>CM021103.1:353440795-354040795 GCA_007115665.2 Sequoiadendron giganteum | reverse complement strand
TTGATAGGTGCAGGGTGTTTAGATAGGGTATAGGGACAAAGGCCATAGTTTCCATAGTGCAGACCATACATAGATCAGTCTATTCATTAATGTGGTCCCTATTTTTTAGGAGCACTTTATACCTATATTTTATTTGATGATCATGGATAGGCATGATGGATATGTATTTATTATTATGATGGAAATTGATTATGGATTTTGTTATGGACTGGATATTTTGGGATTTTATATATTATGCGATGACCCTTATTTTCACTATGCATTTATGATATGATGGATCTTTATGTATGGATGCATATATGGACATGATGGATATTTATGATATACATGTGACTATGATGATTATGATGTATGTATGAATTTATGATGACTTATGTGATATACATGATGCCTAACATTTTATGATGCAGGATGTGATGTATGATATGATTAGGGACTAATGATTTTTGATTCAGGTGGTGATATATGTATGTATTTGGTTTTAATTTTATGATGTGTACCATGGATTATGCTATTGTGATGTGATTATGAAATAAAAATGCAATAGGATGCAATGAATGAAAAATGTGATGTATGTGTATAATTCAATGTATATAATGAGATGGACTAATATGTAATGAAGTGGTAATAAAATGAAGCTAATTTAAGATCCTTAGAATAACAAAATCTATGTCAATCTAAACAACTTAAAATGAATATGATAATGAAAATGCCATACAAGATGGGATGCAATTAAATTCCCTAAAAACATTAATATATAAATTAAATTAGCACAGGAATGAATGTAAATAAAGGCATGCATAGTGATGGAAGGCATTAGTAGGTCTACTTTATTTGTGGATCAAGGTTGCTTGAGCTTAATGGCAAGTATTTTCCCTATAATCATTATAAAAATAAGGAAAGATGGACAAGATGGTGGACATGGAACTACACCTATCAAAACCTTGTGGATCCTGAGAAGAAAAGGAGATGGAAGGTGAATGTTTGCACAACCAAAACCACTAGTCATAGGTGAGAGAAATAGATGGGGGGATAAATGCAATGCAATGGGATGAAATATGAAATGCAGTCCTTATGCTATTTGCCAATTTTAGGAGCACTAATTTTTGCTATAGCACAAGACACAAGATGCCGGATTATGAGGAACCAAGGAAGATATATGTCTAATGCATGAAAAAAACACAATAGACAAGAAGACTATCCCAACACCCCAAATTCGCAAGGAATTTAGTCAGGCCATGCATCGGGATAACCACAAGCACAAAGGATGCCCCATCACAACACAAGACTGCAAAGATCTTGGTGGGTACTATGTGTGACAACCAATAACACAACAAGCAGACAAAAAGATCAAGGTAAACCCTTATGTTTACCAATCAAAGCACACCATGATATGATGGATCATGGCAACCCCGATGAGGTATAATAGGGAGCTCAAATGATAAAAAAAATGTTAAAAGCATCAAAATATCACAATCAATTTCAAACGTCATTTTCCACAGGATCAAAAGGGCGGATGGGATTGATGCGGTCTGTTAGGAAGGATGCATCCTATTAAGACCAAAGATGGAAACTAAACTAAAGGATCGCCATGACATAGGATATCTGAAACCAATTGAGCCTCATGATACTAAAAACCTTTATTTGTAAGTACTAGCTAGGATAGGGACATACTTGATGACACGACTAGATACAAGACCGACAAACCCTAAAGACCTAGGGGCTCGGGGGTTGATTAAATATCAACCTTTCCTATGTGAAAAAATAGAGCCCTCGCAGTTCGATAAAAAGACTATGGATAAAAGCGAAAAGAGGATGATGGAGACTGTGATGGATGACAAAGACTGGATCGACAAATTCCCTGGGGGTTGATCAATTGATCGACCTTGCCTATGTGAAAGTGCAAGGGCAACGTAGTTTGAAAAAAGGACAAAGAAAAGATGAGATATAATTATGACCGACATGATGGAGGGGCCTAAATGATGATGTAAGACCAACGATGGGACACAATGCACAAGCGATGACAAGATCAAATTAAGGATAAAAATATCAATATTTTGGGTAGCAGATATAGATCATTCAATGCTCAATCACAATATACCAAGTGTTGGATGACAAGATGTTGTTGGGAGGATAGGATTGATTGAATGATAGGATAGGACCTAAGGATAAGATGGATGGAAGGATAAAGTAACTAGGACGCAAGGTAGATAATGATTAAGCCCTCTACAAATGGCACATGTTGCCAGGTTTTCATCAAATTTACTTATCCAAGGCACCATGAAGAGTTGTTTTCATCATAGGATAAATTATTTCTCTTTACTATTTTTGGATTTTTGACTTTTTTGACTTTTTTTTTATTTTTGACAATTTTTTACTCTTTTTGTATTTTCTTAGGAAAGGACAACCCAGCTGACTTAGGCATAAATTTTTTTTAGGTGCATGATATTGATGGGCTCTTCCAAGGGTTCTCCTTTATGATTACTAATCCTATACATGCCAGAACCATACTTGGTTGTGATAACATAGGGACCTAGCCAGTTTGCCTCAAATTCTCCCTTTTAGTCTCACTCTTGTTGATTACACTAATTCTCTTTGAGGACTAGATCACCAACGTTGAATTGACATGGATGAAACTTTCTATTGTAGCTTCTCTTGAGATGATTTTCATAGGCTTGTAAGTGATTGTATGCTTTGATCCATTTTTCATCTAGGAGTTCCAACTGAGCAAGTCGTGCAACCCAAGCATCTTCATCACTTATGAGATACTTTAGAGATATCCTAAGTGATGGGATCTCAACTTCGATCAAAAAGATAGTGTTAGTGCCATAAATGAGGGAATATGGAGTGGTGCTAGTGGGAGTGTGGATGGAAGTGTGGTAGGCCCAAAGGGTGGGATGGAGATGGAGATGCCAATCTCGACCAGTGTTGTTAACCATATTTTTGAGGATTTTGATTAAAGTCTTGTTAGATGCTTCTGCTTGACCATTACCTTGATGGTAATATGGGGTGGACCAATGATGTTGGATGTGATAGGTCTCACAAATTAATTTCATGCACTTGTTCTTGAATGGATTTCCATTATCCGTGATGATGGTGGAGGGAATTCCATACCTGCAAAGGATATGGAAAAGGATGAACTTGGAAATATGACACCAATAATTTGACAGAGTGATACTGCTTCCACCCACTTAGTAAAGTATTCAATGGTAGTGATGATGAAGGTATGGCCATAAAAAGATGGAGGGTATGTCCTATTGATCAAATCAAAAACCCATTGTGAAAAGTGCCATGGTGCTATGATGGGTTGTAGATCTTGAGCATGATCATGAATTAGGTCTGCATGTTGTTGACAAGGGAAGAATCTCTTTACAAACTCACAAGAATCATGCTCCATGGTCGGCCAGTAATATCCTACTCTGAGAATCCTCCTAGCCAAGGCCATGCCATTAGAATGTGCCCCACAAACACCACTATGTACTTCCACTAACATAGTGCAAGCTTCTGTCTTGTTCAAACATCTAAGAAGGGTGACATCATATCTATGATGATAAAGTGTATCTCCCACTATGGTATAATGGGAGGTGTGTTGGATGAAGGATTTACATTGATTGTGTGTAAGGTTAGGTGGTAAGATGTTATCATGGAGATAGGTTTAAATTTCATGATACCATGGTGACTCGGGGCCTATGATGTTGCAAACCATTTCACTCTCAGGGATGTCATAAGAAGGGATTAAAATTTTTTCAACTAGAAACTCATAGTCTATTCGATCTTTTGGCATGTCAATTAGGGAACCAATTATAGCCATTGCATCAAATACCTTATTCTAGACTCTAGGGATTTTCTCAAACTAGATAGAGGTGAAGTACTTCTTGAAATCATCCACCATGCACTTATAAGGTAATAGTTTGCCGTCCTTAGTATGAAACTCATCATTTACCTATTTAATGACCAACTAAGAATCACCAAAGACTCATAAATGAGTGATGTTCAATTGGATGGCAATCCTAAGACCTGTGATGAGAGCTTTGTATTCTACTATGTTGTTCGTACATGGGAAGGCTAACCTGAATGATTTTGGGATGTAATCACCTTGTGGGGTGAGAAACAAGATACCCGCCCTAGCTCCATTATGCATGTATAATCCATCAAAATAGATCATCCACATAGCTATCTCTATGATTATAAGGACCTCTTCATCAGGAAACTCTCTGACCAAAGGATAGGTGTTTGCCAAAGGATCATCTACCAATTGATCCGCTATTACTTTCCCTTTAATTTCCTTTCAATCCACATACTCTATATCAAACTCGCTCAGTAACATGATCCACTTAGCCATACGTCCGGTTAAAAACATTCTAGATAAAAAATATTTAAGTGGATCAAATTTTGATATCACCTTCATGGGATGATTGAGCATATAGTGGTAGACCTTTTGTGAACAGAAGACTATAACTAGGCACGATTTTTCCATCAAAGAATAGTTAAGTTCATAGCCCACAAGTGTTTGATTGATATAGTAGATGGCGCATTCTTTTGAGGACTCATCATGTTGGGCTAATAATGCCCCACAATTCAATCGAAGTAGCTGAAATGTACAAAAAAAGTGGTTTACCTAGAATTGGAGGCCTGAGGATGGGCGGATGAGCCAAGTACTCTTTAAACTTGTCGAAGCCTAGCCAACACTCTGAACCCCACTTGAAGGTGGTATCTTTCCGCAAGAGATGGGTGAATGATTGTCACTTGTATGCTAACTAAGCTATAAATCGTTTGATGGATTGTAGCTTACCTTGAAGGCTCCTTAACTATTTAAGATTGCGCAGTGGGGGCATTTCCATAATTGCTTTGACTTTAGCTAGATCTACCTCTATGCCTCTTCTAGAGACAATGAAACCTAGTAGCTTTCCTGATGTAACCCCAAAGACAAATTTCTTCTGATTTAGTCATAGCTTGTAATGCTCTAACCTCTTGAGGATCTTTCTCAGGACTGTAGGATGTTCTTCTCTTGTTTTGGATTTCCCCAACAGATCATCAAATTAATCTTCCATTATGATGTGAATGAGATCATGGAAGATGACAGTCATAGCACATTGGTATGTTGCCCCCGCATTCTTGAGGCCAAAAGGCATGAAATTGTAACAAAATGTGCTCCAAGGAGTGGTGAAGGTAGTCTTATGTTGATCCTCAAGTGCAATTTTGATCTGATTGTAGCCATAGAAACCATCCATGAGGGATAACATCTCATGTCCAATTTTTAAATCAACCAACATGTCAATGTTTGGTAAGGGGAAATCATCCTTAGGACATGCTTTATTAAGATCCCAGAAATCAATGCCGATTCTGATACTTCTATTTGGCTTGGAAACTGGCACTATTTTGGATATCCAGTCAAAGTAGTCTATGGGTCTTATGAACCCAACCTCTAATAGTTTTTCCAACTCCTTCTTGACCAACAAAGCTACTTGAGGATGCATTTTTCTCAGCTTTTGCTTAATAGGTTTAGCATTCAGGTGGACATCCAAATGGTGTACGACTAGAGCAGGATCCAAACTTGGCATATTTGAATAGGACCACATGAAATTGATGATGCCTTCTTTGAGAAGCTAGACAATGGTGGAGTGCTCTTCTTTTGATAATGATTTGGCTATATACATGATTTTTGGATTTTCTTCTATTCCCAAATTTACTTCCTTTGTTTCTTCGATGAAAATAGAAGATTGTTCAGACAATTGAGTTCCCACAAGGGGAAGATGAATGTCCCCATATTCTAGTACCTCATCGAGGTTTTCACTGTTAGATACACCCTTTATTTTTACTTTTTGTTAGTCAAGAAGCACCTCGGGGAGGTTTTCACTAGATGACCCTTTTTTATTTTGTTTATTCTTATTTATATGGTTAGGGCGTTCATCCTCCCCCAATCCCATAAGATGTACATAAGTATCCACTGAGGGAAAAGTATCAATAGGTGTGCTACTATGTAGGTCCTAGTCAATGAGCTCAGGATGGCGAAGGGAAATGTTGATAGAGCATATGGATAGGCAATCAAACATGGAAGAGAGATCCATGTAATTGTATGCAAGTATAATGGAATATTCTTCAGGTATGTCTTCAAGGAGACCGCCACCCACACTAACATTGTTAGAAGCACTAGATTGATGCCGCAAGACCCTTTTGTTTTGTGTCATAGCCTAGGCCTATTCTTCTAGGTTGCACAAATGGTTCTATAGGTTGGTGTCATCGTTGTTCATCTATACCAAGACCACCTCCCTGATAGTTACACTTTTTAGCCAACTTTGACGCATGAGGATAAGTCTCCTAGAAATATTCCACAAGGGGATTTGATGGTTTAGGATCTTCTCGATAAACCCACTAGCTAATGTCGTCTTCCATCTATTCTTCAAGCGTACCCAAATCTCTGAATTTCGTTGAAACCACACTCTTGGAAGTGAGGGTCTTGGTCTTTTCTTCTGCCCTAGATGCTGACTAAGATGGTTTCCCATAAGAGTGGGGAGAGGGTGGCATTGTGGCCACGTTGAGTGCAGTTTGCATTTCATATTCTCCCCAACCCTTATCAATGTTCTTGACCTTGGTGATGGTGGAGTCAAAAGTGGTGGATGTGATGGATGTGGTGTTGGTTGATGGATTATGGGATGGATTGGATGATGAGGCATGAGGTTCCCCCACTTCAACTCCTAGAAAAAAATGAGAATGGGGGAAGGAAGCTTCCAAAGTACGCCAATATTCAAATGGTTGTGGATCGGCTTGTATGGTTACTTCCATTCCTTGGAAAGGAAACTTCAAGAATTGATGATAAGTGGATGGAATAGCTTGCATGGAATGAATCCAAGGGCGACCAAGAAGGAGATTGTATGGAAGGTCGAGGTCAAGAACATGACATGTTGTATACTACACAATTGGGGAAACTTGAATAGGAAGACAAATGGTGCCTTCAAAATCCCTCTCAGCATTGTCATATGCCTTTATGGTGATAACATGGTTGTTCAAGTAAGTGTGGGTATATCCAACCTATTTTATGAACTTTAATGTACAAATATTGAGGATTGATCCATTATCTACCATGACCCTTTTTACTTTATGTTGGGCTACAAGGATTTCAATATGAAGAGGGTGTTTATGATCAGGGTTTATGGAAGGTATATCATTTTGGCTAAACCTCAACTAATAGGTCGATGATAGGTGCCCCACCAAGGCCTAGAATTGAGTGGGATCTATGTCATTAGGTACATGGGTATCCTATAAAGATTTGGTTGGGATTTCTTGATGGATAGGAGAAGACTTAAGAAAATCCAAGATGGATATTTGAGTTGGTGTCTTTCCTAGATGGTCAAGAATATTCTATTGTGAACTTATTGGAGCTAGCTGGGTTGATGTGGAAGGACCAAGGATGGAGATGTGGGTGCAACAAGTTATAACAACAAACTGAGGATCTTTCCCTTTGACACAAATTATGGATACACATGACTCTACTTGGCTAATGCACATAACTATACCATCATAGTTATAAGGTATATTTTTATAGTTGATGTTATTAGTGCTATTATTTTGAATGTCGTTGTTACTTGACCCAAGATTGGCATTAGATGTACTGGCTCCTTGGTTATGTTTAGGGAAGGCATTTTGGTATATCTATAGCTAAGCGTTGGATGAAGATGCCTAGTTGGTATCCACTTGTATATCTCCATGATCTATAATATCCTACACATATGTTTTAAGTCCTTGACACTTATTTATGGAATGACCTTTGATCTTATGAAAATCACAATACTCATTCTCCTTGTTCAAGGTTGGCTTTGTCTTGGATTCGTCAAAAGACTTAGTCATAGGATACATAATAGTATAATTTTCTTGCAAAATCCTATTGAACACAGTGCTTAAGGGCTCTCCCAAAGTAGTGAAAGAGAATTTATTATTGCCTTGATTATTTTGATTAGACTGTTGAGCAGGACAAGGTGCGGCTTGTGGCACAGATATGGGATTTGGCATTGGTTGTGGCGGAGGAGTGTATTGAGGCCTTTGTGAGGTGTTTGCTACTTGAACATGTTTGGTATCCATGACACCAACATTGACTAAGTTCTTATTTTTGTTCCAGTAGCAGGACTTATCTTTAGATGACTTCTCTTTATCTAGATTACAAATTTTAATGTGTCCCTTAGCGATGAGATCTCTCTCAATGATAGGACTCTTTTCTATCACTTCTGCAAAGGTTGTGACACAATGAATATTGAGATTATATCTCATGTCTGGATGGGCATTGGCCACAAACAGAGTCACTAGGTCTTTCTCACTGAGTAGAGACTTCATTCGACTAGCCAAAGCATGCCACCTTTGTAGGTAGCTAGCACAGGTTTCACCATCATGTTGTTTCTCTTTCAGAAGATCTACGGTATCAATATCCTTCTCCAGATTGAAGGAGAATTATGTGACATTTTTTTCTAAAAGATCAGTGAAAGAAGAGATGGATCCCTTTGGAAGACCCATGAACCAGTCAAGATCCACTCCCATCAAACTCCTAGGTAATAACCACATGAGATAATTGTCATTGTGGAGGACTTCTTTGAAATGTGAATAGAATTCTTGAAGGTGGTTCTTAGGATCCTTAGTTCCTTTATATTTGTTGAATTTCAGCATTTTGAAATTCTTGGAGAAAGGAATGAGTCAAATTGAGGGATTGAATGGATAGGGACAAATCTCTTCAAACTTGAAAGACTTTTTAGAGTTCCATGTTTGTAAGTCTTTCAATGCAGCTTTTACTTCCTCCAACTCCTTATTAAAAGGTGTTGATGAAGATGGATTTGATGGATTCAATTGATTATAAGGAGCATACTGTTGGTAAGATGTGGATGGAGTGGATGTAGTTTTATCATATGATGGTGGTGCAAGTGTATATGAAGGAGTTGACTGATATTGATTGGTATATGTAGATTTTGATGGAAAATTGGTGTAGAATTGATGGTAGGATGGTGGATTTTAATGATAAGAAGGACCTCGTTGCTAGTATGATGTAGGTGCTTGATAATATGAGGTGGAAGCACCTTGTTGATATGATGGTTTTTGATAAGATGGCTGCTACTATGAGGCATAATATGGATTGGACTAATAATTGTAGGCAGTCTATTGTTGGGATGTATACATAGGCTATTGTGGATTAGGTTGTTGATAAGAAATAGTTTGTTGTGGTTGTGAAGGAGTAGTGTAAGATGGTTGATGTTGAGCTTGTTGTGGATTATGATAGGAATAACTAGGGTTGGGGTTGGACATAGCAGGTTACACATAGAAAGTGCTTTGTGTATGGTATAAGTACTAAGCCATGTTGCTAGGAATGGAATGGCGACATTTTCAAGGCTATGTTTGGACTTATTGCTGAAGGGGTTGATGATAAAGAGGTCAAGTTGGGATTTGAGGCTATTGAGTGATCTACGATTGTTGGAAGGATGGGTTTTTCTGAGATATTTGTTGAAGGGGAGGACCTTGAGGTTGATGAGGGGGTTGTGATGGATTACCCTATTGTTGATGCGAGGGTGGTTGTTGTTATTGTGAAGGAATGAGGATATTTTGCTATGAATTTTTCTACTAGATTAGTTTGGACTAAATTAGAACATGTTGAGGGGTTTTTTGAGGATTATCTTATAGCAGCTAAGATGGTGGAATGTTACTTTGAGGTGTTTGTTGAGGGATAAATTAAGATAACAATAGATTGGAAGTGGGTGTGGATCCTAGAGGTGGTGGTAATGCAACAAAAGGATTTCCGCCAGCATTGATTGGTGGTTGATCGGGTTGATTAGGTGGAAGAAGTGGTGTGGATGACACTAAGATCAAACCTTGAGGGACATTCGAAGATGGCAAAAAAGGAAGATTTTGTGGCATACCATATTTAAGGGGATCGTTCAAATCAGGTGATGCTTCTGCGACCGTGATCAAAATTTGGGGGGGTTGTGTGACCTAATAAAGTATGACATTACTGAATCCAAGCTGGTACCAATTATCTATAGGAGGACCCTCGAGGACGTAAGTATTCCCTAGAGGATTCTGTGATTTCTAAGGATCTTGAGGCGTAGGAGGTGTGGGAGGTGATGTGTTGAATTTTTTTGATAACTCAAATCTTGATGGTGGTTTAATGCCCTTCATGAGCAAGGTAGCAAGGATTTTATCCCCATGCTCATTGAGAAGATGATCTATCATTTGAAGATTGATGGAATTATTAAGATATTCATCGAATGTGACTTTGGGTTGATTGGCCATGCTTTCGTCAAGAAGAGGCGATGTGGTTTGGACCTCTGTATTGGATTGGCATGAACCACCATTGTTAGGATCCTAAGGGATGTTAGGATGGGAACCTTGAGCTTGTTGATCTACCATGAGATTTTTTTTTTTGCAATTGATTAATGGGCATGAAAGTGCAAAACGGGCATAAGTGATGAATGAAAGATTGGTTAGATTGGATAAGGGATTGATTGAATTAGATTGGATGATAAATAAAGGATGCAATTGGATTGGATCAGATTGATCGATAGGATGATGTGATTTATTGGATTAGATGATTGATTGGATTGGACTGATGAAATTGATTCTAAACTAAGTTTATAAGCTTTGATTAGATGATGTAAGGTGTTGATTCATTAGATTGAACTGCAAGATGGATGATTATGACACCGAATCTACCTAAAGATGGAAGTAGATTTATTGGGTTGAAGATGATTTACTAACTCAGGACAGATGACAATCCTAAGCAGGTACAGATGATGATGATCAGGATCAAACACCTAAGCCAACTTGGATAAAAACCTCTAAAACGAAGTCTAGGGGATTCAGATTGATGAACCGGTGATGGATATGGGATCTAAGGATGATAAGATACTTCTAGACGATTTGATTGATGAAACAATGATCTTTGGAAAATGCAAACAGATGAAAAATGATGATTGTGGGAAGATGGATGATGATAAAAAAAATTGATCATGACAAAGGACACAAAAAACAACAGGCTTTTAGTGGCCAAAAGGATTCACAATTTAGAATTTGTATGGGAAGCAAAGTCGCCTTTGTATGTCAAAAATTCACCTCTTTAGGTTGCAAGTTCACCTATCTAGACTGAGTAAATTTTCCTTTGTTTCTAGAAAACACGTCCGTTCTTAGTGGCAAATTCACCCAAGACCTAGGTGACATAGGAAATAGGTGAATTTTCTAGGCAAATTCACCTATCAGATGAAGCATGTTCACTCAAGAATTAACTGGCACAGGAAACAGGTGAATTTTCTAAGAAATTTCACCTATCAGGAAGCAAGTTCACCCAAACAGCTAGCAAAATCACCCAAACAACTAGCAAAATTGCCCAAATATATAGAAAAATCACCCAAAACTCTAACAACTTTGCCTAAAACCTTGAAATTGCTAAAGAATAGGCAGATTTGACTTTCAGGATCACCTAACAGGATGACAACTTTTCCTATTTTATGAATGGTACTGATAGGAACAGACTCACTTGAAAATAGGATCACCTAACAGACAAATGAATTTGCCTAAACGGACTTGGACGGGGACTCAGATAGGGAACAAGATCACGTAATGGACAAATAGATTTGCCTAAATGGAAGAGGATGAGGACGAGGATGGAGAACAGGATCACCAACAGAATTTTCCTAAATGAACTCAGATGGGGACTCAGACGGAGGACAGGATCACCAACGGACAAATGGATTTGCCTAAACAGACCCGGACGGGGACTCAGATGGAGAACGAGATCACCGACGGAAAAATAGACACCTAAACAGGGAAGAAAATTTTCCTTTCCCAAGAGAATTTGTGAACTTGACGAACAAGGTGATGGGCAGGACTTGAATGAGAGATGAGATCACCCCTGTAATAATCAAATTTTCCCAAACTAAGGAGTAAATTCACCTAAACTAAGGAGAAAATTCTCCTATGCATAGGTAATTTAGAAAATTTGATGAATGGGGGAACGGACATGACTGAAACATGAAATCAAGATCACCCCTATGAGGAGAAAATCCACCCAATAGGGGAGAAAGTTCACCCAATAGGGGAGCGAATTTTCCTATTCTGAGAGAACGGGAAAATTTGACAGATGGGGACTGACAAAATTGCCTAAGGGATGGAGATACTTGCCTTTTCTAGGGAACGGGCGAAAACGGGGTTGCCTAAGAAAGTGACCCATTGGAAAATTCACCTTTGATAAAGTCAAATTCTCCTAAATGGATGACCTAAACTAGACTGAGACACAAAATCACCCATTTGTAGGGAAAAATCACTTGTCTGCAATGCAAATTTGCCTCTGAAGGTAGGGGTTAACTATGGAAAAGGACAAAAAGCATGAAAAACATTAGACAAAAGGCTAGACTGATTCAACTGAAAATAAAATCATTGGTATTGCAAAAAGAAGACATGCCAGATAGCACAATCCTAAAATTAGTGATATGGGTTTGCAAACTTGATGTAGGCCCACCACCTTGAGCGGACAACTCAAGGTTAATACTCTGTGATACCGGGGTGGTTCTCTGGAGCACCCTTTCTCGTAAAGGTAGATAGCTAGTATTCCAATGGCATAGGGTCATCAATGGATGCCACAATCTCACCTTCACACTCTCACTTGAGGACTATCATAGTCCACCATGAGGATTCCTATCTCAACCCAAGGGAGTACATGGTGAGTAACTTTCAGGTACGGTCTACATCCCCTGCACTACACCAAGCCATGACTGAAACATAGGTCTCTATCTAGGCTATACAAGGCTATCTCGGGCATCCTTGATATATGCAAGGTACGTGAGGCACAACCATGAACACCATCCTATCATAAGCGTGAGTTAGGAGCCCCGGTGAGGTACTGGAAACTTGAACCAACTCTGCACGTCTTATCTAGGTATCACCCTAGCTTCGATGCTTTGCTAAACATGACGTGACTAGATTGGGGTACAACTTTCATTCTCCCCCCTTTATATACCCCATTGATAACACATGGTTGGAATTGTCCCCCGGGTGATGAAATCCTAGGCAAGTCTTGCTAAAGGAAGAAGACACTAGACATTTTGGTTGGTCTCTAGGCTCACACGTAGTGCAAGGAGAGAGCTTAGAGGCACTAGCACCTCCTAGCTAGACTCGACTGGACTAGAATGAACTACGATTTCTCATCACCCAAGATTGCCAAATGGCACAAGGGGATTGGATAAGTCAACAACCTACTCACAAGCACGAAAAACAAGGTATATTTACCCTTGAATTAATCTATGTGTGCCTAGATTAGTGAAAAAAACAATAGACAAACTAACTAAGATGTCTTGGACCAATCCTTCTGCAGAAAATGCATTAATAGTTTCCAACCGCCGGTCATGGATGAATGAGAAAAAGCTACACAAAATGTTAGCAAAAACTGGGGACACTCACAAACAGACAAGTTAGCGGGTCAGTATGTAAAACCAAAACCAAAGCGATGTTGATAACTGAAGATCAAAGTCTCAGTTTTACCTCAAATTCACCTCTGTGTGAGGAAAATTTTCCCATCTAGATGAGCAAGTTCGCCCTTGTAAGGTGCAAACTCACTCGTTCTCACTAGTCAAGTTTGCTTGTTATGAAGATCAAGGAAATTTCACCCTTGATTGAAGCAAATTCGCCCCAAATGGAAAATTCACCCCTTTAATGAGCAAGTTTTCCCCTTTGGGTGAGAAAATCCACCCTTGTTAGCAAATTTTCCCATCTGGCTGAGCAATTTTTCCCCTATAAGGAGCAAGTTTGCCCATTAGGGCAGTTTCACCTCTACGTGTAAATTTTGAAATTGCAAAATTCAAACAACATAGAACATAAAAGTGCAGACCCGTGGCGTGTGTCCCATCGAGCGTGCCAAAAATGTGTGTAGGTGAATTTTCCTAGTCTAAAATGCAAAATGAAACGAAATACAATCAAGGAAAAACATAAACAACACCTCAACGATTAGCCTAGTTGAACTTGAACAAAATTAAAGATAAAAGAGTGTTATACCTTGTCCAAGTTGATGAGTTGGTTGGCTTTGTTGATCATTTGATTTATGTGCTCCTTTCAATGGAACGTAGCATGAAACTTGATGCAAAACAATCAGGATGAGATGAGGAATTCAATGGTGAAGATGGGTATTTGGGTAGATGCACAATGTGGATGCAAAATGAGTTCAAAATTTGCAGCAATGGTGGATGCTTGAGAGTGCAAGTGTACTTGAATGCTTGAATGTTGTTTTCATGTGTGTTGAATTTTTTAAATGAGATAAAATCCCTCTAATTTTAGGGCAAAGGCCATTAAACCATGAAGGGTCAAGATGCAGCCACCTTGGACAAGATCAAGGGCTAGGGTGAGTTGAGAACTCACAAGCTCTCACATCTTGACATGTGGTGGGTGAGGTGTCAAAAATTACATGAGGTGGAGGTACTTCATTGTACCTTGGGAATGGACAAGATCTCCTCAAAGAGGAGATCCTTGTCCCCATGTTGGTGATGAGACTTTTGAGGAATTAAAAATTCCTTAAAAGTCCAAGGAAGAATAAATGTGAATTAAAAATTCAAATTGGGAAAGGGTTGCCTTCTCCAAAAGGAGACAGCATTTAATAAAAGGTTGACTTGGGGGTATGTCATAAATGGCATAAGGATTAGGGTGACCTAGTCAAATAATTAGGTTGTGCAAACAAGGGATTAAGGTGATTGATGAAGGATTAAGGCAAGTGGACAAATATGGATGATGTGGCATTAATCCTGATTAAGGGTGTGCACATTCTAATCATAAATTAATTAAATTAATCCAGATTAAGGAAGGATTATGGAGGATGGGACAAGGAGAGAGAAAATAATGAATTTAAATATTGATTTAAATTCATAAAGGCAAATGACTAAATTAAAAAATTGGAATATTTATTTAATTTAGAGAGGAAAGGGGATAAAGGTAAAGTATTTAATTATTTAAATTAAATACCTTAGGAACATTAGGGAAAGGGGGAAATATTAATTAAATAAATCATTTAATTAACATTGATGGAAAATGTGAGATAGACGAATAAAGGGGATGAATTTGACCTTATGGGAGATGTCAAATTTGGATGTCTACATGACTATCATAGGATTAACAAGAATTCCACTAACAAACAGTAGTAGAATTTGGAATATTATTGACTACATGACTAAAAAATTTAGTCACGACAACTACAAATGATTAAATTCTAGTCAATTTTTGTAACACATCTATAAATGACTAATTTGATCATAGTAAGTGACTAATTTGATCATCAAGTAAAAAAAAGGAGATATTAGTGAAAGACTAAGTTTTTTTTTGGGCACCAAACAATGAAAAAGAGAATTTTGACTAAGTTTTTATTGGGTGCCAAATAGTGAAAAAGAGAATTTCCATTCCTTGTTTCTATTAAGCTGCGTAACACGAGGAAGGTTAGGGGTTTTTTAGGTTTTTGGTTGGAAAAATTCCAAATATTTTTTGAGGGCATGGTGTAGAACTAGTAGTTGGTTGTACCAACATCTATCCATGTTGTTGAGAAGATTTGGGAGAAATGCATGTTGAGTTTAATCTGAAGAAACATTTCTTTGTTGGCTTTGAATTCATCTACACTATAAAGATTCACAAGGGTTTGAAGACACGTTGCATGCATGAGGATATTGTCCAAGGTTTTGAGGATAGATCATGCCCATGTTGAGTAATATTTGAGGTTTTCTTAGTGTAGACACATAAAAATGACCTAGGCCTACAAGCTCTATTTTACCACTTTCGTCCTAGCATAATTATGACCTTTTAATTATGTCTTTTGTCCACCTTCGACTATTAATTAAATAATTCATAATTATTTAATTAATTCGTTTATTTTTATTCTTCATGATTATTAAATAAATAGATCTTATTTATTTACTTAATGCATCACTAACTATCTAAAGTCTTCTCATAATTAAATAAATTTCTCAATTTATTTAATTAATCTTTGCCACTTATGTCCTCCTGATTATTAAATAAATATATTTTATTTATTTATTTAATATGTCACTAATTCTCAAGTCTTCTTATAATTAAATAGATTTATTAATTTATTTAATTAATCAATCACCTTCTCTAAATTAAATAATTATTTTAATTATTTAATTGCCTTATTTGACATTTCCCTCATTTTAAATAAATTTTTTAATTTAAAATGGTCTCACATGGTTAACTGCCACTTCTTTTAGTAAATAATCTCAAAATCAATTATTTACTATCACACTAAATCCATATTTTGAAATAATTTTAATTCAAAATGGTAATATTCTTCTATAAATCAAGTAATTGCTAAAATCATTAATTTTCTAAATCTCATCTTCTTGTTCAAACTTGATCTTCTTTCTTTTTACTAATTTTCATCTCATTGTCACATTTATTCTCCATCCTTGATTTAATTTCTTAAATTAAATATTTTCCACTCATTTGGGAATCTTACCCTAACCCTAATTGAGAGTTTCCATTTTGAATCTTGACCATTGATTCTAGGGCATTTATGAATCTTCAATCTCATTCGTCCATCCAAAATTGCATTTTCTATAAAATGCCAATTTTATCCTCATTTCGACATCTCTTAATTTAATCTCTCAATCTTTTAATCTTTTAATCTCTTGCATTTTCTTGAGTTGTAATATTGTCTTTGTTTCTTATCATTTAGCTACTTTCAATAATTGCATATAGGATTTAGTTTCTTTTGCATAGGCATTTAAGAAATCCTTCAGCACTTTGCTTAGGTCTAGTCCATAGTATAGAGTTTTCTCATCAAAATCTGAGGGCACACTTCACATTTTAGCAAGCTAGAAGGTACAATGGAAGTCAGCCATGGAGGATGAAGGACTGGGTGAGCTCATTTCATCTTTGTTCTTTATTTATTTCCTATGCATTCCATTGAATATTGTGGATTTGATAATATGAATGTGTGTTTGCTAACCATTTAATCTTGCAAAAAAATCCTCAGTTACACCTAGAAGCCTTCATCCTCACATCTTGCCAGGTATACTCTATTTCATTAGCATTTTTAGTTTTTTTTGAAGTTGAGGAAGAGATTGCTTGTCTCCTCATGAAGGTTTTATCCCTTTCATAAGCTCAAACTAGGAAGTCAAAGCTCTTATTAGGAAAACAACCACCTTCATAGATGATACTTTCATATCACAATGTAGATCTTTTGAGAAGATCATAGGCCATGATATGTTTAAGACATGACAACAGTCTCATTGTTGAAGTGTCAATGGGTTTTATTGGTTATGAGGAGTTTTTCTGGTTATGAATGGCAATATGTATGTCTTTTTAAGAAAAATAATGATGAATAAATGTAAATATGTTTGTTTCACTATCTTGATATCACCAATGTGAACTACCATTAAAATTTAGCCATGACCTATCGGTGAGAACCACTTATTTGGCCAATAGGTTTTAATCCTTGGCCATTTACAAACTAGTAGGGGTTGTGTCCTCTAGTTACTAACATTTTGTGAGGTTTTTTCCTCAAATCTATTCATTTTAAAACAAATTCTCAAGACAAATATCATTAGGGTTTGATGTGGGTGTTCAAAATTAACCTACCATTACATGTTTTCTTTATCTAAATTATCCTGACTATAGCTTCTCTTTCTTTTTATCCATCCTTTTCTACCTAAATAAACAATTATTTTAGATCTCCCTTATCACCCATTGTCATGTGGCTATAACTTTTCCATGAATCCTTCATGATTGATCTTTCATGACTATCATTCATATCTGAAGATGGCAATTTAAAAGTCTTCAAGATAATTGTGTGTTGTCCTTTCATATCTTATAAATATTGATAACCATGACTATCCTATTTCAATGAGGTCAATCTCAATGCAATTACTTGATATCCACTTATGCTAGCTTCAGCTATGACTAAGGTCATATTTACTATCATGTATGAGCTAACTATCCTCATAAAATTTTGTCACTATCCATTGGTTATAGTAACTATCCCTACTTCTTGATTTTCCCTTAGCTTCATGGTACTTGTCCTATTTATTATAGTCATAGAGAGTATCTTTTACATATGGATTTCCCTTATATCCATTGACAACGACTATCATCTTTTATGTCTTATAACCATCTTTTATTATTTGCAATCTGTCCTTTTTATAAATGTTTATACACAATTTGTTTCCCTTTGTTAATAGGTCTACCACTATTGAATTCTCAAGGAGACCTTCATGGTGAAAGCCTTTTCCATTTGTAACATGATTGTATTTAATGTAGTACTATCCTCTTAATGAACCTCTCATAATCCAAGGTATAGCTAAGAGTTGTCCATGTAGCTTGCACTTGACACTATCATGTTGATGAATCATATGCAAACTTCTTATCCTCATTCATCATTGGACTCATTCTAAGTATTCATTGTCTTTTGGAATAAAAAAACCTTATCATTTCTATATGATCACTGCCCTTGCATAGTCCTTTTAAGTAACATTCATAAGGTTTAGAAAATCTTGATCACTCTCTAGAATAGCCCATCAAACATGGGTTGTGCTTGAATGTACTACATAATTGATATAACACAACCAATCTTCATATCAACCAAATTTATAGGCTCTTTATTGCAGCAAGAGGTAATTGCTCTTGTATCATGCTATCCTTACATTATAGCTTGTTAAAATTGAGTCAACTTGAATGTACCCAATGATGATTGACACCTAATTGTGATGAAAATGATTAATTTGTACATGAATTTTGCTCATATGAGTGCCTCCATTTATATCACAACATAGCCACATTAAACTTGGGTCACATAACCAATAGAATTATGGATCACATAATTACAGCCACAAGAATTTTTTCCTCAGTTGTGCTCTTATGGTGATTCCATTACCATTACAACAAAACCCTTTGGACTTATATTGCTCAAATAATTACATTTATTATTTTCTCTTTGGATGGATGAAAATTCAATCGAAATTATTTGTATGTAAGTCATGGTCATATAAGTGCCTTTGTCACCATTACACAATAGTACATTGGAATTTTCTTTCTTTAACCTTTACTTCATTTTTTTATTGTTAGGGTTTCTTAGTGATTATTCCATTTCCGCATGGCATATTGTTAAAAGAAACCAAGCAAAAAATTATTCTATTTTTAGTTAACTCCTGCTAACATACTTTTGGAATAAATGTTTGATTGCATTATTTTGAGTGTGAATTTTTTTGTTTTCTGCTTATAATACATTCATTGAGAGCTATAGCAGAAAGCTTCTTATGTTGAAACCCATCCTGTAAACTTTCTTTAAGCTACATTTAGGAGGCTTCATGGATTTTATGTGATTTATACAACTTTTGTTTTGATAGTAAATGACATCGAATTCTTTCTAAAACTAAAATGATTTATTAATTATGGTTTTATGATGATTAAATGTTTTATTTAGAAGGGGTTAAGATGTGGAATTTTTATGTGTAGGAAGAATAGATTGTGATGCAATATTCGAGTATGGATGGTTCAGAAAAACTTGGATTGCTATTAGTGATATAACCAGGTTGGAGAGTACCTTGAGTTGGTTTGAAACACTTTCAGGTGTTTTTTCTCTAAAGAAGAACCCAAGTATAGGAATACAAACATCGGTGGATAGAGAAAATCATAAATCTGCTTGTCGAATTTTTGATCCAATTTGAGGTCATGAATATCGGACAGAGGAAGTTCCTATTTTCTAAAGATAAAATCATAAATCTATTGGTCAATTTCACATCCAATTTGAGATCATGAATATCAAATAGAGGAAGTTTCTACATTTTAAAGATAAAATCATAAATCTTCTAGTCCAATTGGAGATCCAATTTGAGGTCCTAAAGCTCTAATAGAGAAAGTTCCTACATTCTAAAGATAAAATCATAAATCTGCTTGGTCCAATTTGAGGTCCAATTGTAAGGATTTATCTTTTTAATTATACTTTTTGACATTTGGCTTGATACAAATTGTTACTTTAGAATTATGGTATTGCTTTTCTTCTAATGTTTTCAACCCCTATTTTAAGGAAGAGCTCTGAAGATGGTTCCTTTAGATGGATACTACACTTTTTCGCTATAGGTTCTATCTAGAAACACCAAAATCTTAGATACAATCATACTCGGAGCATATTTTATGTTGATATGGATATGTTCTAACCTGTAGTAAATTTTTGTAGCATAACAGATAGGCTAAATAGTTGTTCATATACGATTGTTTCTAATTCAAAATTTATATACCTTATTCTAGTAGAAAATCATAGGGGGGGTTTATATATAAGACACCATTGTTTCAAATTCAAAATTTTTTGTTCTTTCACAATTGTTTGCTTCATTTATTTGATCTAAGATAGCCTTTTGTATAGAAGATTCTCTCAAAATCATAGTAAAATCCTTTATTCTAGGAAGACTATTCAAAATATTCCCATCATAACAATGAACAAAAGCATCAGTCATTAACCTGAAATTTGTAAGAGTTTCATCAAATTCTACTTTTCCACTCTATTTTTCATTCTGAATTTTATTCCCAATTTCATCCATGTAGAATTTCCCCAGCCTGTAGATCTTTTTATTTTGAGCTTGATGAATTCTAATTTTCCACTCTCTTTTCTATTCTAAATTTTATTTTGAGCTTGATGACCTTCATCAAGAATGAGTAGACCTGGGCTCTCTAAAAGTAGTTTTCAAATATTCTTAAACTCTTTTGTAAGGCTCACATTTGTCTCACAAGTTGGGTATACAAAAAGATTGTAGACAATAACAAGCACACTTTTTCTTCTATTCTATCCACTTGTGAGACAAACATGTGCCTTTATGAAGAGGCTAAGCATATTGGAAAACTTATTTTGGAGACCATGGGTCTGCCTGTTCTTGATGAAGGTCATCAAGATCGAAATAGTCAATCAAAGATATGGAATTCATGCAAAAATGTTGATTCAAAACTACACATTATACTCTGAGCAACTCTTTTCCAGAATAACTTCAAAGAGCTTTTCAACACATTGTATCTGGTAAGGTTGAATTTTTTTAATTGTTGCCTAGGTAAAAACTCGAAGCTATCCTTGACACCTGGTAAATTTATGGCTAACAACAAGATCTACAAGCTGAGGAAGTTCTTCATGGATGAAATTGGGAATAAAATTTAGAATGGAAAAGAGAGTGGAAAAGTAGAATTTGATGAAACTCTTGCAAAGTTTAGGTTAATGACTGATTCTTTTGTTCATTGTTATGATGGGAAGATTCTAAGAAGTCTCCCCAAAATAAAGGAATTTACTATAATTTTAAGAGCATCTTCTATACAACAGTTTATCTTAGATCAAATAAATGAAACAATTATGAAAGAGCCAACAATTTTGAATTTTAAACAATGGTGTCCTATGTATAGAATCCCCCTATGATTTGCTCCTAGAATAAGGTATAGCAATTTTAAATTTGAAAAATGGTATATGAACAACTATTTAGCCTATATGTTATAATACAACAATTAACTATAGGTTAGAATATATACATAACAAAATAAAATAGCAGGTGCAATTCACCTCAAACTCTATTGTGGTAATTTATTTGTAAGGAAGTTTGCACTCCATGAACATTCTCTGTGCACATTAGTATGTTGGTTATTATCTCAATCTCCTTTTTTATCAAAAGAACAGTGAATTTCACTGCATAACTCATGACCATTTTGCAAAGCTATGATCCAGTTCTCTTTTACTTCTTACTCATTGTGTTCTCAATCACCATGTGCAAATGACTTAAAGGATAGATCTTTTTCACCATTTGATAGTAACTTTCATTTTTTTTGGACTGTTTGTTATGATTCAATAACTTTTTGATAGTGTTCTTCCTTTCTCAGTCCTATAGGACAGAGGAAAATTCATAGTTTTCAAATCTCCAACAATGATATTCCTTTTAGTGATCTCAATCACCTAATTCAATGTGTTATATTCTTCATTTCTTGGTGCTAACAATGCCTACATAGTTTTTTCTCAATCATGGTTACAGTTATCCTTGACTTGAAGATATTATGTTGCTTAGATAGTAATTTTTTAGTGAATTCATATTTTGTCTTGCAAACGTCTTGTTGCACTTGTAGACTTTTTTGTGCATAATATGTAGTCAAGATGCCTTTAAATGGAGCTCTTTTGCAGAGGCAGTAGGATAACAATGTTAATAAAATAATAGTGTTAGTGAGACATATGATAGTAGATACACTGAGAATGGAAGGTATAATGTTTTGATAGTAAAAGAATCATTTGTGTGCTCATATCTTGACACAAGTTTCCCTAGTACATAAGATAGTGTATAATGTACTCTATTCCACGGTATCCACCTAATTCCATACCACATAGAGAAGCAAAGACTAAGAGTATATGTGCCCTATATTTTGAAGCCCAAATGTGTCTTTCTAATGGATTTCCACAATTGGGAAGAAGGTATGTCATGAAATTTTTGTGCCCACCCAAAACTAAGCCTTACAAAGAGTGTTTGCACCTATGCAAAATACCATAAGCTACTTAAAAGCATGAATTTTTCACAATCCATGATAGTATTGTAATAAGACTTCTGGATTGAAACTGTGTCAATTTTTGTACATCAAAATTTTGGATCATACTCCATGATCCATCATTAGGATGCAATGTAGATAGAGAGAAGAGAGTGAAAAAATGAATCAACAGACTTGGGTATATAAAAGGTTGAAGAGAGGGGGGGGAGGAATGGATAGAAGGACCAAAAAACTAAAAAAATCCAATACTAAAGATTAAAAAAAAGGGGATTTAAAAGAAAGACAATAGAAGGACAAGAAAAAAATCTCAATAGATGTCAAAAGATGGAGGTTGGAATTTCAGTTTCTCCTACAAACCCCTTTTGAACCACCTTCAAGACTCTCCTCCTTAGTGGTTTGTAGTTCCTACCCCACCCCCCTTTTGGTCTTCGGTTTCGTCTTTTTCTAGCTCATCCCTTCTAGCCTCGTCCCACCTTTGTACCCTTTCCTCTTTTTTTCTGCTCTTTGTCCATCTTTGGTTACTTTGCTCCATTTTCTCATTAGCTCCCTCCTTCCTCTTTGGTTTCTTTTTTGGCCTCTATGCATTTTTATTCCTCTTTAAGACTTTGTTGTCTTTTGTCTTTTAGTGTGCCTCCTGGGTTCTCTCCTTTTCCTTCATCCCTCTTCCTCATTCTTCTTCTTGGTTGCTGGTCATCTTCCCCTTTATTTTCTTGCTTCATTTTAGTCTTTTATTTTTAATCCTTAGTTCTTTGATTACTTTTTTAGAATAAGTTTTTTTGGTATTTTATCTCCTTTTTTCTCATCTTGGTTCTTTTAGTTTTTTGTCACCTTTATTTTTTTTATTTTTTTGTGTGTTGCATTTAATTTTCAAACTTGAGTGGTTTAGTTCTCTTTGAAATTTGTTTCTTTTTGCATTTACTCTTGAGTTAAGCCTCAATAATGTAAAATAATGTTAACCAAAACACTATTACATTATTGTTTTTTATTTTTATTTTCTCTTTGTCTTAGTACATTTTTTGTTTTTTCATTTTGTATTCTTAGGCATATTGTTAGCTTTTTCTTAATTTCTCTAGTTTGTGTGTGTAGGGGTATGAGTATATATATATATATATATATACACATACACACACACATATATATATACTAGTGTGGTTCTTTTTTCCTCTTTCTTGTAATTTTGAATGGTTTCTGTGTTTTTTATTTTTATTTCTCTATTAATATCGTATTTCTTATTGTCATTTTCGGTATTTCTCTATTAATGTCTTAATACATTTTTTATTTTTTCATTTTGTATTCTTAGGCATATTGTTAGCTTTTTCTTAATTTCTCTAGTTTGTGTGTGTAGGGGTATGTGTATATATATGTGTTGTATACACACACACACATATATATATAATATATATTAGTGTGGTTCTTTTTTCCTCTTTCTTGTAATTTTAATTGGTTTTTGTATTTTTTATTTGTATTTCTCTATTAATATCGTATTTCTTATTATCATTTTCCTTTACATCAAATTTAGTTTTAGTTATATTGTATTATTTTGGTATTAATTATATTGTATTATATACATAAAATATAGCATTAATACAATACATTGTATTGTCCTAATAGTATATTGTTTGTTTTGCCATTATTTCTTTGATATTGTGTTTTATAATGCAATTTAAATTATTACAATATAATTTATTTTACTATATTGTTATAATTTGAATTATTAGTTCACATTGCTCTATTATACCAAAATATTTTTACTTATTTTGCATTAGTATATTATATTGCATATTCCTTAAATCAAATGTTGTATTAATTATAGTATAATTTATTGCATTTTCTATTTTATTCCCAAAATATATTTTTGTAATTCATTGCATTAATCTTATTGTATTGTTTTCCATTTTTCCATTCTATTTTATTGTTCTATTACTATATTGTTTGTTTCGACCCATTATTTCTTTGATATTGTTTTTTTATTATAATTGGGTGATAAATAAGTTTTTTGAATTCTTATTTGTCTATTATTACAATATAATCTATTATACTATATTGTAGTAGTTTGCATTATTGTTCACATTTATTTTTATTCTAAAATACTTTTACTTATATTGTTTTAGTATATTATACTGCATCTTCCTGCATCAAATGTTGTTTTATTTACAATGTAATTATTGATTTTTCTTTTATATGATAGTGCATTTCTTTATCTATTGTATTGCTTTATTTAAGATAATTAAGATATTAAAACTTAATTATCTATATATTAGATATTGTATTATCTTTTTAATTCATTTCTTTTAACTTCCTTTTATTTTTTGTTAACAGTGTAGTACTCTTATTTTATTGCAATATTGTAATATTGATCCAAAGTTAGTTTTCTTTTGGTATCTATTAAGATTTTTTTCTCATCCTTCTATTGTATTTCTTTTAATCCCCTTTTTTAATCTTTAGTATTGGTTTTTTTAATTTTTGGTCCTTCTATCACTTCCTCTCTTCCTCCCCCCTCAACCTTTTATATACCCAAGTTTGTTGATTCATTTTTTCACTCTCTTCTCTTCATTTACATTACATCTTGATGATAGATCATGGAGTATGATCTGAAAATTTGATGTAAAAAAATTGACATAGTTTCAATCCAAAAGTCTTATTAGAATACCATAAGTTGCTTCAAAATACACATTGGCATCTTTATGATTATATACATAGCATCATTTTTTCCATAGTTTCAAGATACACATTTATGATAATATTCACATAGCAATAACCTTGAAAGGCCGAAAGCCTTGCTCTAATTCTTCATAGCTCACTCCTCAAGAGATCGTATCAGTATTTGTGGGCTCTTTACAATAGTTTATCCATTGATGAGAAGTCTCCCTTCATTTTCTAATAGAATAAATTGCCATCTACTCTACTTGAACGTGTAATGTGATGTAGCATGTTCAATGTCACAAGGCATAGTTTGAGAGTAGAATTTTGAGACTTGATATCTATAGAATCCAACATTCAAGGAAGGTTCTTTCAATATTGTTATTTCTAACTAAGCACTCATGCTATCTCCCAATTTTCTTCCAACTAGCCGGTTATATGAGTGATTATTTCTCATTAAGGCATAAGCATATTTGGAATTGTATTTTTATCAAGTATTGTAGTTGCAAGTTCTACTTCGAATCACCAAAGCCTTCACAAAACCTTTTGCACAACCACTACAACACCACATGGTTGTTGTTGGGCCTTCACAGTGTTGTGGGGAGCTTTCCCAATAACGCCATGAAGGCCCAACAATAGTTGTGTGGTGTTGTGGTCACCACAACACCACACAACTATTATTGGGCCTTCGTAGTGATGCAGGGAGATTTCCCTACATTAGCATGAAGGCCAAAAATAGTCATGCAGTGTTGTCATGGTTGTGTAGAAGGTTTTGTGAAATCTTTGGTGATCTGCAATGTTTCTTGCAACTATAATATTTGATAAAAAAACCACTTCCAAATATTTTTTTAATGGATGTTCGTATCCTCATCCAAAGCTCCAATTCATACATAGGCAAGAATGACGCTTTCAAAGGTTAATGAGTTGGGCTTTACACCCACTAGTTGCATTTTCTTAAAAATTTCTAAGGACATTTCAAAAAACCCATTTTGGACATATCCTTCAATCATGGTATTCCATGATATCACATTTCTTTGAGGCACTTTTTAAACAGTTCACTTGCCTTGTCTATGCTTCCACATTTTCATGTATGTTGAGTAGGACACTTGTAACTACGACATATGACAAACAAATCCCTATTGTTATGCTTTGATGGATGTCCCTTCGTTATTACTGGATATCTAATGTAGTGCACATTATTATAGTGCAAGCCTATTTTTTAGATTGTTTCATTTAGCATCACCAATATTCTCCACAAGAATATTTTCCATGTTTAAAATATTGGAAATGGTTCACATCTCTCAGAATCATTTCTTACAACAATCTTGGAGATGAATTTAGATGTAGAGTGAAAATCAGAACATACTCAAAGGTTCTTAACAACTCTAATAGTTGTACCAAGGGCCATGTTTAACAAAGCAAATGCAATTGCTAACTTTTCACTATGGTGGTAGATAAATGGTTCTTTTTTCTTTTATTCCACAGTATTAAGGAAAAGTATTGAATCTATAAATACCCTTTTGTCTTCATTTTCCAAGGCAATTTCTCCAATTTTTCATAGGTCTCCCATGTTTGTGGATGTGATCTATCTCCTACAATTTTTTGATTGATTTATCTTTATGTTGTGTTTGGACTTACTTTTGTAAACTTGCAATATACAATGGACTTGTATTCTTTATGAATTGAGACTAATAGTAAATTTTTTGGTTGTATTGAGGCATAACTTCATTCATGGTGGAAAAGGGAGACCCTATTGCTCATATCAAATGGAACATTGCATATAAAGGAGGAAAGATTCTTGCTGGTTTATTGTTGACTACATTGAAGGAGAGAGCTTCATATATGGGACACGATCAACACTCTCCTTCTTGGATTCTACATGTTATAGCTTACTCTAGGAAGATTTCCCATGTTGTAGAAGTTTTAAGAGATGAAAGGGGCATGTGCTTGCATTGAAGGGCTCCAAGCATGTGTTTCCATCATTGCAATTTTTTTTGGAGAAGTTTATTTCTTGCAATCATTTATGTGCAATATTGTAACTCAAATTTTTAGTCTTGTGATTGAAAATAAAAATTATAATACTCTATTTCTAATTTGTAACTAGAACACCTTTCTTTTATTAATAAAGTTCACTGATTTTTCCTTCTCAATGGTTGTCGTATTGTGTGCAATTGATGATTGGTGTGTATTTCTATGTTTTATGTTTAAATACTCAAATATCAATCAATTAAAATGACTAAATATACTACTAATTGATGTCAATTAATAATTAAATTGACTAAATATACTACCAATTGACAAAAATTAGTGAACAGTGAATAAATATGACTAAATAAATGACCCATGAAATAAAAATGATTAAATATACTACCAATTGGCAGAAATCAATGAACAGTGAATAAATATGACTAAATATATTACCTGTAAAATAAAAAGTACTAAATATACTACCAAATTGATCAAAATGATGATTAAAATTAATGACTAAATACACTACCAATGGACATAAATCAATGAATGAAAATGACTAAATAAGTGACCATATTACAAGAATCAATGACTAAATATCAGTGAAAAAAAGCTAAATAAGTGACCAGATTACAACAATCAATGACTAAATCAACGACTAAATATACTACCAAAATGATCAATCAAAACAACCAATAAATGACTAAAAATGGTTTAGTCATCAATTTGGTCATGTTAGAAATGACTGGTAATAAACTACTAATGGTCATGTGACCATGTTGAGTCATTTATAAGCAATTTTTTTAGTAGTTTATTGTTGTTTTTGTACTAGTGAAACGTATAAAACTCAAGAATTATGTCTAGGACCTCACTGATAGAGGTTCCATCACCATTAAAGGGAATGAATCCACCTCATCTAATTCTTAACTATAAATATACCAAAATTCCTTCCCGAATCACTCTCAAGTAGCTAGCATATCCAATTCACATAACAATAGTCAAACCAATCAGACCAAAAAAATTTATTATACCAAAGTCCACTTTAATTATGATAATATGGTTGGTTGCATCACACAGGTGGATCCACATGTATCTATGATTAAATTAAAATCCAAAGAGACTCAATATGCAATTACTATTCATTGAGCTTGCATTACCATCCCAAGACAATGCATCCCAATAGCCTTAAGTGAGTCTGCAATATAATATTTTGTATCACCTTTATAAAAATCCTACACAAATATCCATTTTAGACATGTTGAAGCCTTCCATCATCCATCAAGATATCCTCACCAAATAATTGCAAGATGCTTGTGTTCCTACCAATATTGATCCCATGTAATTCCAAGAATTAGCAGGAAACCTTTCATCTACCTATTAGCTGGGCTTTAGTTAGAATGGAATGCCTCCAATTGAGTCAGCCCATAATCACCCCCTACACATTGAATTCCTCATTTCCAAGAATAAAGTAAAGAGGGTCCTATTAGATAATGGTTTTTCCCTTAATTTGTGTACATTGAAGTTCATAAAACAAGTGGGATATACTCAAGCTAAATTGGATAATCAAGTGATTACTATCAAAGTATATGACAATACAAAATGAGATTTGGCTAGAAATGTTTTCCTCTTCATTCAAGTTGGTCCAACCTTACATTATACCACATTTCATGTCATTGATATTTACCTCCCATACAATATCCTCCTTGGTCACCCATGGATCCACACCATGTAGGCCATACTATCCACCTATCATCAATTCCTTAAGTTTCCACATAATGGTATTGAGGTCACTATCCATGCCAATCCTCACCCTTTTGAGTATTGGTGTACTCTTGAGGCCACTTTCTCTCAACATTATCTTGGGGTTTAATTTACGCCTTCCAATGGAACTTCATCCTCATTTTATTTTGACCTTGACAAACTTCTCACACCTTCCAATCCATCCACTACCCTTGAATCCACCTTTTCCAAGGTCAAGATCATTGATAAGGGTTATGGGGAATATGAGATTACTATCACACTCAATGTGGGCACCATGCCCCTATCTTCACATAATTTTGAAAGACCATATTCATCAAAGAAATCACAAGAATAAACCATCAACAATTTTGGGTCCACCACTTTCTAGTCTTTAGGTACTTTATAATAAGAGAAAATTGAAGATATTAGTCAATGGGTATATCATGGATAACCCGAGAGTTCTACTACACTCTTGGAATATTTTCAGGATACTTATCCTATTTCCCATCAAATGGATTAAAAGGTAAATTATCAAGGGAAAGTATTTGGGGAAAATGAACAAGGTATACTCCAACCCATAGAATTACCATCTAATTTCAAACATAAATCAAGGACTTAGGTATGACTCTAAGTAAAATAAATCTTCAATATCACCAAGTACTTCCAATAATGTCACTTAGGATTTTGTTATTGTTGAATATAATAAAGAAAAATTCATTAAATAAGCTCTCCTACAATGATTTGGATGTCTCCTCCCTCTTTTTCACATCCATCCATGTCATTGACCTTCCACTTCGTCACCTCAAACTCATTGATCAAGACTAGAGTAGATTTGCACACTTGGACGTATTTCAAAATGATGAGGAATTTATAGAATTCATGAGTTTACATGAGCATCATAGATTGGGATTTTTTTATGTGCTTGATCAACATGCCTACTTTGGGGAATATGAACTCCTTAACTACAAAAGTAAAAATCAAGAAAAAAATATTCAAGGTCTCTTAGTGAAAACCTCCTAAATGTACTTTTAGATCAATTAAAAGTAAAAAGAAAGGATGTTTCCTCTTATGAAAACCTCCTTGAGGAATTAGAGGATGGGGGTGTTCATCTTCCCCTCATGGGTCCACAACAATCAGAAAGGTCTCCCGTTTTGATAGAAGATACTAAAGAAATCAACTTGGGCACTTTAACTAAACCATATCTCATGTATGTGGTTGCTTCCTTGTTAATAGAGAGGTATCAAAAATTATTTTACATCCTTCAAAAAGGATCAATCAACTTTTCATGGTCATATTCTGATGTGTCAATGCTTGATCTCGTATTAGTGGGCGACCACTTGGATGTTTGTCTAGATTCCAATCTTGTTAAATAGAAACTCCATAAGATGCATATACAAGTTGCATTATTGGTCAAAGTAGAGCTTGAGAAGCTATTGGAAGCTAGTTTCATTTGACCCATATATTAATCTGATTATTCCTATTGCTAAGCCAACTAGGGCCATTTGTATTTGCACTAACTTTAGAGATCTCAATAAATCTTTCCCAAAAGATGATTTCATGCTTCCTAATATTGACATCCTTGTGGATTTGATGGTAGGTCATGCTACGTTATCATTAATGGATGATTTTTCAATATATAATCAAATATGCATTATAGTTGAAGACCAACATAAAATGACCTTTACAAATCCATGGGAAATATTGTACTATCAACTCATGCCCTTTGGTTTAAAGAATGAAAGTGCCACATATCAATGTGTCATGACTATAATTTTCCTTGATCTCATCCATATCATCATGGAAGATTATTTGGATGATTTGCTAAGTAATTCAATGACTAGAAAAGAACACCTTGTTATCCTTGAACACATCTTCACTCATTTGGAGTAATATCAATTGTAAATAAATACAAAGAATTCTATCTTTGGTGTCACTTTAGGAAAAATCCTCAGTTTCATTATGTCTAGAAGAGGCATTGAGGTTGATCCCACTAAAGCCAAGGTAATTATGGGAATTCCTCCTCTGAAACACTAAGTAATTGAGAATCTTGCAAGAAAAACTCCAATCTATCTAACAATTCATTGCTTAGCTTGCTGATAAATACCAAACTTTCAATCATTTGCTTCACAAAGACACCGCATTCAAATGGATGACTCATGCCAATAAGGCTTCGAAAAAAGAAAAGAATATCTAGCTAATCCACCCACCCTTATGCCTCCCATATTAGGCAAACAATTGTGTTTGTTTCTACCAATGGATTTGGGGAAACTTCTTGTACAACATGATGAGAATGGAAAGGAAAGAGTAGTGTATTACATTAGTTGTACACTTGTTGGCTACATAATTAACCATACACCCGTAGAAAAGGCATGCCTAGAAGTGGTATTCAACTCTCAAAAACTTAGGCATTACATGCTTAATCGTTCAATCAAACTGATTTCTAAAGTTGATCCTCTCAAATATATATTATCATGCACATATTTGACAGGTCGTATGGTTAAATGGGTCATGATTCTTAGTGATTTTGATATTTTTTATGTCACTAGAAAAGCAATCAAAGTTCAAGGTTTTTGGAAAATGTTTGGATAGTATGTTGTCATTGATGTCAACCTTTGTTAATACCATATGAAATTATGTTATAGGAAAGTTCATGGTTGGATTTCAAAATGTATCATTGTCTCATTAGTTGAAGTTAATGGTTGGATGTCAAAATGTTGTACACCTTTTAAGTTCATGGTTGGACGTCAAAATGCATCAATTGATAATGTTCCAAATTGTATAAGGCACGAGACTAGTATCACAGGAGCTATGTCAAATGCTCTAAATTTTTCAGTAGATGAAGATATGATCTTTTGGTTTGAATGGTAGCTCTACACAACTATAAGGTATACATATTCCAAGTTTCTATGCATAAGTTTTACCATAGATAGTTCTGGTGTTATCAGATTAAGAAATTTTTAAGTTCTAGTGAATGGTTATTAAAGAAAAACTATATGTTTATGTACTTCACCGCATCACGCTCTTTTTCCTTGCAATTTTGGAGTTATTTTTTTGAAGGTGGTATATCTACTCAGTCCAAATTTTAGATGATTTGGTGCATCACTGGTGATTCTATAGATGACAATGTGTTGTCTATGTTTCGACGACATGATTTTTTGGTCTATTGGTATTTAAATGATTTGTGTCAACAAGTACTTGATCAAATTTGTGTACAAAGGCTATGTAATACATTATGGAATCTCATTTAGCTCTCCAATTACTCTACAATATGGTATGTGATCCTCCCTTGTACAATAGTATGTCTAAAATTATTATTTTTAAATTTAAAGTGTTTACACTAGCATGAATTGATCTGAAATAATAAAAGGAGTGCACACAAGTATTGTTATATGTTATATCAGTTTGTTGGAATGATACACACAAATTTTTTTAGTCTCTTCGATAACCACTTTGGTCTAGATTTGATGTTTTGAAATTTTCTTTCCTATCAGGCCAACTTGATAAGATGAATTTCTTGGGCCAAGCATTTAGATGTATGTGCTAATTTTTAAGATTCATTTCATGAAGAATAGGTCTTAAATATCTTTTTTCTTGGACCACATGATATTTCTATCGATTTCAAATGTTTTTGAAGTCGACTTGTTGTAACTATTATATATATTATATTATATGTTTGTAGTTGACATGGAGAAACCTTTTGAAGGTTGTGGAGGGTATAAATAAAAGATAAATGCTTTAGAGAAGGTGTGTGAGATTTTTGTGAATGTTTTGAGTAGATAGTGTGTAAATATATTTTTGTAGAATATCTTTTGATAGTGAAATATGGTAAAGATCAGTTTTGAGAGATCAAAAGTGAATGTAATGAGACTGAAAAGGTGAATGAGTGCTTATAAATTATAAATCTTTCTAAAGACAATGAGTTGCAGGAAACAAAGCTTATCGAAGTAGATGTATGTTCCAAAGGAAGTGAACCAGAGGTAACAAATGTACTAATATATTCCAATTGTATGTTGAGGTTGTGAACCTCTATTGTAAGAGTTGTATTGAGCAGGGAGTAAAGAAATTCCTTTAGTTAAAGACTTTAAATACCTATTATAAAATCTATTTTATTTGTGAGGCTATATTTGGATAGTAGATCTAAGAAGATTTCTCATTGTGGTTTTTCCCTTGTATGGTTTTCCTCGTCAATTTGGTGTTATGGTTGTATGCATTTTTGTTCTTCATTTTGTGATTATTTAATTGGTTAATTGTTGATGAATGGAAAAAATTGATTAATTATTGATTCACCCTCCCTCTCAGTACTTCTATGTGTTCAATAATTGGTATCAAATCCAAGAGCCTTGATATATCCTAATAGTTGAGGTAGATCATCTATGGAACACATGAGAACTGAAGCAATGTCAAATGAGAAAAACCCTTTAGAGGTTAAGAATCATGAAGATATGAAAAACATTAATGTAGAAGATTGTGAAGTGGAATTTGAAGGATAACTTATTTCATCTTTAGATGATCTAGATACTGCAAGAAAATAAAATGGAGAATTTAAGATCAAAATCAAAGAGTCAAAAGAGACAATAATCAATTTGAGAGTTCAAGTTCAATAAGGAAAATAGGTTGTATATTTTCTAAACAATAATCTGAATGAAAACTTAGTGGAATGATCCAAAATTGAAGAAGAAATTGTTTCCTTGAGGAAAGATTTGGAGAAAGCAAAGGATCAGATAGACAAAGGTCTAAAGCTCAAGAAAATCTCTAATATTCTTGATGAGATAACCAGTTGTCAAAGATTGGTAAAAGGTAAGGGTGGTCTTGGTTTTGAAGAAGGCCAGAAGTCAAAGGCTAATATTCCTAAAATAAAAAAGGAAAAGGACTTTGCTGGAGATTCTAAGAAGATCAAAGAGAAAAATGAGAAATTGAATGATGTTTTTATAAAGCTTAGCAATCAAAAGAAAAGGTTCAAGACATTTCCTCCTCAACAAACTTCTACTTCCAGTTTCTCTCAATCCTTTCATGTTTATCGATATTCTTACAATAAACTTGGTCATAAGGCTAATGATTGTAGGACTAAAGATAGAAGGAATGATTATATGAGGAATAACTCTTTTGTGCATCCAAGACATAATGATATAGTTTTTCATTCCTTTTATGGCTACTATTATGCATGTAATAAGTTTGGTCATAGGGCTACTAAATACAAAACTAAAATAAGGAGAAATTTTTAGCACCTGAATATAATATTTTTTGCTACAAGTGCAATAACTTTGGGCATAAAGAAAGATTTTGCAAAAGTGGTTTTGTGAAGCCACATGCTCAACATAAGAAGATAGAAGAAAAGAAGGAATTTGCAAATGTTTTGAGAAAGAAACAAGAGAAAGATAATGAAGTGAAGAAAGACAAAAAACTTGTGCATTGTGCACAAGATTTCATGATTGATTGAGATAGAACATTATCTCAAGGGGAGCTATCTTCTGCAAAGTCTCTTAGCCCCCTAAGAGTAAGATCTTGATCATTACAACATGAAATATGATTGATGAGTAAGAAGTAATTTGTAGATCAATTGTCTAGAGAAAAAACCTTGGTTGTGGAGGTCAATGGAATAAATGTGCATCCTTGTGAAGTCACAAAGCACTCTATAAGTTTCTTATCTAACAAGTATAAGGTGCATTAATTGAGGAATGATAGGGAAAATTTGAAATCATTTATACTTATATTTATATGATCTTGGCTCATTTGAATCAAAAGGATTTGTATCTAGAGCTAAGAAGAAGGCATCAAAAGCATCTTGTGAATTCAAAAAATAATTATGATAAAACCCTAGTGACAATACATAGAGGTATTTTTGAGTTGCTCATAAACCTTTTTTAAAATTTTGAAAAGGAATTGGAATGGATACTCCAAAATTGGTTGATGGTTTTGAGAGACCAAGGCTAAAGTATAAGAATTATATTTTTAAAGCTATGGAGGTAGATAAGGATGGTATGTTTTTAAAGGTTACTGCTGATACATTATACAAAGAAGATGTTATAATCTACATTCATGCTCCTATAATAAAATTGATCATAAAATTTTTGAGGAGCTGAGGTACACCTTGTTGGATGATGACTATGTCAGATGCAAACTAGAGTATGAAAATGTGTCAACTAAAAGGTTGGATGTGTGGAAGGATTTTCCTAAATTTTTGTGACAACATTGAATGGGTAAGGATCATTTTAAGTAGAATCCATGATGAATTAAGCTATTTGGACAAAGCCTATAGAATCACTAAAGATGCAAATAAGGCAGTAATAGGGTTATGCACAACTAGACCTGTTCCAATGATGAAGCAATAAAAAATGAGAGGGTTACAAAGTTGACTGGTACAAAGTTTGATAAAATAACTTTGAGCATAAATGAAATCAATAATTTGAGTGTTAAGTATGCTTTAATGGGAATAGCATACAAAGTATATTTCACAAATAGAGAAGGCTCCACAACTAGTATTGTAATTCATACCACATACCAGATGGTCAAATAAGGAAAGGAATTTGACCTGTGTGAATTGATAAGAGAAAAAATGTTTGATAACCTCAAAAGAACCAAGGAGACTAGATATAACTTCAAATTTGGGTCATTGGTCATTTTCCTTGTATTCTAATTTTTGAATGAAATACCTAGATTCAAAGGCAAGGTCTGGAAACAAAAAATTTCAGTTTCCACACAGATAAGAAATAACATGAGAGTGTTCAATGACAAAAAATATTGCAATTATTCATACTAGGTTTTCTTCAAGAACTTGGAAGCAGTAATGAAAGATACGAAAATAATTCCCATTGATTTGGTGAGAAAATACAAGGATGGGATAACCTTCCTAGTTGATAAATGTTATTTCTATATTGAAGTTATGGAACTAAGGACCTCATGGATTCCTAAATTTCCTTATGAGGTTTACCTTGTTGAAGTTAAAACATATGTTGAAAAACTATTAAATAAGCCTAAGGATCCTACAATAGAAAGGTTTGGTACCTATAGAGAAATCATGAATAAAATGATTCAGAAAAAGGTTGAAGAGATTCATGAAAAGAGGGTAGATAAAATTTTTTAGAGAATAGGTACTCCTTGCCTAACTAAGAACCATCAAACCTCTTCCCAAGATCTGAAAAAAATCCCTCAAACTTTGGGGAAACTATTCCAAAGAAAGTGACAAAAAGGTCAGGATGATCAGCCTCTGCTACTACAACTCCTCTACATCCCACTGAATCCACACAAGCTGCTTTTGAGAAAAGAGGCATAAAAAACTAAAGCACAAACTAAATTTGTTGAGAAGAAGCATTCAATGCCCAAGAAACAAGATAAAAGGAAGAAGGATAAGATAAAAGAGACAAAGGAAGAAAAAAGGAGAGGAAGGCACTTCCAAACCTAAAGGAGAAGGAAAGAAGAATAATAAAACTCATTCAATAGCACCTTTGCATGAGCCTCTTCAATTGGAGGCTATCTTTAATGGTATTATAAGTCATGGATTCTTACAAGATACAATTGCATTGCATTTGAAATTTCCTCCTGAGGACCAAAGGACTATTGAAAGGGAAATAGTCATGTACATGATCAAGTACAATGTGGCTCTCAACAAGATCCTAGAAAATTATCTAGAGATTCTTGTAAAAGCGTTGGGGGATAAAAGAGAAAAATTCATTGAGGTAGATGATGAGTTGAGGAAGGAAGAAATTGATAAATTTGGATCCTCCATTTCTAGAGAAGAAGAAGATACAATACTTCATAAACAAGGTCAAGAGTTAAGGTCAAAGAAAAGAGTGGACATCCTTATGAGTATGGAGAACAAAGATAAAGACAAAATACAAAAGTAAATTGAGGAATTGACCAATAAAATCATTGAGGAAGTGAATAAAAATTGAAGATTTGGAACAACCACATATGTCCCCTCAATGTGAATTTTTTTAGCAGGAAACACAGGAGGAGAAAGAAGTGCAAGTATCAAGTGATGTTGAGCATGATTCTCCTAGTCATGATATGCATGGTATCCCTCCTCTGGAGAACTCTGATCATTAGGATCAACAAGTAAAGGAAGACACATCTACTTTTGGAGAAAATTCACAAGAAACTCCAAAGGTATATACTTCACCATCCCCCATTGATTCAATCAAATAGTTTCTAACTCAACAAACACAAGTTCAACCTATAGTTGCTCTATAATTGGTGTAGTTGCCTATGTTTGATGGGAAAATTAACATGTCAAATATATCACCATTACAAAAGTTGTAACTTGGTGATATCTTTCACTCCTTTACAAGGAAGAGATCTTGTATCAATAAGTAGACAATTTGGAGACTTTCTAGGAGGTAGTCAAAACCCTTGAAAATGAAATGCCATATGAAGAAAGGGATTCATCTCTACCACTCACTCAGCAAATAAAGAAACTGATGGATTCCTTCAAGGAACATTATTCCTATCTTAAGAAGCAAGATGGGATGAAGATTGCAAACAATAGACTGTCTGAGGCCTTTGAGAAATTCTCAAAGGCACATGAGAAGCTACAAGCATGTATATAAGACATTCAGAAATGTATGGAGGATGCAAAGGTTTTGCACAAGTTTTGTTTGCAATGGCCTACCACAACAAAAAGCCTTAAGGATCAGATAAATTCCATGGAAGTGCATCTCACAAATGTGGCTGCCACTTATAATATAGTGTAGGATAGTGATGGTGTCATCAGGGCACAAGTTGAGAAGTTACACTCCTAGTTACAACAAGTGCAATACCAAAGGGAGAAGATAAAAAGTAAAGTAAAATAGTTGTGGGAGGATGTAAATCTAAAGTTAGTATCTCTAACTAGTATCTTAATAGGAGAAAAAGGAGATGAGAAAAAGAATCATATACATCCTCCTTGGAAGAAGCAAAAAACATTCATTCTCATCTAGTAATTCAAATCCAAACCACAAATTTTGCAAAGAATTAATGGGACAACTCATTGACTCATTTGAAGTCAATCTACAAGAACATTCTTCCATTAGTTTAGAGTTTTTTAAAAAAAGGGGTAAACGCTTTTGACCCGGAGCTATGAACTAGTGAGGTCACAAACGGGGGACCTCATCCCCAATATAACTACTCAAAAATACCACCCCAATGAGGGTTTGAACCTTGGTGGTAAGAACAACAATGCCACCTTTAAACCATCACACCATGCCAACATTGGATCCATCATTTTAGAGTTGATTACATTTTGCTGACATATTTTTATGACTTTTTATATGTAAATATGTAGAGTAGATAAGTGTTCAGGTCTTTATGTAAATAAAATAACTTTTTGGAGTAAGGGGTATTGAATTGTAAAATTTTGCATAGATAGGGGGAGTCCATTTATTTTTCAAAGACCACCTACCCTTTTCCCTTGATGTCAAAGGGGGAGTGATAATGGAAGATCTAGTAAGTGTTGCCATCAATGACAAAGGGGAGATTATTGGCAAATGTGTAGATAGTGTACTGTCATTGATGCCAAAAAATTTTGATATCATATGCACTTATGTTAAAGGAAAATTCAAGGATAGATTTCAAAATTTAATAATATTATCTCATCGATTGAAGTTCATGGTTGGATGTCAAAATTTTGTATATTGTTGAAGTTCATGGTTGGATGTCAAAATACCTTGATTGATAAGTTCCAAACAGACTAAGGCATAGGACTAGTATCACAAGAGCTCTGTCAAATGCTCTACATTTTTCAGCAGATAAAGATATCATCTTGTAGTTCAAAGGGTATCTCTACACAACTATAAGGAATGCATATTCCAATTTTATATGCATAAGTTTTACCATAGATTGTTTCAGTGTTATTAGAGTAAGAAATTGTTAAGTTCCAATCAATGGTTGTTAAGGAAGAACTGTATGTCTATGCACTTCACTGCATCACACTATTTTTCCTCACTATTTTGGAATTATGTTTTTGAAGGTTCTATGTTTACTCAATCCAAGTTTTAGATGACCACTAGTGGTTATGTAGATGACAGTGTGTTGTCTATGTTCTAGCAACTTGTTTTGTTGGTCTGTTGGTGTCAAAATAATCTATGCCAGCAAGTACTTGATCATTTTTTTGTAAAGAGGCTATGCAATTCATTATGGCATCTCATTTAGCTCTTTCATGTCTCCACAATTTGGTATGTGATCCTCCCTTGTATAGAAGTATGTCTAAAATCATTGTTTTTGGGTTTAAAGTGTTTTCCATAGAATGAATTGATTTGAAATAACAAAAGGAGTACACAAAAGTGTTGTTATATGCTATATCAATTTTTTGGAATGATCCAAATAGATTTTCTCGATCTCTTTGATACCACCTTGGTCTAGAGTTGATGTTTAGCATTTTTCTTGCTTGTTTGGTTGACTTGACAAGATGAGTTGCTTGTGCCAAGTGTTTAGATGTATGCACTAATTTTGAAGGTGTATTTTATGAAGAATAGGTCCTAAATATCTTTTTTTCTTGGACCACATGATATTTCTCTCTATTTCATATGTTTTTTAAGCCAATTTTTTTGTAACTATTGTATATCTTATATTACATGTTTGTAGCCAACATGGAGAAACATTTTGAATTTTGTCGAGGGTGTAAATAAAATATAAATTCTTTGGAGAAGGTGTGTGAGTGTTGTGAATGTTTTTAGTAGATAGTGTGTGAATATATTTTTGTAGAATATATTTTGATAATGAAATGTGGCAAAGATCATGTGAGATCATTTTTTCCGAATCCCCTTGGTATCATGACATCTATAACTACCTTCATGACAACATCTAACCACCTAAATTCACTTGCAATCAATGTTTCTCCTTCATCTTTAAATATTCATCCCATTACACAATCCTTGGAGACACCTTATATTGTAGGGGGTATGATGGATATTTATTGCAATTTTTAAACAATAAAAAATATAACTTGGAATTAAATGAAGTACATAGTGGTATTTGTGAGGCTCACAAAAGTGGTATGGTCCTTTCAAAGAATATTATTCAAACAAGCTATTATTGGCCTAGTATGGAACATTATGCATGTATGTTAAGAAGTGTATTCCTTGTCAGCAACATGAAAATTTGATACATGCACCATCTCAAGTGTTGCAACCTATTACCTCACCATGACCCTTCTCACAATGGGATCTTGATTCAGTTGGCAAGATACACCCCCTTCATCCAATGGCCACACTTTTATTATCACCACAATTGAATATTTTACTAAATGGGTGGAATTCATTCTAATCACCCTCATCATCGACCTCCAAATTTCCAAAGTCATTATATATCATAGCATCTATCGATATGGTGTTCCCTCTACCATCATTAGCGAAAATGGTAAACCATTCAAAAACCAACATGTGTAAAAAATTCCACATCCAACATCATTAATCCACTCCATCTTACCCTCAAGGTAATTACCAAGCCAAGGAAATAATAAAAACTTAATGAAAATCCTTAAGAAAGTTGTCAATAACATTGGTCGTGACTAGAATCTCCACTTAAATCCCACCCTTTAGGTTTACTGAACTAGAATCTATACCCCTACTAGTGCCACTCCTCCATATTCAATAATCAATGGAACCTAAGCTATCTTTTCAATAGAAGTAGAGCTACCATCTCTATGCATCTCATTGAAGAACATCATTGACGATGAGGAGTATTAGGTTGCACATCTGAGTTAGTTAAATATTTTGGATGAATGGTGTCTCAACACCTATAACCATCTTCAAGCTTATCAAAATAGATTAAGAAGAAGCTAAAATAAGAAAATTAAAACTCACCAATTTTAGCTTGGCGATCGTGTTCTTAAGGAGATTCAACGAACTCAACATGATTGAGAAAATAAAAAAATGTTTAAGGCTAATTGGTTGGGTCCTTATGTCATCACAACCAAGTAATTTTTAGGAGCTTATTAATTGTCTACACATGAATTTGAACCTTTGGATGAACCCATCAACATCATTTATCTTAAATGGTTCCATTCCTAAATTAGTTGAGTTAAAGCCAACCTTTCAAAAATATAAAAAATATGAAAAAAAAAAACAAAAAATGTCAAAAAAGAAAAAAAATAGTAAAGAGAAATAAGTCATCCTATGCCTTATATGAGTACATTTGGTGAAAACCTGGTGACAAGCACCATTCTTTTGGGTAATAATCATGATCTACCTTGTCTCCCTTTTCCATGTGCTTCCATACATCCACTTATCCCCCGTATTCTTTTCATCCTATCCACACCACTTACATTGTCTCCATTATACATTTTGATTCTCCCCCATCCATATCATGGTATATAGTGGTAAAGAATTTGATAATTTAGATTTACGATCCCAATTCCTAAGCTTCACTCATTTATTGTAGAGTGGGCCCCCTGGGTCCTAATGTATTCCCAATACTTGAGGTCCACTTCTTGATTAGGCTTTTTTCTAACTATTATCGGTTGTATATAGTGTATATTGTTTCAGTCATGTCTCATCAACTAGGTCCATGATTATACATACTTGTCACTATGTCCCATAATTGTGTCCATGTGTCTCCAAAATCCCCTATTGAGCTAACACTTCAACAAAATTTGTTAGCTCCCTTGAATATCTAACATCTTGACCATCCCTATTTATAGGAATCCTAAGATCTATCTCATTCATCTTTGGTCCTTGCAAGATATATCATTCCTCATATCATACCACATCAATCCACATATCCTCCTCATGGTAAAGGATATTCAATATGTTTTGTTATTTTTGGATTCTCTTGAACTTTTGTTTCTTTTTGAGCTTCCTACACTACCTACTTGAGGTCACCATGATCCATCATATCATGGTTTGTTTCAATTGGTATAAGTATGGGTGTATCTGGATTTTAGTGATTGTGTTTTCCTATTTTCCTCACATTCTACCCACCAAGACCTTACTTGGTCTTGTGTTACCCTAGGGTTCCTTTTGTGCTTATGGTGCTCCAACATTGGCCCCACCAAATCCTTATGAGACTTTGTAATATTCTGGAACAAACTCTTTTATTTTTTGTGTCAATCCTATGCATGGGATACAAAGTCATCATGGTTCTTTATACCCTAGTACATAGTATCCCATGCTAAATCAAATTAAGTGTTCACTACATGGAAATATGATAAATACTACTAAATTTCTCAAATTTTATCCTACATCCTAAGATCTACCATCCCCATCAACAGATATTTCATATCCGTTCTTGTTACCCCTTTCCTAATCATTGGATTTTTAATGTGGAAGTGTTCACTTTTCGCTTTTTCTATTAGGTCTAGTTTGGTCATGGTTGATACACTATGATTTTCACCTATCATCAACCCATCTTTTCCCCTCTTCATTATTATTTCATTGAATTAATTTGTTTATTATTTTTTATTCTAAGCATCTTTTATCATTTTCATATCATTTTTAGTTTGCATTAAGTTTTTTAGAATGTGGTGTTCTAAGAATATTTTATCATTCCATATCATTTTAGTTTGAATTAATTTGTTTAGGATTTTTTATTCTAAACATATTTTATCATTTAAATATCATATTCATTGCATTAATTTGTTTATATATTTTTATTCTAAATATATTTTCTCATTTTCATTATCATTTAGGTTGCATTAGGTTGTTTAAGATTTTTTATTCTAAGCATCTTTCATCATTTTCATTATCATTTCATTTGTATTTCAATTGTTTCATATTAATATAGGTTACATTGCATTGTGTTAATCATTTAAACCAATCATGTAGTGTCATTATATAATTAGATTCATCCATTAGATTTAGTTGCATTCCATATCAATCCATTGAAATGTATTACATATTTCTCATTTACATCCATGCATGAATCAGATACATACATAATCATCACATGCCATCCATAAGTCATCACCATATCATCAAGTATCACATAATCATATATAAATATACATCTTGCATCACACAAATTAGTATGCATCCCATCCACTAAAAATGCATGTAGTTGCATGCATCACCACTCATCAATCTCATATATCAATTCATAACATCATATGCATTATATTTATCTAATCATATGTCTACATTAAATCATCACATCTAGCATCACATGCATCATCCATCCATATAATGATCACATCATCCATATCCATAAATAAATCAATTTCCAACTACACAAACCCATGTGCATCATCAAAATAATAAATAAATATCAATATCCATCAATGAATCAATGTCCCATCACATGAATCCATATCCATAAATACAAAGATGACTATCAAATGAATAAATTTCTATAGTACAATCAATTTCCATAACAAATCACATATACATCATACATATAAACCCAAGATCAATATATTAATTAAAATTAATGTGGCCATCTATACAAAAGACTCATCAACAATCATCCTAAAACTTGTGTATCACCTTAAAGTTTCCACCTAACCCATATCACTATCTATTTTATTCACTATTGCCCACATCTAAATGTGTAGGGGAGGGTGGAACTCCCCTTGATGCTAATAGCCCTCCTCCTCCACCTCATCATGGGGGTCCCATCAACACACTCCTCTCAAATCCTTATCTCAATGATCGAGGCCCACTCCATCTCGAGCTCTCCGCCTCTAAGAAGCTTAGACTCCTTTTTTCCTTCAGGAATATAGACATATATAAATTCTAGTAATACTGGATCTCCCTCCCAGCCCATACTAGCTATTGTACATATTTGTTATCCCCCCTCCTTCTCTATGGGACCTCATAGTGTCTTGATCCTACCTATAGCAATCCATTTCTCCTTGTAATCATACCCTCTCCAACTCCCAAGCATCTCAGGGTAGCTAGAGGTTGTCCCTCTCTGAGGTGATTGTATGTATCTCTCCTTGGAGCTTTTCTATTGACACCCACAACCCATCCCTCTCTTCTTGGAAGCTATCCCTCTTCATTTTACTAGTATCCAAGTCCTCTTAGACCTACTACAACTATCTCTCTAGATTTGATACCATGCTCTCTATAGAACTGGTCTACTCTCCAAGTCTCTATCTCCATACTCTCCCTCTTGTGCCTACTCTTGTCACGGTGGTATAACCTCCTCTAGAAGATGCATGTTTGATGATCTCCTCCTCTCCTTATCTCCCTCCATATACTCTCCCTCCACCTCTTCCTCTCCCCTCTCTCCATCCATACTAGAACCTGACTCCTGCTCCTCCATTATGTCCTCCCCCTTGTGTCACTCGGTCTAGATGATAGTCCTCCTCTTGACCCTCCTAGACTCTCCCATAGCTACCTCCATCCTCCCAACTACTACTACTCCCCTCACTAGCACCATGGGCTCTGCCTTGTATCTCCCCCACTATTTTATATACCATTGCATCACACCAAGGTCATCAACACCTCCCTACCTATCCTATATCACCTCCTCAAGTCTGCACCAAGAGTGTGCAGCTACCCTAGGGGCTATTTATGGACCCCATTATTTCATCTCTCATAACAATATCATAAACCTCTCAAGACCCTTTACGATGTCCTCCCAATGATGTAGCATGCCATAAACATATATCCAATGTACTCATCATCCTCCACCCATGCATCCATATCCTAGTATGACTGCCAAATGAAATATCCCTCCTCAATCTCATCTAATAGCCTCCTCCAATAGGCCTTGATTTTTACCTCTTGGTATCATAGCCTAACCCTTCAGCTAAAACCATAGGATCATCTCTAGCCCTCTTTGATCTATCCCCCACTGACCATGTGATGCTAATTTTCTCCCATGCCCATACTTGTAGGAGTGTCATGTACATGAGGCTCTATCCTCCTCTATAACACATGATGTGGAGATCTAGGTACAACTATGCCAACATTCAGGGGGCCATGCATACTATCGTTTCTACTCCACCATCCCCACTACCACATTCCCCAACATCAAGTTGAAGAATCATCTGCTCCTATCAGGTAAGAGAACCTCGTTGATCAATCCACATAGATATAGTGTTGTTCCTCACACTAACTCCCTACATCTATCTATATCCAATTTTCCTCCTCATGTTAGTACATTTACCCTCCCAAAAATCCTCTATAGTATATCAATACCACCTTTGTGTTAGACTCCAATATTTGTGGTCCATGGATTAACAACTACAAAATCCTTCATACAACATACAATGTCATTGTCATCTCCCTTGTTGAAAGATGGAAGGTGTTTGTATCAGAGCTCTATCGCTCCACCAATACTATCAATAGTTCTATGCAGACTCAAATGACTAGAATTCATGCCATACATGTTATTCCAAAAGAATTTAGGCATTCCCAATCATCCTCTAAAAAATCCAGCCGCTAGTTGCAACACCATCGATCGTTGCTCTTAAGTCATAGACTCACTATGGCTTGCATCCACCCAATCTAACTATCAATTTTCAATCTTTTCTTTTTTCCCTATTTTCTTCTTACTCTTTTGATGGATCCACCCTTCTGGTGTATCTACCTATCCTCTTGTAGATTTTCCCTTTAGGTGCATCTTCCTATTCTCTTGTGAATCCGCCCTTTGGGCACATCTGCCTATTCCCTACCACATCTACCCTTTGGGCGCATCCATTTATCTACTAGCAGATCTACCATTTTAAGATGCATCTACCCTTTCCCTTATATATCCACCCATTGGGTGCATCCACCTCTCCTATGCATCCACCTATTTTCTATGGATTCACCCCTTGGGAAAATTTTCATATCCTCTAGCGAATCTACACGTTTAGGGTAGATTCTCCCAACCTTTACAAATCTACATAACCTTTGTGAATTCACCTTTTGGATAGATTCGCCTATTCTCTGGTGGATCTACTTATTTATGTTTCATCCACCTCTTCTTTGGTGGATCCTCCTTTTTACGATACATCCACTCATCTACATATCAACCTCTACTCTAGCGCATCCACCCGAGCTCCGATGTATCCACCTCTTTTCTCTTCTTGGGAAGATCCTCCCTATAGGTTTGGGAAGATATACCCCCTTGTATGATTTCTACATGTAATAAGTTGTAAAAATTCTTAATTATAAGGAAAATTTGGGTTATGTGCATGATCGCCTTGTCCTCCTTGTCACACTTGTGACCTCACCCAATCCGCTTGTTGAGTGATAGTTTGTCCACACACCATTTTCCTCACTCTACTTCGCTTGATCACTTGGGTAATTAGGGTTAAAATAATAGTAATTATCTCCTAATTACTATTTATATTAAACCCTAATCACCCTTTTTTCTCACATTTCCTCCCCACAACTCCTTTTTCAATCATTCCTTTTCCATATTTCTTCATTTTTCATCACAAACCTTCTACTCTACCTCTCTTCTATCATTTGAGAGGCTACTCAGGCCCCTCCTTCCTATCCACCCTCTCTATGGGGCATCACCTCCACATCACCTTTCCTTCTAATTCTTTCATATCTTCTACATTAGGGCATTTTTTCATCTTATCCTTCCATTGAGGTGGCTATATTTTTATCTTCTTTGAAACATCATTATTCTAATGTTATTTTAAAGAGGGGAAAAAAGTAGACACCTAAAATTGACCACTTACATTTGGTCAATTTTATCCCATCGCTTCATCTAATCTCCTTCTATCCACACTAATTAAATAATATTGTAATTATTTATTTAATAATATCATTTTTTCCTAATTCTTAGAAGGTTCTAAAGTAATTAATTGATTAGTTTCTTACCCTACCTTTTTTCCCCTTCTCTAAATTAAATAAATACACATATTTATTTAATTTAGTCACTTTATTCTCCCATTTGAATTAAATAAATTTTATTTAATTCCTCTATTTTCTCTCACCTCTTGTCACATCCTTCATAATTTATTGTTATCTTCTAATTATAATCCTAATCCACCTCCTAATTATGTGCACACACTTAATCATGGATTAAGAGGTGTCACATCCTCCAACTTTTTCCACTTGCATCTTAATCACCTACCAGGTTAAGCCTAATCTCATCTAACCCATCCCCTAATCACTTTCACATTCCTAATCCCATAATTAGGAAAGGGGTAATTCCCTTTCCATTTATTTTCCATCCACTTTTTCCTCTAAGCCTTAAAGGCTTTCCCCTTTTGTTAAAGCAACCCCACATGGGTCCTTCTCCCAAAGTACAATAGGAATTTAAAATTCCTTTATTTCCTTCTGATGAGCCTGATTAATAGCTATTTTTCTCTTGTTTATTCCATATCGTTTAAAAAATTTAAGTTGTTTATTTCATATACATTCCTAAACTTATATACCTTTTATACCCTTAATGCAATCTAAACCAAACTTTGATGAGTGGGAATATGATTATGATATATTGATATTTGTATGAATAGAAACCCATAGCTAACAAATTTTAGGTGGATAAGTAGGGTAGATTCAAGAATGATTGGGCACATGATAGTTCCAGAAAATGATGAAGGGAAAATGAGTTTGTGATGAACAAGGAAACTATCATGACTATTTGTGCAAAGAACATCTCTTCCATGTCGTTAAAGCAGAGTTACAAACTTAGTTATCTTCTTCCATTTGTTTCAGTTATAGTTTTTATTTCAGACTTTGTCTCTCTCTATTCTAAAGGAGAGTGGACACTTTCATTTAATTTCAGTTTTCATTCCTTATGCAAATAAACCTCCTTCAAAACCTATATAGTTGGATTGATGGTTGAGGAGTGGATCTAGTTAGAGATACATATTTTTTTAACATTTCTAGTGTTGTTTTCCATCAAAAAATCTTCCATTGTTATTTTATTGTTATCAATTGTAATAGATATGCACTCATGAATAAAAGATCTATGAATATTATTGTCATGTTGTGAGGGTTAAATTTTATACAATGAAGATGTTCTATTTTATCATTATGTTTAGTTGATTCAAGTAGCACATATTTATTTTATCTAGTGGGGACAACAACTTGAGCAAGGGCCACTCAAGGTACTATTCACCCACCTTTAATTTTTGTTGTTAGAATAAATATTCATATTATTGCATTCATTTCAATAGATTCTTCATTACATGCATGTGAATGATATCTTGTTTTATGATTCACCTTTTGTATTGAGTCTTTGAGTCGTCCTTCAGAGTAAGTCAAGTAGTTAGAAGTAAGAGTTAGCAATGTTAATGAAGTTGCAAAGTTCGGGTTAGCAGTTATCAATTACAGTGCTAAGCTGAAAGTACCTACAACATCAATAGAAAACTAAGTTATTTCCCCTATTTTTTAGTTTATGCTTTATTTTCCTACATATTTTTAAACCACATGTACTTGATGATATAGGTTGTGTAGATTCTATGAATACACATACAGTTCTAGAATCAATAAAATCTTATGAAGCCTTAGCAAGGGTTTAGTGGATTGTTCAGCTAGGAACCCCTCCTCTAAATTGTGTGTCTAACACCAAGTTGAATAGACATTACTTATGCCTTACACCTTTCATCCCATAATTTTTAATATTGTACAAGGAAGATGTTTATGAAAAATATCTTCCTCATCTCCCTCTCAAGCTCTCACATTGTGCCACTTGGCACAATCTCATGGCTTGAGAGCTCACATGCATTCCTAGCCCATGATCTTCTCTCATTGAATCCTAGCCCTCCATCCATCTCTCCTCTCATCAAATGCAAAAACACAACCATTTTTGAGGATCCAACATCTTTGAGAAATTTGGTAATGTTATGCTACCAAAATTTCATTAAGCACACATCAAATTTGATCAAATCATAGCAATATACGCATTAAGAGCTCTATCATAATTGGTTTCCATTGAATTTATTGAAGGTTTGAGCTCTCTTATGTTTTGTTCTTTTTTTTTTTTTTAGTTCTTTGTGTTGTTGGGTTTTTATTGTAATTTCCCTTTGTTTCCGGGCACAAATTTCCTTACACAAAAAAAAAAATCCTGTAGACATGTTGACAAAGGCAATAACTTGAGATAAATTAATTTCTTACTAAATTTTAGTTGTCCTTCTAGGATTATCATGAAGATGAGAAACCTTCTAAGTCAAAAGATGGATCCTAATCCAATGGGAGCAATAGTGGTGGAGTTTTAATCGATCTCCAAGTGAGAGATTGTTGGTGGAGACTAATTATCTTCCTAGAGTTGTTTATATCAGTCTCCAAGTGGGAGATTACTGGATATGGACCTTGATCTTAATGGATAATATATAGTGTGTGGGGTGTAGGGGGTACCCCCTTGTAGATTATGAGGGTTGTGTGCCTTGGTAGGGGTTTAGGGGCAATGCCCCAAAAATCTGCATTTTATATATAATTGTTCATTATAAATCTAGACCATTCATCATTAGGTCACATATTTGACAATTGATATTATCTTGGTTTTTCTTGCCCTAGAAGGCAACCCCCTTTATGAGGGAATTGTATTATGATTGAGTATTTCTTTGTATTGTATTATGAGGAGACTATAGAGCTAAGAGGAAGTTACAAAAAATGTGTTATATGTTGTATCCATTCATGTTGTTGGATGAAATCAAATAAGGATTGGCTATTTCTCTATGGGTGTGGCCCATATAGGGTGAACCACATATATTTGTGTCTCTATATTTTGTGTTATTTTTATATTTTACTTATACATTCATTTCATTGTATATTTGTTTATGATCCTATTCCAAACATGTAATATTTTCTAGTCTTGTAGGCCCACTTTGATGTATATGCAATAGTATGACCTATGATCTCAAGGTGTTGAACATAAACTTGATTTTTTGGTGTTTGTAACCTACTATTATGTTTCTAAAAGTATGATGTAACTTCCCAAGGCTCATTTTATATACATGCATTACAAGAACCAAATGATTGAAAGGTTTACTAGATATGTTTACACAAGGTATTCTAGGGATGTCCTCAATATACTTGAAAATACATGAGGCCCAATTACATGAAGTAAGGTGTATGTCTCAAAAATTAACCTACAAGCAAGTAACCCACTCTCCTCATCCCTTTTAGTTTATACATTTTCTTACAATTTTAGCCTAAAATGACAAATTTACCAATAGGGAGAGTCTTTCAATTCTCTCTCCAACTTGTATGCCCATATAGAACATAAGGGTTTGGATTTCCACTTGATGATGAAATCTAAGCTAGGGCCACTAACAAGAAACTAAAGCAAAACAATCAACCATTTTTTTTTCCAAGATCACCTTTTGACATGAGGAAAGAGCATACATAAGTTAATATTTTGAGAGAGAAATATAAAAGTGATAAAGGGAATATTTTTTATTCCTTTTGATGTGAGGGAAGAACATATGCATTGCTTGGTCATGCAAGAAAAGAAAACATGTGCATTGACCTAAGAAAATTAAATGTGTAAAATCAAAGAAAGCATAAAATAATTATGCTTGATATGCCACCTTGGTCGAATGAACCTACAAGATATGTGTTAGTAGTTTGATAAATGGTCTTCGAAAATAAAATCTATATCAAATTGTAAACATGTAAAATTGACCAAAACCCTATCACACCATAAACAACATCAAACATCATCAAGCAATATCAAACAACATCCCACAACATCATGAAACATATCCAAACATCTTAGAATCATCATGAAACACCTTGGAATCATCTCGCAACGTCTTGAAACATCTCAAAACACCTCGAAATCATCCCGCAACATCTTTGACTCATCCTAAAATACCTTGAAATCATCCTATAATATCTTGAAATCATCCTAGAACATCCCTCAACATTTCAAAATCATCTTGGAACATCCCGCAACATCTTGAAATCATCTCGAAACATCCCACAACATCTCAAAATCATCCCGAACACCTCAGAACATCTTGGAATCATCTCGCAACATCTCAAAATCATTTCGCAACATCCTGAAACATTTCAGAAACATCACACAACATTAAACAACACCTAAAACCCTAATTTTTCTATTAATTGAATAGTACAACATTATTTAATTAATTCACTTTTTCATCATTTTTGAAAAATTAAATAAATTTCATTTATTTAATACAGTCCTAAAAACCCTAATTTTGTTGTTAATTGAATAATACAACATTATTTAATTAATTCACTTTTTCATCATTTCTGAAAAAATTAAATAAATTTCATTTATTTAATAAAGCTCTAAAAAACCCTAATTCTACTATTAATTAAATAAAACAATATTATTTGATTAATTCATGTTTATCATTCTGACCAATTAAATAAATTACATTTATTTAATGAAGTCCTAATCTCACTTTATTTCATCTTGATTGATTAAATAACATCAATTATTTAATTACGTCACTAAATCACCTTATTCCTCTAAGTTAATTGAATTATTAAATCATAATGATTTAATTATGATGCTTTCCCTCCGAAATTTGAATAATTAAATCAAATTATTCAAATCATTTATCAAAAATCAAATCAAACTAATGCAACTTTGTTTGCAAAATTCAAACATGATTTGCAAATTCAACTCCAAAAATGAATGAATTAATTAAATCAATTAATTCATATTCCTCACCCACTTTTTGATTGAGCAAATTACGATTGTTGACTGAGAAATCTAATTGATGTAGTCAAGGTAGGAGGATCCAATTAAGGATTGCCCAACCTTGCAGCCTATACTACTACCTCCATGATCACAATAGATATGCAACGAAAATTAACAGCTAATCCACAAAAAGATAAAGACATTCATAAACACCAGACACAAGAATTATCCAAGGAAAACCCTCAAAGGGAAAAATCTAGCTTTCAAAGCTCATTACTCATTATATTAAATCTCAAAACACATTACAGATGCCACTTGGGCTTTACAAATGCTCGGTCGCAGCCCAAGAATTACAAATAACTCAAATAATGACAATATTCACAACAATCTTCCATCGAGTCCATTTCCTGATCCACACTCCCTCTTTGCTCTATGATCCTTCTGGATCAGAAAAATTCATCACCATGTTTCATACTTTGCACTATCAAACACCTTATTGATCCATCCCTTTTCTCTATATCATAACAAATCCCCTCTCTTCTATTTATATCATATGTGCACCATTTAACTCTTAACAAGTCAGCCTAATTACAATGACTAATAATATAACGTGCAGACCCAAATAGGTTGGCCACAAACAATAAAAAAGTTACCATGCGGACCAACCAACATTGGCCACAAAAAATCAAGGACCCAAATCAACTTCCTCAAACATGCAACACCTTCAAATTTCAATCCTCGAAGATCCACAATACATTACAACACCCTGTCAGCCAAGAACATGGAAACTTTGAACTCTCAAAATAAATTCATCAATCGCAAGCATCACGATTGATGTGGAACACCAACACACATTTTGGAAACATCCAAAATTATAAAGGATCACCTCAGAAATGCGTGCAACAACTCAAGTCATCAGAATCACATCATCTTCCTTCAGGAACATCAACCAGAACAATTGAAAAACTATCTGAACACAAACATACATAACTCAATCAAATCTTCATGCACACCTCTAAAACTTCTGGTGGATAAACTAGACATAATCATCAAAAGACCCTTTAATCCACAACTTCTCATCCTCCATGTGTGGCTCTAGCCAACATACGGAGCTTCATTGCATCACTGGAAAACTTGCCACTTCACTGTCAACTGCCTCAATTTAAGAATACTTTTGGATGCTCCTTCATCAGACTCTTAGGATTATTTGAAAAGTGAGCCTCTTCACTTTGATCTATATTGTGTCAATTCTAATGTTACCTCTTGCATTGGTTTGGTGATCTGTTTTTAGGTACTTGCAATTGCCTCATGGTTGGCAGTATGTTCAAGTCCACCCTGCAAAACTGCCTCAAGCTCTACTAAGAAAAGTTGTCTCTTCAATGGGTTCGATGATCTACTTGAAGGCCTTGCACTACCTCACTGGTCGGTGATCTGAGCAATCCCATCCTGCAAGTTGCCTCAGGTTCTTCATCTTATCATGGTCAAGGTTCAGCGATCTATTTGTAGGCCTTGCACTGCCTCAATGGTTGGTGGTCTGAGCAAGCCTACCCTACAAGTTGCCTCAAGATCATTGTCTTTCTCTATTAAATTTTCTCCTTAAAATCATTGCTTCACCTTCTTCCGGTTTCACTATCCCATATGATTCATCCAAGGGTTCCCCTTCCTCTGGATAATTTAATTTAGTATCAACAAGTTCTTCTTCATCTGCACAAACTACCTTAGCATTCTTTACCGCTTCTCTTTCATTAGCTTCTCTGATATTAGGTTCCTGATGACCTTTAATGCCTGATTCTTTCTTCTTCCAAACTTGAAAAAAGGTTCCTTCCCTAAAAAATCTTATTTCACTCCTCTGGTACCCTTCATTGTGATAAGAATTATGACTCTTTTCACCACTCCCCCTATATTTTGAAATACTATCCTTGTTTTGATCTGTATAAGGTCCTCTTTCTCCACATCTTGACCCTTCCTTCCTTCCAACATATGAATTATTTCATCTGTACAATATTCTAAGCATAAAATTAACATGTTTCCACTTTGCTCCATCAATCCATCCATAATTCATCTGCTTACAATCTATCATAGGCTTTCTCCTTCTCATTTTATCCCAACACATCTTCTCAGAATGATTCCTTAATCCGCATAACTTACAAGGATGTAGATCCCAACACAATTCCTTTTCATGTCCATTCCTATTACAATATGAACAATACATACCTTTTCTTCTCTGATTCAAACTTGCAATAACATTCTTACCTCTGTCATATCCAAGGCCTTCACTCTTTTCTCTCATTACTGGTTCAATAGGTTATGCCATTCCTTGTTGTTTCTTTCCCAATCCTTTTCCTTCATATCCCATTCTCTGTATGATTTTGAAACCAATACCATCTCCAATAGTTACAGGCTTACTCTCACTTTCATCTTCTGCAACATCACACAAATCATCAGTATCATAGGAAAATTCACACTTTGGGATTAGATCTTAGATTCTTATTCTCCTTCTCCAATTGATTAACATTTTCCTTCAGATCAAATATTTCCGTCTTCTGAAAACTATTCTCCTTGTTCAGCTCTTTCAAGCTTTCCTCCACATCTCTACTCTTCTTGTCCAACTTCTTAAACAACTTGAATCCTTCTTACATTTACTTTTCAATATCTTCAACTTATCTAGATTTTCTTCCAATTCTTCATTTCTTCTTCTTTCAATTTCCAATTCTTCTTCAAGAGCATTACACTTGTATTTTCCTAGTTCTTTCATCTTCTCCATCAATTCTGCATTACACTTCCTGAGTTCACACAATTCCTCCTCCAAAGTATCCCTTTCACATATCAGGTTCTCTTTTTCCTTCTTTTTTCTTTTCCCAATCTTCCCCATCTTGTAACAGATTCACAACCAGCTCTTCAACCTATTCTACAACCTGCTTTGAAATAGATTTGCAACCAACCAACAGATTCACAACCTGCTCACAAATTCGCAACTAGATCTTCAACCAACTCTGATACCAATTGATGAAGTCAAGGTAGGAGTATCCAATTAAGGATTGTCCAACCTTGCAGCCTATACTACTACCTCCATGGTCACAATGGATATGCAATAGAAATTAATGTAGGATTTGAGAAATGCAAATCCACAGACCCCGATTAATACCTGCATGCAAAAGACTTGTCACAGAGAAAGAGACAGATCAAGACAAGGGTTTGGCTCTCACAATATGCAAGATGTATTCCAGAAAAATGAAATAGAGCATGAAAGAAATACAAGAGATCAATCCTTATAAAAGGAGATCAAAACCTAAAAGGAAAACCTAACCCTAAAGGTGAGTGCATTTAATAATTAATATTAATTATTAAATGACTAATATGTGTGCAAGGCGAAATCTTAAGAGGAGAGTAAAGTTAATTAATTACTTTACTCTAACACCCCCCCTTAAGATAAGCAAGAGTGCAGCTACAGACTAGTGCAAGAAAGCAAAAGAACTACAGTGCAAGAAAGTAAAATTGGGTCCCGGCAACTAGGCCTGATCAGGTACCCAAGTACAAGGAAATCTCTATGAAACGGAGAAAAGGAGAAAACCCAGTGGGAAAAAACTCCTCTCCAAAAAGAGATGCAAAAAGAAAGTACAAATGAAATGTCTCAAGAGACTCTCTCAAGAACATATGCAGATATATAATCAGATACCCCCCCATGAGAGAGAGTGGAGACTCCAAAGCCCCCCCAGAATGAGAGAACCCCTGTGCCAATGATCAAACCAATGTGTCGCCCCAGAGGAAGAAACAGATCCAACGGTCGAAGAAGAGGAAATCCCTGGAAGTGAGGTGAAAATGGAAGTCCTGGATGATGCTCATTGAAGAATTGAACTGGAGAATGAGTGTTTGAGTAATAGAATGGTGAATCAAACAACTCAAGATGATCCTGAAATGTAATCTCCAATGAAGAAGGGATAACAGGTGTGCTGAATCTATCATCTGTGAGGAAAGGAATATCCTCAGATATGGCCTCAACAATTGCACTTGATGGCTCGATGAGTGGAGCAACAATGTCAGTCACAACTGAAGATGTATCCTGCTGAACAAATGTGATCTCAACAGGAGGAAGAGGTGTAGAAGTCTCAACACTAGTCTCATGAACAAATGGAAGAACACATAAGTTCAAGTGACCGAACTTCTCCTCAGATACTGCATGCTCTCTTGTAGAAAGAGAGGGAGATGGTGGAGCAAAGTGTGTGAATGCATACAATCGGGAAGAATGATCAACTGTCCCTGTTGCAACAATGTTGCCAGTCTGAATGTCTCTGATGTGCACTGAATCAGGTGTGAACTCAACTGTCTTCCCTGTCCCACTGTGAGCAATCTGATAGATGGAGAGAAGGTTAGTGGACAAAGATGGAACACATAGTACATCATTGAATGTACCGTCATCAATATCGATAGAACCTTTCCCACATACACTCATATAAGTGTTATTACCCATCAATATGTGTGGTGAGGACGCAGCCTCGAAAGATGAGAACATGTCCTGAGAAGATGCCATATGGTGTGAAGCACCTGAATCCAGTAGCCATCTAGATGAATGTGAACTGGTGGTTGCACATAATGCATGACCCTTATGTGGGGCCTGTCCATCTATCTGGAATGATGGTGAAGAAGAAGACCCGCCTGAAGTAGATGAAGAAGAGTGATGAATATGGTTCTTCTCAAGAAGAGCTGTCAAATCTGAAACCTGTTTTGCATATCCATCTATCTTCTTCTCATAACACTTGGACTCATCATGTCCTAGCTTAGTGCAATAAGCACACTTAGGTCTATCTTTCTTCGATGATTCCCCCTTAGGAGAAGGTGAATCAGAAGTCTTCTGTGAACTAGAATCCTTCCAATGCTCTGTGGTCTGTGGTTTTGTTTCTGTTTCTGCTTCTGCTTCCTGAGATGACTGTGCTACCAATGCTTGGTGCGGTGATCCTGTGAGAGCATCCAACTGTGATATCTTAGCCTGCTCTCGTGTCAAACGATCACAAAACACCTCAAAAGAAGGCATGGTAAAACGTGCACCCAAGGCATCCATAGTGGAATGGAAGGTAGATGAGAATATCTAAAAGTTCCCACGAAGTTTTGACAAAATCAGGTAAATACACTCTGTATCAGTCTTAACCTTACCACAACCCTGTAGAAGAGATCTTTGTTGTTTGAATTTCATCAGAAAGTCCTCAATGGAGGGAAAAGAATCAGGTACAAGTGAAGTCAACTCTGCCTCAATCTGCAATGCTCTAAACTCGTTGATAGTGCCAAAAAGTCCCTCAAACTTGGTCCAATAGGCCCTAGGTGTGAGACACCCTTCAAGATGAAACAGGAGACTGTCTGAAATGTGCAAAGCAATCAATCCCATAGCCTGATCCATATTGTTCCTGTGCTGCATAACCTCAAAGGCGCGAGTCAATGGAGGCTGAACCGCATCCAAACAGGACCATAACCCTCGAGACTGAAGAAGTGTCATCATGCGACCCTTCCAAGTGTGATAATTATGCGGTGTGAGAAGCTCAATAGATCTGTTGGCCATGCTGTGAACTGTGCCTCAACTGCTCTGAATGTGTTTTTTTTTTTTATTGTTATTTAGTGGTCTTTCAGAACTAGACAGAAGATGCAGAAGGGGTTTGTTTGTTTTGTTTTGGTGTTTATAGATTCTGGTTTTCTGATGTAGATGACAGAAAGCAAGAAAAAACACCCCCCCACAATGCAAAAATCCAATCCCCAGTACAAATTGAAAGCCAGAAAACAATAAAAAGTAGTAATTGGTATGAGACAAATCTCTGAGTACCTGAAGAATTTTCAGGTGAAATAAACTGCAGATCTGGAAAGAGCACAGAACCACCTTTCGGACGCCTATTCGCTTTCGAAAAACGGAGCAAAATTGAGCAAGTTATGCCCCTCGGAGTGCAAAAATATCATCTGACTTTGACTGCAAAAAACTGCATGCAAACTGAATATTTTTGAAGAAATTCATACACCATCAGAACGGGCTCAGAACCAACTTTCCGAAAATATTTTGTTTTCGAAAAACCGAGTTCGTATGCAAACGTTATGACCAAAATACCAAAACTGCTCCAAAAAGGTTTGAAGGTTAAGCCTGGTGGTTAGGCTAACCGCTAGCATTAACCGCTAGCATTAACCGCTAGTTTTTAACCGCTAGCGGTTAACTGACGGCGGCGCCCATAACTCTGTGATTTTAATTTTTTTTTTCGGATTGCGTGCCGTACCAGGCCGTACGACCCAAAAATGAAAAAAATTTGCCTCTCGGAGTCACTGTGTCCGATTTCGACGATTTGACAGTCGATTTAAGGGTTTTTGGGCGCTCTGAATGCGATGGTGAGGTCCGTTTGGGCTGAAATTGCTCCAAAATTACAGGTACACTCTAGATCAGGAACCCTCAAAAAAACATCAAACCCTCGTAGATCTAACACCGTGAAGCCAAATTTGATGAATTTTATATCAAAATAGGGGTTTTTGGATGCTGCGAGCTCAACGGTGAGGTCCGTTTGAGCTCAAAGTGCACCAAAAAAATAAACCCCCTATTCCAAATAAAAACTAGAAAACAAACACAGATCTGATGCAACCAAACCTAGATATCTAATCCTTTCAAAAACTGAACAAGCTGCAGCAGATCTGGCTCTGATACCATGTTAGAATCCAAGATCACCTGCATGCAAATGGATACCTGTCACATGCAAAAGACATGCAAAACCAAGAAGATGTTTTGCAAACCTCAAAGTGTAAAATGCATTATTAGAATCTCTGTTATTACAAAGAGATCAATCCTTATGAAGGAGATCAAGAAACCCTAAAAGGGAAACCCTAAATGAAACCCTAGTGTGCACACTTAATAATTAATAAATAATTATTAATGCACCTAAGTTTAGCTTAAGCAACTAGAGGAATAAGTGACTTAATTAATTAACCAGTATGATGTAATTAATTAAGCGTAATAAAATTATTACTCTAACACCCCCCCTTAAGATGAACTTAGGAAGAAGCTAAAACACTAGAATAAGATGCATGCAAGAAAAGATGGGTCCCGGCAACTAGGCCTGATCAGGTACCCATTTACAAATGCAAGAAAGAGGTAGAGGAGGAAAACCCAGTGGGACAAAACCCCCCTACAATGATATGACATGCTGCAAAGAAGCACTGGAAGAACACTGTAGAGTAACACTGGAACCGCAATCTGGCAAGCAAGGAAAGATACTTCTGTCTACAAGAAACCATATCGGAATCATAATCATGCAACAGCAGACCCGATGCCACGGAACACTCGAAAACTCCAAACGGGAACAACTCTGGAATCTATGAAGCAGCAGTCGATTATTAAATGATGTATCACTGAAAATGAAGTGCAAAGATGCAAGAAGCACTCTCCCAACTGTCAAAATATCCAAGTAATCTCCAAAACACCCATCAGGCCAAATCTGGAATAATGAAAATACTGGGACAGATACAGAAAAAAGTGCATGGACAGCAACATAGAGCTCCTCAATACCATTCCAACACCGCAAAGATAGCGAAAATCGGAGATCGTGGCAAAAAGTTATGAGCTCGGAAGCATAAAAAGTACATCTGACTTCAACCAGCAATAAATGCAGTAAAACAGGAAAATACTGAAAAATAAACTACACCAAATGAAAGTGCTCGGAACCAGCTTTCCGGCGATATCTCGTTTGCCCGATTTCGATACCGTATGCCCAAGTTATGCAAAAAAGAAAAAAACTGCTTCTTTCGAGAAAACTAGGGTTAGGAGGGGCAAGGAGAGGCCGTACGGATGCTGACGTCATGCTGACGTCAGTGGTTCACGGGCATAAATTTGACGGCCTGCAAGCCGTCACCGCAAAAAAACACCCCTGCATAAAAAATTTGGCGAAGCCCTTGGTCGCCATATGACCGTGGGCGGGGGCTGAACTGGGCCAGGGGCCGGGCGCGGAGCTCCCGGTCCCCCATATGACCCTGGCGTGGCTGTTTGGGCCTGCGGGGGCTAAAGGCCTGGCGGAGCCGGTGGAGCAGAAGGGGCAGCCACCGGCGGCGGTGGCGGACGGGTGGCCGCCCGGTGGCGGAGCCGGTTTGCACAATGAGCGCCGGCGCAAATCCCAAGATCGGGCTTTTCTTTATTTATTTTTTCGATTTTCGTGTCTCGTGAAGCGTGCTGGGGAGGCCGTACGGCTTCCCTAGCAAAAAAATTTTGCCTCAGAAACCAACTGCTCGAAAATGGACGATTTGATAGGCGTTTCTAGGGTTTTTGGGCGCTGCGAACGCGATGGTGACGTCCGTTTGAGCCCATACTATGCCAAAAAATTGGCTACCCCTAGATCTTTTAGAAAAGATGCCTGTGGAAACCCTTGCACTTGAAACTCACTGAGAAGCCATATCTTCAGATCACGAACAGGCAGCGGCAGGTCTGGAGCTCTGATACCATGTAGGATTTGAGAAATGCAAATCCACAGAACCCGATCAATACCTGCATGCAAAAGACTTGTCACAGAGAAAGAGAGAGATCAAGACAAGGGTTTGGCTCTCACAATGTGCAAGATGTATTCCAGAAAAATGAAATAGAGCATGAAAGAAATACAAGAGATCAATCCTTATAAAAGGAGATCAAAACCTAAAAGGAAAACCTAACCCTAAAGGTGAGTGCATTTAATAATTAATATTAATTATTAAATGACTAATATGTGTGCAAGGCGAAATCTTAAGAGGAGAGTAAAGTTAATTAATTACTTTACTCTAACAATTAATAGCTAATCCACAAAAAGATAAAGGCATTCATAAACACCAGACACAAGAATTATCCTAGGAAAACCCTCAAAGGGAAAAACCCATCTTTAAAATCTCATTACACATTATATTAAATCTAAAAACATATTATAGATGCCACTTGGGCTTTACAGATTCTAGGTCGCAGCCCAAGAATTACAAATAACTCAAATAATGACAATCTTCACAACAATCTACCATCGAGTCCATTTCCAGCTCCACACTCCCTCTCTACTCTGGGATCCTTTCGGATCAGAAAAATTCATCACCATGTTTCATACTTCACACTATAGAACACCTTATTGATCCATTCCTTTTCTTTATATCATAACAAATCCTCTCTCTTCTATTTATATCATCCGCACACCATTTAACTCTTAACAAGTTGGCCTAATTACAACGGCTAATAATATAACGTGTAGACCCAAATAGGTCAACCAAAAATAATAAAAAAATTACCATGTGCACCAACCAATGTTGGCCACAACAAATCAAGGACCCAAATTAGCTTCCTCGAACATGCAACACCTTCAGATTTCAATCTTCTAAGATCCACAACACGTTACAACACCTTGTCGGCCAAGAACATGGAAAATTTGAACTCTCAAAATAAATTCACCAATCACAAGCACCACGATCAATGTGGACCACCAACACACATTCTGAAAACATCCATGATCATCAAGGATCACCTCAAAAATGTCTGCAACAACTCAAGTCATCAAAATCACATCATCTTCCTTCAAGCACATCAACCAGAACAACTGATCAACTGTCTGAACATAGACATCCATAACTCGATCAAATCTTCATGCGCACCTCTAAAACTTCTAGTGGATAAACTAAAAATAATCATCAACAAACCTTTTAATCTACAACTTCTCATCCTCCACGTATGACTCTAGCCAACATACAAAGCTTCATTACATCACTGGAAAACTTGCCACTTCACTATCAACTACTTCAATTTCTGAATACTTTCGGATGCTCCTGCATCACTAATTTGCTAGCTAAGCCATCAATTTTCTAACTAATCAATCTAATTTGCTAACTAACCAATCTAATTTGCTAACTAATACATCAATTTCCTAACCAAGCCATCTAGATCCTGACTGATCAATCTAAAATCCTAACTGATCAATCTAATCCCTGACTAGCCAATCTATTCCTCAATCAGAAAAATTGTGCAATCAACTTTGCACAATCTTCTCATGTCTAAATCCTCTCAACACATTTCAACCATTGATCTAGATATTCTCTAACACGATCTTGATTGTTCATTTCAAATCTCATTTTCTATATAACAATGGGTAACAGTACAAAGTTGTGTCACATTTTATAAAGGAAACAACCAAAACTAATCCAACTTTTAAACTTGAATCACAAAAAAGTGGCATATATGTTTTAAATTTTGAAATGATGTAAACTAGTAAAATATGTACTTTTTAGTATATTTTATGTTTAAAATTAAAAATTTATTTTAAACTAGTTTTTAATAAATTAACACTATAATTTAGTTGTTGATAAAATGCTGAAAAATGAAGTTCAATGGGATGTCAAACTTTTCATAGTAAATTTTATTTTTATTTTTTCAATTTTTTTGTGTGTATTTATAACTTGAAACTTTAGTGCATGGATATTATTTTTTCCAATTTTGATAAATATATATTTTTAAATAAATATTAAAATGTGCATGAATCAAAAAATAGTTGTTTCCATCAGACGTCAACTTTCATATTAAATATTTATCTACAATGGAAAAAAAATTATACCATCTTGAAATAGATTCTTTTATCTAGTGCATCATATTTTTTTCAATTTTTTTTAATAAGTTTTAGTATTTTTCCTTGGCATGGTAATCAACCTAATATTTTGTGTTGATAGCCTACTTTTAGTATAAATAAAATATAAAATATAAATAATAATTAAACTATTAAAATAAATATATTTTTGAAAACTACACTTATGGATCTACAAAATGGTATTTTTATATTTAAAAAAAAATGTTATTTATATTAGCAAGAGTTATTGAAACTTCAAGTTTTTCAAAAAAAAATATTTTTTTGGTAAATTGGACTCAAAGTGGCACTCCATATATTTTTAGCTAACAATTTTAGTTGAAAAAGTTGTGGAAGTATCTAACTTAGTTAGAATTAATCTTACTATATCATACGTTTTGACCAAAATTGATTTTTAGTTAGAAATACTCAAATTCAGTTGTGCTGATAAGTTGGTTGAAAGTGTGACACAACTTTGTGCTCTTACCCACCTTTTTCCTCACAAATAGGGATCAAACAATCAACATAATTTTCACAATGAAGTACTATTGACATTCACAACCACCATTTTTAGAGCTTTGACCATTTCTTCGATCAACCAACCAAGGCATCATTCTTCAAGCTTTTGCACACGAACTATGGAGGCTTTGCAATGATACGAACAATCCAACATCATGTGAACACACTCTGACATGGGATGGTAGTCTCTCATTTTCTTTGAATTCATTTTGTTAATCTTAGGATTTCATTATGTAATTTCAATAGCTTATATTGTTCATTTCATGAGTGATGGAATAAGATCTTAGATTAAGTGTTTTTTTAATGAGATAGATTCTCAATTCTTTGCATTTTGTCTTGTTTGCATTTTATGGTTTTCCCCCTCACACATTCTGGCATGCCTGATGGGACCACATTCCTCCCTACTAATGTTTTCATGAGTTTAAATTGAAGTTGTAGGTCTCAGAAGTGCTTTTGAAAAACATTTCATGCACTACCTAGAAGAATTTCACACTTTCCTGTCAAGAAAACCGTGCATCTGCTCTAAAAAATGAGCATCTGACACAAGAACGACGCTTTTGAAAAAATATCTAAGCATCTACTTTGAAAACCTTGCATTTGATTCTGACAAGGGGCACACTTGCTCTGAGAATTAAGCATTTGATTTTGACAGGGGCGCTTTTGCAAAAATTCCTGAGCAGTTGCTTTGACAAACCAATGCATGAAATCTATACTTTTTCATTTGATTTTTTGCTAACATGTGCCTATTTTAGAATGTGTAATAGGTGCTAACATGTTTGTATGTAGGATTTGAAAAAAAATAACTTGTTTTCTATAGGGAAGACGGATGGTCGAAGCATTCTGGATCTACGAAACACCTTTCTTAAGTTAGGAATATTTATTTTGGGTGTTTTAAAAAGAACAAACACACTTTGTTTAAAGGCTCTAAAATGAACAAATTCAAGGATTTCTAAAAATAGGAATCTTTATTTGGTGATTAAAAAGAACAACACAAATGAACACTTCATTTTGGTGCTCTAAAATAAACCATTTTAAAACTTTCTAAGTTAGGAATTTTCATTTCAAAGCTTAAAAAGAACCCTAAAAACTACACATTTCAATTAAGGTGCTCTAAAAATGAAAATTTTCCAAGTATTTTTTAACTAGGAACTTTGATTTTAGTGCATAAAAAGAATAAAAACATAAAAAAAAATGGTTTCCTTTTGTTGACGCATGCTCACTTTTCTTTTGTTGACCAAGTTAAGACCAAAAATTGTGTTCTTAGAAGCACTCAAGTTTGGGCTTAAAAATGAACAAGTTATTTCTTTTGTCTTGCACCATTGCTATCTGAAATGAATGATATCCTGAATACTTCATTTTGGTGCAATTAAAAAGAACAAGTCGTTTATGTTATTCACATATTTTTGGGGATAACACCACTCGAGGTGTTTAAAATGAATCAATTTGCTATGAAGTGTTTGTTATGCATTTATTATTTGGCAAGCTAAAGTGGTTTATCTTCTCCCCTCACACCTTTTGGCAATCTTGGGTGAGCCAAAAAAACATTTTTGAACTTTGCATTTTTTTTTAAATTTTATCTTAAAGAGGGGGCTTTCTTTGAGACACATCCCACGCTGAAGAACTTGTTGCAAGGTCTCGAAGCACGTTTACTTGCGGGCTATATCAAAGGTTTTAAAATTGTAAGAAAGTAGCTTCAAGTTGTGCTGACAACTGATTGCACCTAATCCCACACCTTAAGTGGAACGAGAATGATTAAAGAGCCTTAAGTGGCCAGCGGGTGAGTGTCAGATTTTTGTGTTCACAATTATGAATAAGAGCCAAATTGTTTTACAAGCCGCCCTATTATCTAAAAAAACTCTTTGAAAGTGGTGCATAGAAATTTACTAAGTTATGTGCCAAGTCTAACTCTAGGGCCATGCCATAATTTGTGGTGGCACCTTCAAATTTTGCAAATTTGAAGTGCCCATATTGAAAATTTTGCATCTACACTCTCAGAAGCTAACCCCAGAAAAATCTGCCTAAGTGACCCACTTTGGAGGGTCATAACTCAAACCCTGTTGATTTTGATGCAAAATCCCTTGGTGGACCCACTCATGTGACATATTTGAACATGCACGTCAGTTTTTAGCTTCCCATGATGAGTTTTGATATCATTTTGAAAAGTAAAGCTAGAGCGTTCTGGTGTTGTTTCTCTATTTGAGAATTTTCAGTTTTGCAAAGTGGCCTCCTGTTTGAACTGATATTTCATAGCTAGGTGATTTTCGTGATGAAAGGATTGTTTCTCTCCATTCTCCCTACATTCATATACTCTCTTTTCTGATTTTAGATTCTCGAGATTTGATTTGCTATTTTTTTGAGATCAAAAGAAAATGCAGTTTGTTCTTATTTTCATTTGCATTTCTGACAGTTTCAAGGTGGTCAACTTTGACCCCTAATATCTCATGAAGAACGATGATTGAAGAAAATCCCTCCTGCACACGTACTCAGTGTATATAAATGACCTTGTGTTTCCAGTGGCAGATCAATGAAGTTGATTTTGTATTTTTTTCAAAAGAGGTGACTTTGGGAGCCCTAAGTGGTTCTAAATAAGTGTAGTTGCAAAAATGTCTGATTGAGCAACTTTTTCGATTAATATCGTTCACCCCGGGATCCCTTTTTCTGATCCATTTATTGCACTACATTCTTGCGACAAATTTCTACATGCCTGCTCAGTTTCAGGCTCCCAAAATAAGTTCTGATGGGTTATTGAATCATTTTTTGATCACGACAAGGCCAAAAATGGTGTTGCAAAAAGTGTCAAATTTCACAATTCTAATGACAACCTAGTTCTTTCTTTGGTCTCAAATGTCTACAACTCCATTTTAATTAAAAATGAAAGTCATATGATACATTATTTTAATGTATTGTGGGTGCGGTGAACAAGTTCCAAGGGCCAGTTTACAAAAGAGGTACTTGAATTTTAAGGGCTAGGAAAAATTTGAGGAAATGGGTTTTCTCTAAATAATTGATTTTGATCTTACACAAATTTTCACAGATCCAAGTGTCCAGGTTTTCCTACAATAAATTTCTTCAAATGCCCCGAGGCATAATTGAAAGTCACAATTTTTCTAAAGTTTCAAATGTTAATATTTTAAATATTTTAAATATTGTGCAAGGATAAATGAGGCATTTAGGGAAAATATAAAATGCATTTCAAATGTTTTTGGGTTAGAGCAAGTTAATTCTTGCTTCTAATTGGTCCAAAGGCGGCTTTCAGGGCTTTCATGGCTACACTACAAAACTCATCTCCCATGGCCATTTATGGATAAAAAAGGAGGAAGAAATCAGCAATGCAATGTTTCTAGTGTGAGCGATTGCAGTGAAAACATATCAATTTTTCATTAGAAGAAATGTTGTTTTAGCATTGCCACCATAGCCAGAGGAAACAGGTTGAGAGCTCTAAAGGCAAGTTAGGGGAAAACCAAAAAACAAAATCAATGGTAGAGAACAAGACTAGGAAATGGAAGAATCATGTGAGCCACGCAAAGCTAAGGATGACATCAGGAAGAAAGGTGTGCGGTGAGCATGAGAAATATTAAAGGCAGAGGGGCTCTATGGAAGCATCGTGTGAACCGCGCAGCAATGAGGATGATGTCATGTGTGAGGAAAGAAATAGGTGGGCCCGTGAAACAATCAAAGGAACAGGTAAAGTTTTAAAAGAGCCCGATGATATTATATTTAAAGGGCATTTTATTGAATATTTTGAGTGAAGGAAATCTTTTCACGGGAAAATATTTTTACAAGCCCAAGTAAAACAAGTGAGGGCCTTTACTTTTTAAGGGAAAGGTTTTTAATTTTAAATTGTTTCCCGATAATATCATATTTGGATTTCTCAAATATTTTAAAGGGAAAATATCTTAACCATATCGTGAAAAGTAATGGGAACGAGGATGTTTTTATATAGCCCAGGTAAATGATTGAAATATTCACCATCTAAAATGTGAGATTTTAAATGTGAAATGCACAATGAAGTGCAACCCGTGAAAGTGAATTTTAAATTTCATGGGTAAAATGAAGTGCAGCCAAAGTTAAAAAAAATTAAGAGCCCCACTGTATTTTAGCATTTTTTGCTGCTGAAAATTAAATAGAGAATGCAGGGGAAAATATCTTCTTTAGCTGGGCAAAATGTGGGGGGAGATTAAAAAGATTTTCATGAGATGGGTCATTTTCTCAACTGAAGGGCAGTGGGTAAAAGATGAGATGAATATTTTTCATGGGCAGGTGAATTTTCTGTCAAAGAGTGAATGAAAACAAAATGTAGAGATATTGTTTGTTATTGCAAATGATGAGAGAAGAGAGAGGATTTTCAGTTTTCTTGTTGCAGATTAACGGAATATGAAGGATCCAAGGGTCTTTCATGGATGGATTTTAGGGCTTCCTCTTTTTCTTCTTATTTTTTTTCTTTCTCATTTTCAAGGGTTCCATTTTTCTAAAAGTTCTACAAGGCAGACAAAAGTTTTGTAAAAATTGTAAATTTGGGTGAATTTTATAACTGCAGATCATTAGTCTAGAATGTTTAATGTTTTGAATTGAACTTCATGACTATATTTTTTCTAATGATTGTCTCCATGACTGAATTGGTCCATGATGTAATACTCTTTTCAATTCAATAATCAAAGATTATCTAGGTTTTTTCATGCACATTTGTTGCATTTGAGTTGCAATCTATTATTGTTTTTTGTTGAAAGAATGGTGTAATTGCTTTAATGAATGTTAGAATCATTTTTTATTGCCTATTGTTCAAAGGATAATGTAATTTCTTTAACGAATGTAACAGGAGTATTGTGTTTACAGATGGATTTGTAAAAATGGTTGTCTGATAAAGCTTCAATAGTCTTGTTGTCATAATGTGATAAAATTTTCAAAAATATTCACAACATGTTTAGCATTGCAGGATGAAATGTTGGTTATATGACTTTGTAGCCCTTCTCTTGGTACTGTTCAAGCCTTGTGCATCTTTTATTTTCAGTTTGGTCCCAAATTTTAAAATCAATTCAAACCTTTCAATTTGATTTTATGAATTAATTGTATCTGCCATGTTCTCTATGTTGTTTAATGAAAATTGTCCAATATCTTAGCTAATGTTGAGTGATTTTTCATGTTCCTCAACATATTCCTATGAGAGAATCATCTGTTAAGCAATACCCTATTAAGTGTGTGTCTAAATCTTTTGGTGTTGCTAAAGGGTCACCCCCCTAGGTCCTACAGAGCCTGAAGTGCAGGGGAAATGTGTTCCAATCTCATTTCCTGTCAGTTGGACAAATCCGTCTTTGAGTCTAAACATAAGAAATTGGCTAGTCTATAGGACTCATTTGATCTATTGATTTGGAGAACCAAAAATTTGCATGTAAAATCATCTCTTTGGAGCATGAGGCAGGCCTACCTAAAATAATGGTTTCTATCCACTAGGGTTGTAAATGCTTGTTTATGTTAAACTTTCCAATTACATTCAAAAAAATCTTGACATCAAATTCTATGCTTGGTTTAAAGAAAAATAACACATTCAAGCAAACACTAAATGAGATGGTTGAATCACAAACCCTTTGACTTAGTGTATACTTGTAAAATAAGCCCTATGTTTGCACTCCTTGAAAGGATTTTTCCTTAAAGGTTTATGAATATTTTAGCTTTTATTTTAGGTTGCATTAATCAAAGTAAACATTTGTGAAATATGGCTTGGGTGTTGTGATTTCACAACTTAAGCTATAGACATGAAGGTCACATAAGTCCATGGTTTTTGAGTTAGTCCAAGTTTTGTTTTATCACTTGTCATATTCCAAACACAAAGAAAGTTGAGAAAACTTGATAAATTTGGCCACTTTTTCTCATGGTCTTGTGCATTCTACTCAGAAACTAGCACTATTACTTCACCTTGTTGAAACTTGGGGAAGAACAAACTAAATTTTTTTATAGGATCATTGTTCAAATAAAAAAATTGGAAAACCAAATAAGTCACATAGTCCCTCATCCATTATTTTCATACTACTTATTAGAAATAAAAATCAAACAAACCATTAGGATCATTCCTTCACTCAAATGTTTATGATATCAACAGTTACTTGGAACTCATAGGTAGTTGAAGTAAGATTTCCTACAACATATCCACTAGACGAGGAAGTGAAATATTAACCCTAGTTCTTCAACATTTTGATTTCCAAAAAGTAGCACCACTTCAAAAAAAAACACTCAAACCTTAGGGTCTTGGGATTCATGGAAACCACCTCAAAACACCATTACACTTTATGACCATCTGGCAACCGACTAATCCAGATCAGCAACCAGACCTTGTAGCACTGATCCTTCAACCTAGTCTCACATACATTGAAGGTGAACAAACTAACATCATAAGTAGATTGAGAACCTTCATATTTGAGAAGAAAGAAACACCTCACTAGTTTCTCACCACATCATTTTAGATGAAGAGGGAGAGAAAGCAGACATAGTAGCTAGAAAACCTATGTTACCACCACATGCATGGAAATAGACATACATCCCTCATTCTATTTGGAAAGAAAAATATACTTAGGACTAGCAAAAGCAAGATCCTTAAATGGAAATCTATACTTTGGCTTTCAAATAAGAGCCCTACAAATTTTTTGCCAAAGTTTTCATCTCAAGAAGATATCGCATTCATCAAAATTAGCTAGAGTTTTTCTATTATCGCTTTGCACCAATAGGCCAAGTCTTTTCCAAAGACTAGGGGTTACGAAAAATAGTCACAAAAAGCTTGGTAGTTGTTTATGACAACTATAAGATCATAGCACAGGAAAAAATGGAAGAAAGCAAGAACAACACTAGTATCCTACCAAAAAAATACCATGAATGGTGAAATTAGCCCATGGGGCTATAGGCCAAGCGACCTTGAAACACCCCAGAAGATACCTATGTATAGAGACACCTTCAATGAGGAAGAATAAAATAGAAAACAAAAGGAGGTGATAGAACAAAACAATCAAGACCCAAACAGAGTGGTTATAGAGGAGGAAATAAATGATGAAGAATTATTCAAGCATTCCAACAACCCCAAGGTTCTCAAAATAATAGACAAGTTGTTGAGAAGGGACCCAAACTCATATTTCTTCAAGTTAGCACAAAGTGGTGCTAAATTACCAGTGGACTTCAATATAGAGGCTATAAAATATCCCAATCTTATTCCCTTAGGGGATAACTCAGTTGTGAGACAAATAACCAAAACCCTAGAGATGTCAAACATGCCACCCATGTTCTCACAAAATAGTGGTCAACCCAAAGAGAACCCCTTGTTTAGAAAACCAACTTAGATTGAACAAGTAGCAATGGCACAAATGTATCAAGGAGGGTCATCCCAGTATGAACCACAACAACAATCTACCTCCTAGACAATATGTGCCTCAAAACAATTCTAGTGTCAACCTTTTCCAAAAAAAATTGGTACCATAAACAAGGTGGATCATAGGGTCCCATTCCACATCAATACCACCAACAAAATGGGGCCACAGGGTCATCTTCCAGAACAGCAATACCATCAACAAGGTGGACCATAGGGTCCCCTTCCAAACTAGCAATACCAATAGGAAGGTGTGCCATAGGGCACCCTTCTTCAATTATCACATTAACAAGGTGCCTCGAAAACACATCAACAGGGTAAAATTTAGTTTAGTCCTTCCTAGTAGCAAGGTTTTCCATAGAGCACCCTTCTTCAGTCATCCCATCAACAGGGTAACCTTCAGTTTAGTCCTTCCCAACAAGGTGTGTCACATATCACCCTTCTCAACTCATCCCATCAACAAGGTAACCCACCAAAGCATCATCAGGGGAACCTTTATTATAGTCTTTCCCAACAAGGTGCACCCTAGGGCACCCTTCTTCATTCACCCCATCAACAAGGTAACCTTCAAATTAGTCTTTCCCAAGAGCAAGGTGTGCCACAAAGCACCCTTCTTCAGTTAGCACATCAACAAGGTGTCTCGTAAATGCATTTACAAGGTAACCTTCAGTTTAGTCCTTCCCAGCAGCAAGGTGTGCCACAAAGAACCCTTCTTTAGTCAACCCATCAACAAGGTGTCACACAAATGCATCAATGGGGTAACCTTTAGTTTAGTCCTTCCCATAAGCAAGGTGTTCCATAGAGCAGCCTTCTTCAGTCATCCCATCAACAAGGTGTCCCGCAAACACATCAATAGGTTAACCTTCAAATTAGTCCTTCCCAATAAGGTGTACCATAGAGCATCCTTCTCAATTCATCTCATCAACAAGGTAACCCACCAATGCATCATCAAGGAACCTTCATTATAGTCCTACCCAATAAGGTACACCCCAAGGCACCCTTCTTCAGTCATCCCATCAACAAGGTAACCTGTCAACACATCATCAAGGAAGCCTTTAGTATATTCCATCCTAGCAACAAGGAGTTAACCCTCCTTATATCCCATATGGTTACCAAGGTCTTGTACCTTCATAGTACCTGATATATGACCAAAACCTGGTAGGGAAATAGGGTTATTACATGCAAGGCTTGCAAACAAAGGTACCAAAAATAGAGATGGAACTAAAACTAGATGTCGTCACCCAACAGATAGTAGAAATGCAGGAAGGAAAACAAAAGAAGACCTACACTCTTCAAGAAATTTTTCCATTCCCATTTGATCATTCCATCATGACACTACCCTTTCCAAAAAAATTTAAAATACCCAGGTTTGACAAAAAGTATATAGGAAAAGGATGTCCAATAGAGCACGCATGAGACTTCTCGGTATCATGTATGGAGGTACAAAATAATGATGCCTATCTCATGAGGCTCTTTCCACACAGTCTTAAAGGTCATGCTATGGAGTGGTTCACCCATCTACAACTAGGAATTAGAACTTTTGATGAGCTATCTAGCAAGTTCATAAGCCACTTCTCATTTAACATAGAGAAAGACGTTACCATCACAAGTTTTTCCACAATCAAATAGAATTAAGGAGAGTCCTTTATCTCCAACCTAAAAATATGGAGACACAAAGCGAGTCGATGCAAATGGCCCATTCCAAAAAAGGAGTTGGTGAATATTTTCATCACAAATGTCCTACTTGAAATAAACTACCAGCTCACTATGTTATGTCCTATGGATTTTGATGAAACAATAAAAAAGTGATTACATATTGAGAGAGCCCTCATTGAAAGAGGAGTCCTTAAATCAAATAGCTCAAAAGATAGTCCTTCTAGATCAAATGAGAAACCTAAAGTCTGGGCCAAAAATAAGAACGTCACAAATGATGGAGTGGTAGACACTAGATAATTATAGAATACATAGAACACACATCAAAACAAACCACATGTGGCACAAACAAGATATGGTACCAACAACACACAAAGTAACCAAATTACCTATCCCAAGGAAAATCGGGTTGTAAACCAATAGAGAAATTATGGAGGGAAAAAGAGGCAATACAATCAACCCAGAAGGAAATTCATAGTACTAGGTGAGTCACTTGAAATATTCATGTGCAAACTAGTATAGAAAAACCTCATCAAAATGAATGATCTCCCAAGCTATGAGGAACCTAGCTTCAAGAAATCATGGTATAATGAGTAAGACTTATGTTAATTCCATAAGATCAAAGGACACGTGACCAACAATTGCATGTGCCTCAAACACATCATCCAAGACTTGATAGAAAAAGGGGAAGTAGACATTGAGCATCGTCTCAAAAATAAGGAACTTCAAGTATACTGAAACCCGATCCCAAACCATGCTAAAAGGAATGAAAAATGAAAGGAACAAGAGTACCACAATTCTAATTACACATATGGTGACATGATTTTAGGAACCGGGTATATGCAGGATCATGATGGGCCAAAAAGTGGCGATATGTAAGTGATATGATGGCTCATGTGGCTAACGACTATTTTTTTACCTAAATTCGATGAAATGAAAAGGGTTTTTATAGGATATTCTTAGCTTTCCACCACTATAAATTATGATTTACTTTGAATTTAATAAATTATTATTATTCATTTTTATTTGAATTATGACTAAAGTCTTAATTGATACGTTGATTGAAAAACATCTATATCTTTCAAATGGTATCACATTTTTTGAATCTAAAACATGTGTCACATTCTATGCTTCACATAATATAGGATTAAAAAAAAAATGAATTTCATGAAGTTTTGACCAAGTTAAGCTAGTCAAACATATGTGTTTTTATATTTTTTAAAAGTTGTAATAAAAAATTCATAATTAATTATTTGCTTGAAAAAAAATTACAAAAAAATATGCATCATATCGAGACATGAGTCTTCTACTTATATCTAAAATATTGTAAGAAAATATTATCATTTTATTGTGGTTAGGGTGGTCAGACAGACACCTACTTCGTATTTTTTCCCTGAAATTTAAGTATCACTGCATTGAAATTTCAAATTTTCACCAAATAGGTTTATTAGTATTTTAGAAACTACATTCAATTTGCTAAAAATTATATTCTTACATATTTTTAAAATAATATAGATAACTTATTCAAATTTTTACGTCAAGTTGTCTAACTCTAATTTTCTGAATTTTTATTGCCACTTAAGGGCCTGTTTTTTCCATGATGATCCTGCACATACCCAACCCTCTCACAAGCTGATGAAAATAGGGAAAACATAGTGACAATATCAGGAGGAGACAAAAATTGTAACATAACCACCCATCGAGGAAGAGTTACAATACAAGGAGCCCCTCTCAAACCCACAATCAAGTCACCAAGTGACTACAACATTGTGGAACAGTTGAAGAAAACACTTACCCTAATCTCAATCCCAGAGTTGTTAAAACTATCACCCGCACATAGGGAAATATTGGAAAAGGAATTGGAAACATCAATCCCTAATGACCTCGATCCTAGTTAGTTCCAAGCCATGGTTGGAAAGATCACAACAAGAAATCATTTATTCTTTCTAGAGAAATATCTACCACATAACATTCCACAATCAAGCTCTATACATAGAGGTTGTTGTTCACAAAACCATGGTCAGACAAGTATTGATATATAACGGTGCAGGTTTAAACATGTGTACCTTAAAATTCATCAAATGGTTGGGGTATTTTGATGACATGATTGAAAAAGGCAAGAGTATCACCATAAGGGCCTATGATGACCTAGAAAGAAATTATAAAGGAATTGTAAGGTTGCCAGTGCAGATAGGACCAGCCATCACAAAAACTACTTGTCAAGTACTGCACCTTGATTTTCCATACAACCTCCTTCTAGGATTCCCTTGGATCCATGCATTACAAGTAGTCCCTTCCACTTTTCATCAATGCCTAAATTTTCCCCATGAAGGAAAAGAAGTAATGCTACATGTTGATCCCGAGCCTTTCTATTTCTGTGAAAATTTGGAGGAGAAGTACAATAAAGTCCAACATGTTCCTAGCAATGACATATCATTCCACCCATTTTACTATGTTGACCCTTCCACGCTTCTTTCAACCTCAACCAAGAACACATCAAGTGAGCAACCGAAAATAGAAGCCAAGACTCAAGTACTTGACAAGGGTAATGGGAATTACAATTTTAACCAAGCATTGTGCATCAACATACTTCCACCAATGCCCAAAGTTTATGGAGGTCCAAAAGAGATCAAGATAGTGCAAATGATATCCAATCCCATGATCTTCACTAGTTGGGGAAACATGACAAATAAATAAATGTTTTAGGAGGACTTCTCATCCATGATCTACAAGGAGGACCGAGAAGAACCAAAAACACCATAACCCATTTCAATTGATCCTAACACTAGAGGTTATCAGTTAGTTAAATAGATGGGATATAATGGAATAGGTTTCCTTGGGATACATAAACAAGGTCAATAAGAGACTATCATAGTGGAACAAAGAAAGAAAAATTATGGGGCTAGGTTATAAGCCAAAAGACATGGTTATTCCAAAAAATGGATGAACCTCTTCGAAAGAAATGAGAAACTTTTGCTAGCATTAAGGCACTAGATATCTATCATATCATGGATAGCGAGTTACCTATAGAAGACTTATTTGATAACTTTAGAATTGATAGGTTCCCTCTCCAATATATAGAAACCATTCCCAACATCTATTACCATTCTAAAATAGACTCTAATGAATACAAATGGGATTCTCCTTCCTTCATCATTGGATATGATTCCCCCACTTCTAGTAATGAAAACCTAGATACCCAGTGCGAAAAAGACACCAGAGCCATACTAACCCTTTCACCCACTGTTGTAAGCCCTACAGACCAAGATGATAGCCTCCCACTCTATTACCCACTATGTGAGGGGGAGAACATTAGACTAGAAGAGGGATCAAAACATGTCAAATCCAAGAATCTAAACTAAGATTAAACATATTAATCTAAGATCTAAACCTACACATACTAAATGAAACTAAGCTATTTTAACATACATAAATGAATCTATGATTATATAAATGAATGTACAAGAATTAACACAGTCTTACCATCCCATACTAGAGTGTATTCGCCTAATGTTGGGTTGTTCTTATCACTGCGAAGCCTCCAAATTTCATGTGCAAAAGCTTTATGAGTGACTTTTTTGGTTGGTTGATCGAAGAAATGGTGAAGCTCTATCAATGGTGTTCTTGACAGCACTTCGTTGCACAATGTATGTTGATTTTCTGATCCTTATTTGTGAGGAAAGAGGTTTGTTAAATAGAAAATGAAATTTGAAATGGACGACCAAGATCGTGTTGAAGAATATCTAGATCAACGGTTGGAGTGTGTTGAGAGGATTTAGACATGAGAAGATTGTGCAAAGTTGATTGCACAATTTAGGTGATTGAGAAATAGATTGGCCAGTCAGGGATATAGATTGATCAGTTGGGATTTAGATTGATCAGTTAGGATCTAGATGGCTTAGTTAGGAATTTGATGGCTTAGTTAGGAATGTGATTGATCAGTTAAAATATTAGATTACTCACTTGGCAATTTAGATCGATTAGTTAAAAAATTAGATTTCTTAGTCAACAATCATAATTTTTTCAATCAGAAAGTGGGTGAGGAATATCAATTAATTGATTTAATTAATTAATTCCTTTTTGGATTTGTAAGTGCAAATCAAGTTTGACTTTTGCAAACAAAGTTGCATTAGTTTGATTTGATTTTTGATAATTGATTTGAATAGTCTAATTTAATTATTCAAAAATTTGGAGGGAAAGTATCGTAATTAAATTATTATTTAATAATTTAATCAACTTAGGGGAATAAGGTGATTCAGTGATGTAATTAAATAATTGGCATTATTTAATCAATCGGGATGAAATAAAGTGAGATTAGTACTTTATTAAATAAATGTGATTTATTTAATTGGTTGAAATGATGAAACGTGAATTAATCAAATAATGTTGTTTTATTTAATCAATAGAAGAATTAAGATTTTTAGGACATTATTAAATAAAGGAAATTTATTTAATTTATCTGAAATGATGAAAAAGTGAATTAATTAAATAATGTTGTATTATTCAATTAATAGAGGATTTGATGTCATTTTGATGTGGTGTGAGGTAGGTAATTGTAGGATGATTCATACATTATCTGAGATATTAGGATGATTCTGAGATGTTACGGGATGTTCCAAGACGATTTCGAGTCATTTTGAGATGTTACGGGATAATTATGAGTCATTTCGAGATGTTACAAGATATTCTGGGATGTTACGGGATGTTCTGAGACAATTATGAGTCATTTCAAGATGTTATGAGATAATTCTAAGTCATTATGAGATGTTATGAGACAATTCCAAGTCATTCTGAGATATTACAGGATGATTTTGAGTCATTCCAAGATGTTACGAGATAATTCTGAGTCATTCTGGGATGTTAAAAGATGTTCTGGGATGACTCTGAGTCATTCTAAGATGTTACACAATAATTTTGAGTCATTATGAGATGTTACGAGACAATTCTGACTCATTCTGAGATGTTACGAGATGTTTCGAGATGATTCTGAGTCATTCCAAGATGTTGCATGATGTCTCAAGATGATTTTTAATGTTGTTTGATATTTTTCGAGGTTGTTCGATGTTGTTCGATGTTGTTCAGGGTGTGTGATAGGTGTTAAGTCAATTTTACATGTCTATATTTTGCTCCTCTTTGATACAAAGTATTGGTTGCTTTGTTTCAAAGATTTTTTTTTTAAGATAATTTTTTTGAAAAAATGTATGCCCTATTGTGCCCTGACATTTAGTGGATTGATGGTAGGACTCTCTACTACCCCCTTGAGAGGTTGACCAAAAATTTCAAGCTTTGAGGTCAAGCTCTTGACACTATTGTATTTCAGTTTCAATGTTTTCAGATGAAATTTAATATCAATAAGTGCTTCATTTCTCATTCTGATGCTTTCCAAAGCTTGTAATTTAAAAGTAGGAAGGTTCCCTAAGTGAAATTAGGGTTTTCTTAAGGTGTTATATAGGCAATTTTTCTTCAAATTGGCTCATTTGTGCTTTGATCCTCTTGCTAATTCTTGTCTCTAGATTTCACATTTTGTTAGTTGTTGAGGAACAATACCAAGATTCAAGGTTTCCCCACATTGTTTTGAGCTTGTTCGGGAGTTTAGATGGCCTTCAGGCATCAGTGGCTCAATATGTACCTTCTGTATTTTTGCTTTCATTATGTTTTGTTCTCATTATGTGTGTACAAAGTTTTATCAATCAATACCATTGTTTTTGAGATTCCTACATAGTTGCATCGATTTTTAAACTTTTTCCCTGTCAAAACTGTGCACTTGCTTGAAAACTAAATAGTTGCTTGAAATTTGCAATGTTGTTTTATGCTTTTGAGCTAAAACTACATAGTTTTCTAAAATTTGCGCTATTGACCTAGAACTACGTAGTTGACCTAAACTTGCACCATTGTTTCTACACATTTGACCTGAAACTATGTAGTTACGTAAAAATAGTGCCCCTATTTCATGATTTTGACCTAAACCTGTGTAGTTTCTTGAAAGTAGTGCTCTTGTCTAGTATTTGTTGAGCATTTGCTCCAAAACCTAGCAGTTGACTTCTCCTTTCGTTGTTTGCTTTTCAAAAAATTTTAAACCCTAGCATGTGTCTTTTTTTCATCCTAAATTTCATTTTTCATCATGCTCATGTCATTTTGTGTTGATTTACATGTTTAGAGTGAAACCCTAACATCTTGGTTTATAAAGATTGCAGGTGAATCCAAGACCACTTATGACAAAAGAGAGATATCCTCGCCATTTGTTTGATCTAATTGCCCACTTTGGTCCATTGGAGTGAGACTTCCTTGATGTCATGGGATTACATGTATTTGTTGCATTCCTCCGATTAGGACTCATACAGTGATGATGACTGCTCTTATGGAGAGGTGGCACTCTGAGATGTCCTCATTTCATTTGCCTACAAGGGAGGCTACTATTACTCTAAAGGATGTTTGGAGGATACTTTATCTTCTTATTCACAATGAGCTCGGTATGGATCAAGTTCGATGAGGTGCTCAGGCTACGCAGCATTTGTTAGGTGTGGCACACATGGATGTTTTTGATTTCGAGGTTTATTTGTCTGGGTTTTCTAACAGCATAGATCCTATTGTACTTGTCCTCTATGGTCTGGTATCAGGATTAGTTGTTCCTAATAGGTGGGGTCATCAATTTTTTGTGGGTTGGGGTACATGTATTGAGAGTATGCTAGAGCATGGGATGAGATACACCTTGGGTGCTTTTTTTTTTGCTCATCTTTATCAAGATATGCAAAAGGTGGTCTATCGGGGCGGAAAGTCTATATCTACAGGTGTTTCACTTTTGCATGTTTGGGTGTGGGAGCATATTATAGTGACTCATCCAGATGGGATTCAAGATCATTCTTTGAATGATCCCTACTCTTATCATTATGTGGACTTTATGCATTACACCTTTCCTGGGGACCTACATTATTGGTGTTGTGTGTTTGATGAGATGCTTGGTTTCATGTGGAGACCTTATATGAGCTATGAGGTTTGGCTAGAGGATGTTGATCAGATTGTTTACTGCTAATAGACCCATTGGTTGATTGGTCATTTATCTTCTATGATAGAGAATTATCTACCAGACCAAGTATGTCGCTAGTTTGGAGAGAGACAGAGACGGGTTCCTAATGCATATGAGGCTCGGTTTGGTCGGACTACTTGGGAGGTCTATGTATGGGGTATCTAGGTTGATGCCGATACTATGATTATCGAGTTGGGAGCACTTTCCCCAGTTGGTTGGGGTTGGTCGGTTGGTGTGGAAGATCCAGGTACTACTCATGATTATGATGAGTGGTGGGAACAACATAGGCCTTTTAGGCTTACTAATCTTGGAGGTGATCCCATTATGGGAATAGCAAGTCTTATAGGTCATCGTAGGGAGCTACAACACATTGAGGTTCTTGTAGACCAGTTTGATTGAGCTCGATGTGATGAGGCACAAGGTATTCAGGATGAGCAGGTGCCTCCTACACAGGGCCAGGGATAGGTTTCGGGTCCTCCTCCACCAGCTAGGGATGTTGATATATTGCTAGCTCAGATGACTTTGGCCATAGATGCATAGATTGTGTAGCGACAAGATATGGAGGCTTTGGTAGACACTCTAAGGGCTGAGCGAGAGAGAGAAATTATTTGACGACATATTGCAAAGGCTCAAGTACTATTATTGATAGTAGAGATAGATACTCTCTGGGTAGAGCATGATAGTATGTGAGTTGAGCGAGATCGGTATCCACCTATTATCAGACCTTATATGATGCTACTATTCATAGGGCCTCTCAACATCTACGGTTTGGGGAGCTAATTGCTGAGAGCGATGGAAGTAGTGGTTCAGGTGTAGGTGTAGGTGATTAGTCTATGAGATAGCTAGATCATTTTGGTGGTCAGTAGTGTTTCATCTCTCCTATTGGGGTCTTACTTTTTGGTACTTGATCTTCATGTTGTTTCATGGCACAGAGGGATTTTGTAGACATGTGTTATATATCCATTAGTCTAGTTGAGACCTCATATATATGTTATGATTTGGTATTATCCTATCACACGTGTGTCACTATGGATGATGTACTTATGACATATTCCCTTTTTGATGATGATATATATGAGATATACTTTCTTCGATTCAACCTCATTTTATGCTTATGTGATGGCGATATATAATTATGTATGTTTATATATGTTTTTGTGCTTTTCTGATGTATGATTTTGATGTGGAGGAATGAATCATACTTTGTCTCATTTATGATGTGATTTATGTTGATAAGTGAATTCCCCATCACGATACATGATGTTTTAATTGGTTTATTATCATCATGATATGTATTGATAAAATTTGTGGATGCAATATGGATATGGTACTGATGATTTTTTATGCAGGATGAATGTTAATCAGAAGAAATATTGATGATAGATAGAGATATGATGTTAATTTAGTAGAAATATGATGATGGATAGAAATTTGATTTAACTAGAAGAACTATTGATGATGGATAGAAATTTGATGTTAATTAGAAATATTGATGATGGATAGAAATTTGATGAGTTTCTTTTACTTCACTTTAGAGACTTCACAATTGGAAAACCCTATTTGATGTAGCAAACAGATACAATGCACCAAGGTATGAATTACCAAGGTGACTCTGTATCCATTGCATGGACTTTGACTCTACAAACAAAGAGTATCTTTGTTCATACCATACATACGATATTTTTTTAAAAAGTATATGGGGGTTGTGTGAAAAACATTTTGAACTAGTCACACAGAGAGATATAGAACACCTAACATGTAACTTATTCATGAACTATTTTAATACAGCTTCCATACCCAATAAAGCAAGTATTCACCATGGTAATATTACAAAAATATCTTATGTTGGTGTTTTTTATAACAACCCAAGCAGAACCCACAAGAGCTTCTATGAGCTTGCCATACTCAATTATGAAAGCCCTAAAGGCACTGTGCCAACTTAATGAGAAGATAATAGTAAAGCTGCTATTTCTCCTACACGTCGGACTCTGTAAGATCCAGGAGGGTTTTCCTAAACTATGTTGTCATTCATGATAGAAATGATGTGCTCATCATATGGACAGATAACAGATAAATTCCCATTAGCGTTAAAAGAGATGAACCTTCAAGAAATTGGCTACTTCTTAGAAAATCTCAGCTCTATTTAACAAGGAATTTCAATAACACCTAAGTGTATTGATGTGAGTTATTCGATTGAAATTTCCTAAAGTTATGACACAAAATACAAAGGATGAAAAGCAGTTAGAGTTCTAGTTCCATATCTTGAAGCACGGAGTCAAAAAGAAACTGAACTACAGGGTAACTTTCATCTAAAGCACCTATGATCTGTATAAATAGCATTACTATCCATACATCGATACTTGAGTTTATTACTTCTTGATAAATCCTACGTGAAAATTTGCATAAACTTATTGGATAACTGAAGCATTTAACCACTTCGTTGAACCAGAGCTATAGTCAAACATAATCCACAGTAAATAACAAATGGAAATTAATGAAAATCATCTTTGATCGATACTTCATTAATAATTCATGCAAACTATTACAATAGGATAGAAAATAGACTCAAAACAATCACAAGGTTAACATAAGTATGCTTAAGAACCCAATGATTTACTAAGTTCTCAAATTAGACTCAAAAATTCAAAACCTGGACATATTGTTCTCTCTATCTTACTTTTTCTTATCTTGCGTATCTTGAATAATTTCAATAGACCTCTCTCTCGGCCCATAATTCCCTTTTATAAAAACAAGGGAGCCAACAAGCTTCAAGCTGGAGAGTACACATGTCCATTTCTTACTGAACCTCTAATCTCTAATCAGTTATCTTTACATGATTTGTTGGTAAGAGAGGAACAGCCAAAAACAAAAATGATCATTAGTTTGCAATGGAGGAAAAAGAGGCATGGCTCCAAGTGTCGCTCCCCTGACGCCAAAGCATCTTTTAACTATTTTTTCAACTGATTTCATTTGAACAACTGGCATATGAATCCAAAAAGAGAATGCATTTCAAAATATAATACCTAAGGCCAGACCTATACTTTACATGACCAAATTGCAATTCTCTTCCAAGTTATTCATAATTCAAGTTCATCAATGAACACCCTTTTCCATGACTCAAAATCCTCCTCAGACGGCCAATTGAAAGCCACCACCTGGTCCACCATTTTTTGGTAGGGTACATACTTTATCATCAATTACGTGGCTGTCTTATCAAAGTTTTCCAGGAAACTAATGACAAATGATAACTTTTCCAAAGTGTTTTCCAACATGCGGATATCAGCATTTTTGTATATTTCATGTGTTTGGGCAATCATTATATTATTCATCTACTCCTTCCATGCCTACAAAGGTTTGACCTCATCTTGACCATGTAAAATATGAGGTAGTGGATTCAAGTCCTTTCCATCATAAATATCCTTTAATGCTTTGATTTTGGACTCCATAGGAGTAGCAGACCCCTGGAACTTTTGCTCGACAATACTCTTAACAAACTGATATGTTGTTATGACTATAGGATATTTGTTCCCATGTTGTTTTTCCCCAACTGCCATAAATTTTAACTTCTCCATTCTAGGGCCCCATCTATTTAGAAAAGGGATAGCTAATTCTCTATCCTTTGAAAACAATTCGAGTGCTTACAACATCAAGGCATAATTTGCATGAACACCATTCAACTTACTCTAGACCTATTTATGTAAATGCCTTAACACAGTATCAATAATTTCTGAGTTATTCCTTCCTGCTACATCCCAGATTTGGTTTACCATCTCCTTATATTTTTCAAATTGTTGGAGTAACTCTTCCCTAGAAGGATCTCTTCCTGAGCCACTAGCCCTTTCAATTGCAATAGGCACGTGTCCCATATTATATGGGACAATTGCCCAAGATTGCTCCTATGCAGAAGGTTGAGGCTGCTCTAAGGGTGGGTCAGATACAGTATGGCTAAAGCCATCCTGCTTTTGAGACCTCAAAGTTTCCATTTGTTGCCTCAGTAAAGCCATTTTAGTTTCCAATTCTGCCACTCTTTGTTGACTTTTGTTATACTCAATAATAATGTCATTATACTGGCTTCTCAGAGTATCTCAGTTTTTAGTTGAGTCCTCCACAATTGCCCTAGTGAATTTGGAAACATTCACAACCATGTCAACAACCTCCAATGTGGGAGTATCAGCAACTCTTTTCACAACCAAATGACCACTGAATTCAGATGCTTCTGCAACAATAGGCTTTCTAGACCCAGTGGAGAGTGACCATATTGCCAGAGCATCCCATTCCTCACTAAAGGCTGATCCTTTAAGTGCCAATGCAGCCTCCTCCTCTGTTGCAAGTAGCGGCCTATTAGCCCTTCTTACTATGTCAAATACCACAGAATCAACAATATCCCATTCAGGGAGTAGCAATATTCCACATTTTTGAACCAATGCCTTTCCCTATTTTGGTGTTATTTCCTTAAACTTTTCCTTCATTTGCACTCTAACCCTGGATTGGATTACCTACTCTAGGATCTCTAGATGCAGACTTCGTTCATGTGCTACTTTCTCAGTATATGATGAGAGATGAGCTCTTTATAAAAGAGTATGAATAAAAGAGTCATCCATCATGAACTCTTTGCAAGCCTCCATCTTCAAATCATCATTATTTGTAAACCCTTTGATCTCATCCTTCCCCAATCTTAGGGTGATTGTTCTTGAGATTGTTGCAATGTCAGCTAGATCCAATGGCAACTTCAGATTCATTTCATCTGGAGTTACAATAATGTCTTCCTCATCATTACCCTTTTGGCCAACATCCCTCACACTATCAGTTTTATGCCTCTTTGGGGATGATGGGTGAATCTGTTCTGAAATCTTCGAAGGCGAATCCAGATCAACAATACTAGGCACTGATTGCCTTGGGATAGATGATGCACCACTCATTGTAACCTCCTTTTTCCTACTTCTCTTTCTCCTAGAAAATACCTTTATCTTCCCCTGAGGCTGATAAGTAGGCCTTTCTTCAGTTCTTATCTCAGGGTACTCCTCAGTAACTTGTGACTTTCCCCTTCCTTCTACAATTCTTTCCTCCTTTAAGACCCCTACTACGCTCTCAAAATTGTCAAGAGCATAGATTTCCTTGTTGAGCTCATCTTTGGCATTAGGTATAGGATCAAAACCAGGTATCTTCTCCTATTTACTTCTCACCATTTTTGAATAGGCAATGTACATTGCCTTTCTCTCGTCCTATAAGTCCTTATCAAAAATGTTCCTGATGATATCATTAGGAAAATAAAAATTGTGGACAAAGGTTCTAGTCTGGTGCTTAGCCTTCATTTGGGAGATGAAACCCTCAGGATCATGATTCCTAGGGTGTACATTTCTTAGCCTATACGGCTTGAGCAATAAATTCAAATTTCTCCACCTCCCTTTATCATGACAAAATCGGCAAAAGCTGTATATTCAGGGAAGAAAGATCCCTTCTTGTGTTCAGCAAGCAAATGGAAATCCTGAGATGCTCCCAATTGCCTCATGATTTCTATAAAACCAAGTCTAAGGGGGACCTCCCTGGGTAAAACAAACGGGATGGTATTTGTGCCAAAAACCCTGAAGACTGTAGTGCTATGGTTGGGGATAATGTCCCCCTAGTTATGTGTTAAATTCAACTCAGGCCTCCTCTCCAAAGGTCTTAGAAAGTCATGAATTTCCTTTGAAATCTTGGGGGAATCAACAACTAAGGTCTTTCTTACCTTGGATCCAAAAACATTATGAAAGGTTACATAATCAAACTTATAGTCATGCATGTCTAAGACCCTAGTCCAATACTGGACAGGCATCTCAATGTCTCCTTCTCTTTTCTTCAATTCTATATCTTTCTCAAATACACTCTGACCCCTATACAGAAACATGTGAATTAGCAAAGAAAACCATTTGAATCCTACCCAATTCTTCCCTAGCTTCAAAGCTGCTAAACCTGAATGCATTTTCTCTACAAGGTAAGTGGAAAAATCATATACCATGTTATAACCAGGGTGTTGGATGTTTACAACCATATACATCACCTCTATAGGCAGAGTCTTCTTCAAATCAATCCCCAAAACCTGACATAATGCACAGACGATCTTCTTAAAATGGGGGGTGAAATACTCCACTGGGAAAGGTTCAGGCTCATTCCTGCCAATAACAACTTTCTTCTAATTTTTTCCTCTTCCCGACACAGCCAAATGGAGTATTAAAAGGGATGTCCTGATCAAACCCTTGGTGTTTTTGTATTCCTCCCTGAAGACCTCTAATTTGATGGGAATCATATCCTCGCTCCATTCGTGCAAACCAAAAATCTCTACGATTTCCTCCCTGGTTACTTTAATCATTGGCTTGCCAAGATGTGTTCTAACAGTTTGAGTCACAGGGTCGTACCTCGCAGTAATATCCTTCAATAGGTCTATATCCTCATAGACGTTGGGTACCGCCAGCTTACCCAAGTCCAATCTCCATGGATTACACAAAGGAACTACCAAATTTCTATTCCCAAACCAGTTGGAAAATAACTGCCAACCAGTGTATGACAATTCGGCATCATGAATTGTACACTGTTTATCCACTAAACCTTCCTGGATCAAGGGTCCATAAAACAATACCCTTCCATCCTGCCTCTTGCTTGTAGAAGGTTTCAACAAATCAATAATGTCTTGTGAAAAAACCCTAGGTGTAGCCTCAGAACTGGAAATTCGTGCCTTGGATGCCATTTGCATCAAACAGATAATAATTCGAGCTAGGGTTTTTAAATGATAAACAATTACACCATGCTTTCTATTGCCATCACAAAAAGTTGTTCTATATTCAAAAAACTCTAGCAATTACCTATATAAGCTCTAAAAGCAAATTTGCTCAACAATTCACTAGGAACCAAAAAGAAAATAGTCACCAATTGTTCAATAGGCAATGCTAACAACTTTCGAAAACATGAGAGAAGGTGTACATATTACTTACAGTTTATTTTACAAAGCGTCAAATGCTGCGAGACTAGAAAAATGCGATAGTAGCCGCTTCCTTGAGCACCAGAACCTTCTTACAAACCAAAATGCAATACTAAAATAGAAATCTACTAGTCATTTGGCATTTAATTATGCAGGCCGAGTCGAACTCAACCATTACTATTCACTCGCACGAGATAGAACAGCTATAGTACAACACCAGTTCATTTCAAAACAAGTCGTTGATCAAAAGCACAATTGGCCAGGTGGATGGCCCAGATTTAGTCAAAAACGGTTTGAAAATGCCACATCCACCTTCCAGTCATCAGGCGAGCAAGAAAAATTCCCATCAGCTACCACATCAGCATGGAACGGGTCCCACCACATTCATTGATCGATAACATCGGCGTCCATGCGTCAGCAAATCGCACACCTTGCAGCATTATTGAAACTGAAGTTTTAATTAGATAAGGTCAGTGAGGGACAGGCAAGATGCATCGGAAGGTACACAGCTATTGGTATCAGCATCCGTCCATCAATCAACAATCAAAACTGGCCCCACCAAGTTATGCAATAGGTGGCAGCATCTTGCAAGCCTCGCAACATTTCTCATGATGTAAGCACAAACCTTGTGAGGTGTGTGATGAACGGTTAAGATCAAAATCACTGCATCTATCAGTCAATATATTTTGCACATGCGAAACAGTTATTTTAAAGAAGGGGACCGACTAGGCGGACGCAGAAATAACCCTTCGGGTTGAAAAGATAATTCAAGTTGTAAAATTAGTCAACCAAAAATTACAAGGACACAAAGGTCACGACACAAAACCGAAAGGATGGGTAAAAGGGGCCGGTAAAGTTATGGCCAAAGAGAGATAAAACATGACTTGAGTGACTAATCACTGCCGATAACAAGTCAACACTCAAAAATAAAAACCCCTAATGCCCAAACCAATCAAAGGTAATGAAAATAAACCCACCACAGAGGGGAAGAAAATAAAAGCCCCACCATCTTACAAACAACAAATTGAAATGATGCTCAATTGCCCCCATTCCTTCTTCTCTAAATCCTTATGGACATCCTTGAGAGATCCTGGGAATGAGTCAATAAAATAAATCAAAAAAAGTAAGACCACAAAAAGATAAAAAAAAAGTTGCAGTATCACTTGCCATATCTATTTAGGGTGGGGATATTATTCGTTTTTTATCATGTCTATCGTAGGAATGGATTTGTTAAGGAATATCTAAGGATGTTGTTGGGACTTGTTAAAAAGATAGGTAGTTGATACTTTGACATTGTTTTCATGTGTTTATATTCAACTCTTATGCGATTGTTTTTCTTGAAATTTATAGCTTTTGATGTTTACTTTTTTTGTTTTTTTGTTTTGTCAAAGGATGATTGTGATGATTCATTTATTATGTGTGAAATGTTTATCGTGGATTTTGATGACAGGATGACAGGATGTGTCTTTTTTTTGTTTTTCTATGTTTTTATGATGTTGTTTTTGTTGCTTTCAGGGGACTAACCTAGGGCCTTAGGGGCTCATCAAAGATAAGAATTTCCTATGTTGTACATGCAAAGGCTCGTAATTCGCTTGGTTTGTCCTTTTTGACCTTTTTCTATTTTGTGAATATTTTTGGATTTTGTATGTTGTATATGTTTTTGGGATTTTCAATTTTTTGACTTAGTTGAAATAAAGCATGTTGAAAACCTAAGGGGACTGACCTAGGGTATTGGGCACTAAGAAGCCTTTCCTATGTTGTGCATGCAGAGACCACGTAGTTTGACCTTTTGACTCAAAGAATGAATTGTTTTTGGGTAATCAATATCGATAGCTTGGATTGATATCCCATTTATGTGTCTAGAGGATATGTTTTGGGAAATTCACTTGAACTAGCTATGAGGTTCAAGCAAATGTTAATATCTTAGACTATTTTAGTGAAGGAATAACCCAATGATGTTGTTTTGTTTTTGACGTTTTTTGCATGTTTTTTATTTTTTTTGTTTTCTAGTGTTTTTGACTTTATTTTTTATGACCATGATCGGATGCTGCTAGATCTAATCCATGACAAGCTTCGGGAAGTTTCCCTCAATAAAATTGCTTACCTTAGTCAGTGACAATCTATGGTTGGATACATGATTTATGAAATGGATAGGTGGATGTTGTGAAAAATGTGTTGATAGATAATGATGCATGTTTTATTTACACATAGCACCTATTTTCCAAGTTTTCACTATGGTACCTATTCTAGGAGTGCCACAAAGTTATTTTAACTCAAAGAATTTTTTCTTTCTTTTTACTTTTTTTCTTGATTTTTGATTATTTTGTATTTTTAAACTCTCTTTTTCTATTTTTTTGGATTTTTACCCTTTTTCCTAGGGTGTAAGATGCTGAAAACTTGGATTGATACTCCACTTTGTTTTTCTAGAGGATATGTTATGGAAAAGCTTACTTGAACTAGCTATGGGGTTCAAGCAACTGTTGATATCTTAGAATTTTCGAGCGAAGGAATAATCCATGTTGTTGTCACCTTTAAAGGTTACCTTGGTAGTGTGTTGGTGGTACACCTTGTTGTTGGGATGAATTGTTTTGAAGGTTACCTTGATAATGCATTGGTGGATTTTTACCCTCTTTCCTAGGGTGTAAGATGTTAAAAGATTGGATTGATACTTCACTTTGTTTTTCTAGAGGATGTGTTGTGGAAAAGTTTACTTGAACTATTTGTGGGCTTCAAGAAACTATTGATATCTTAGAATTTTTGAGCAAAGGAATAATCCATGTTGCCATCATGTTTGAATGTTACCTTGGTAGTGCATTGGTGGTACACCTTATTGTTGGTAAAAACTATTTCAAAGGTTACCCTAGTGGTGTGTTGGCGGGTACACCCCTTTTTTTGGGATGAGTTGTTTTGAAGGCTACCCTAATAGTGCATTGGAGGTATACCTTATTTTTGGATTTTTACCCTCTTGCTTGGGGTTTGAGATGTTGACAACTTGGATTGATATTTCACTTTGTTTTTCTAGAGGATATGTTTCAGAAAATTTTACTTGAACTAGCTGTGGGGTTCAAGCAACTGTTGATATCTTAGAATTTTTGAGTGAAGGAATAATCCATGTTGTCGTCATCTTTGAAGGTTACCTTAGTAGTGCGTTGGTGTTATAACTTGTTGTTGGGATGAATTGTTTCGAAGGTTACCCTGATAGTGCATTGGTGGTATACCTTGTTCTTGGGATAAATGCCTAGATCACAACGTGAGATAGAAGACATAGACCAAGATTTATTCTGAAGCAAGATGCAAGCATTTTCCCCTAGTGTCTAGCAATGTATGTAATGGCCTATCTTGTGATAGGATAACATGTTTGGATAGAGTATTCCATTTTGGACAATTCCTCATGGATTAGATAATGTTGGATAGGATAGGATCAATGATAGTGACCCATGTCAAGATGTTTTCCATAAGCAAGTGTAAAGTATACACCAACCATTTGTCAAGATCAAGCGTTGGATTGGGATAAAAATGAATTGGATTCATTATGGATCAATTGATATGCTTCCACCTAAAATATCACACGTAGATGCTCAATTCTTACACATGATGCATGTTTTCCAATTTTTCATCATGGTACTTGTCCAAAGCACCACCATAGTGGTTTTCACTAGAGGACAATTTTTCTCCTGACTATTTTTCCTGATTTTTTTCTTGATTTTTTGATTTCTGATGTCACACAAGATGCCTATTTACTAGGTTTTCATCATGGTGACCATTTTTTTTCTCATGTTGAACCACCTGGCGGTGTTGATGTAGACACTATTGGTGTTGATATTCTTTGTTGTTGTTGTCATGACGTGCCAACAATATCTTTCTTGGAGGAGTTGTTTTTCTAGGATATGAGTGCTTGAATGTAACCCCTGGAAAGTTGTATCTTCCTTGTTGATATCGGAGTTAGCCTTACCATGATTTGCACATCATGATAGAGTTCCCTTAGAATCCTTATGATAAAGAGTTGTTTCCAACACATTGTCAATGTGAGATTTGGATATCATGGATGGTGAAATGCATTGAGGGATATGAGATTTAGATGGATTGGTTGACAATTTGGAACCTTTTCTGTGGATATGGAGATTCAATTGGGACCAACGTCTTGGTATACCTTGTAAGTCACTCTTGAAGCTTTCTTTTGCATTGTTGGAAATTTTTTATGGATGAATTTCCCTTGTTGATTTTTCCCCATAGTTTCTTTGACTAACAAATTTTGATAGGGATGATTTCCTTGCTTTTTCTTTTGTATCCATTTAAACTTTTCTTTTCTATTTTTTATTTTTGATTCTTTTTCTTTAATGACGTGTTCCTTTCTTTGATATAGCTTTTTTTCTTGTTGTCGGTCCCAATCAGAGGCTTGAAATATGTGTGGATGATGATTCATGGTATGGCTAGTTGTAGTGTTGGTAGCAATTTCATCATAAGGACTCATCATTCTCTCTATGTTGATGCTTTCATTAAATAAAGTTTCCCCCAGTATTATGGAGGTATCAGTTATATGTTTAGATTCCTTTGAATAACCAAGACCTTGATGCTTAGGATTGCCAATAATCTGCACTGGTTCTAGGATACCCTATTCATGTAGGCCTAATCCTTTGTCTTGATACTAAATCCATTGAGAGAGTTTATTTGCAATGGGATATGTCTCACCTTGGAAACAAGGTGCTAATATTTCTTTGCTATGTTGTGGATCTTTAAATGTGGTAGCTTCCTCACTGATAGGATCCTTCAAATGTGGGATACCTTACTAGTTGATATCTTCAGCTTGATCTTATAAAATATCATATTTTAATGCTTCTTCGAGAGGTGTTTCTGATTTACTATCCACGCAAAATTCTTCCTCATGATACATTTTTGATATGTCTTCATAGGATTTTTCTGATTCACAACTTATATATAAGTCTTCTTTATAATCCATTTTTGATATGTCTCCACAAGATGTTTCTGATATGTGTAGCTTTTTCTATGTCTTGATCTTGTGTACAGATGTTAAGAGTAGGAGACTCTTGTTCTTTGGTAATTATATCAAGAGTATTAGACTCTTGTCTTAGATTAAGATCATCTACATGTCCATTAGGAGTAAGCATCTCATGGGTAGATGTATGTGTGCTCGGTATATGGATTTGTTCTTCTTTTGGAAAACCTTAGATTTCTTGGAAGATATCTACCAAGTCATTGTAGTCTTTTGATGATATGGATTCTTGATCTTGACTTTGTGTGGTATCATCTTTGACATGTTTTGGATCACATTCTTGACATGGATCAATTTCAAAGAATGGATTTCTTGTAAAGGATCATTGGCTTTCCTCAAAATGTGAACATATGGGTATTGACTCTTGGCTTAGATCTTTTGCATTGGGTATAAGTGTGGGATTAAGAGTCTCATCATGATCAATATATACTACCATGAGGTTGGATGATAATATATCTTGGACTGGGTCATTTCTAGACTTTGGTGATTGAGTTGGATCATTCTTGGGAATAACTTCTTGATTTATGTCCTCTTGTTCACTAGATGATGTAGAGACATTGTTAATGTGATCGATGATAGATAGCTCTTGATCATTACTTTCAAATTTTGAGGTTGAGACATTATCATTGTTTTCATTGGTAGATGGCCCTTGAACATCATTTTTAATAGCTATTTCTCCCTGATCAATGAGGTCTTGGGTTAGGTTTTTGAGTACTATGCATCTGTTAGTTCTGTTGCCCTTGATTTTATGGAACTCACATCATTCATACTAGTTATACCAAGGAATTTTAAAGATTGGTTCACCATAATTTGGACTATCGTTGATTTTGATAAGTTATTGTTGTAATAGTTTGTGCATGATTACCTCTAAAGTCTCTCCCAAAGGGGTGAATTTCCTTCCCAATTGGTAATTTTTCCTCTATGGATTTTCTTGATTTTTTTGCTCTTGATTTTAAAGAATTCCTTGATTCTATGTTTGAGGTATATTTTTATATTTCACTTGAGGTACACCTTGGTGTTTCACAACTTTTGGATATTGTGATTGAGGTACATCTTGATATTGCACTTGAGGTACACCTTAGTGTTGTGGAAATTCTTGATATTGTTGATATTGGAAGTGTTGTTGATGCAGATATTGAGGTGTTTGTGGAATTATTCCCATTGGTTGTGGACATGTAATGTTTTGAATTTGTACATGGCATTGGCAATACGTATAATTTCAATTTCATTTAATTTCCTCAAGATCTCTCTCAATTTTATTTAGGGAAATTTGATGTTTTGAACTTATTCCTTGATGGAGGTTTTGAAACCCTTGATGTTGTTGCCCTACTTGATGAGAGTGATTTGGGTAATAGATCGACATGTTTTTGGGATTTTTTGATACTCAATACCCTATCAAAAGGTCACTTGGTTTATATCCTCATATGTCTCTTATGTTGTTTGTGTTTGTAGGTGGGATGATGGTGTTGTTCTTGCTTGCTTCCATTTTCTTCCTACATTGTGATCTCATGGTTTTTCATAAATGAATTGGGTCCCTTGTGGGAGAGTGGTGTAATCTCTAGGTGACTCAAATCCTAAAGACCTGATGTTCTCCTATGGATTATGTGAGATACTGGAACTATTGGAAGAAACCAGGATTCTAAAAATAGTAGAAGGAATACAAGTTCGGATTGTTCCTGGAAGCCTGTTTGTAAAAGTTGTATACCAACCTAGTTTTGGTGTCGTGAAGTTTCGAAAGGTGTTTCTTGAGAGATTTTGGACTAAGATGTCTAATTCTAAAATGATGACCTATGGACTTTACTTGAGGGATCTTGACCTTGTGTGAGATCATGAAGGGGATATTTATTGCCATGCAGGTGGTGGTAATATGGATCTTTCTACTGCTATGTCAGCTTTTTCTTCCTCTTTGTCTAGGACAATTGATGCGGTGAGAAACTAGTAGGGTATTTTGGTTCACCTTCCATATATGTGAGACTAGGTTGAAGGATCGATTCTACAATATCTAGTTGGTGAACTAAGGTAGTTGGTCACTAGATGGTCATAAAGTTTGATGGTGTTTATGGGATAGTTGATGTGAAGCTCAAGACCCTAGGGTTTGAGTGTTGTTTTGGAATGGTACTACTTCTTGGAAATAAAAATTTTGAATAACTAGGGCCCATATTCCACTTCCTTGTCCTGAGGATATGTTGTGGAAAAGCTTACATGTACTATTTGCAAGTCCCAAGTAATTGTTGATATCATGGATGTCTGAGTGTAGGAATGACCCTAATGGTTTGTTTGATTTTGATTTCAAATAGGTACAATGTAAATAATGGATGTGATACTATCTTACCTTTTGGCTTTCCAATTTGTTTTGGTTCGAACAATGATCTTATAAACAACTTTCTCTCAAATTTTTCTCTGTGTTTGAAGTATGGCAAGTGATAAGAAAACACTTGGACTAACTCAGCAAGCATGGACTTATGTGACCTTAATCTTTATAACTTACGTTGTGAAATCACAACACCCAAGCCATAGTTCCCAAATGTTTACTTTGATTAATGTAACCTAAAATCAAAGCTAGAATGTTTGGAAACCTTTAAGGAAATATTCTCTCAAAGGGGTACAAACATAAGGATTCTTTCACAAGTATGCACTAAATCAAAGGGTTTGTGGTTCAACCATCTTATTTAGTGTTTGTTTTGAGTGTGTTCTTTTTCTGTAAATCGATCATATAATTTGATGTCACATTTTTTTTTTAATGTAATGGGAAATTTTAACATAAACCAACAATTACAACCCTAAGGGATAGAAACCATTCTCTTAGGTAGGCTTGCCTCATGATCCGAAGAGATGATTTTACATGAAAATTATGGTACAAGCTTGTAGTCAAACATGGCAAGTAACTTCTCAGAAGTAAATTCTGATGCACCACTTTCAAAGAATGCTTTTGGATAATAGAGTGGCCTCTAAAACAATTTGGTTCTTAGTGATAACTATGAATGTAGAAATTTGACACTCGCCCGCTAGCCACTTAAGGCTCTTTAACCATTCTCATTCTACTTAGGGCATGGGATTAGGTGCAGTCTATTATTAGCATGGCTTGAAGCTAATTTTTTACAATTTTGCAACCTTTAATATAGCTTGCTAGTAAACATCCTTTGATACCTTGCAATGAGTTCTCTAGTGTAGGATGTATCTCAAAGCAAGCCCCCTCTTTAAGGTAAACTTGAAAATAAAGTGAAATGTTCAAAACTATGTTTTCTCTCACCCAAGATCACCAAAAGGTGCGATGGGAGAAGATAAAACACTTCATATTTGCCAATCAATGAATGCACAATGAATAATCCATAGCAAATTGATTCCTTTTAAAGACCTCGAGTGGTGTTATCCCAAAAAAACTATGTGAATAACATAAACAAATTTTTCTTTTTATTTGCACCAATAGGAAGTATTCAGGATGTTAGCAAAACATAGCAATGGTACAATACAAAAGAAATAACTTGTTCATTTTAAGCTCCAAACTTGAGTGTTTCTAAGAAAACAATATTGGTCAACAAATGTAAATCGTAAGTGTGTCAACAAAATGGAAAATCATTTGCACTCTTTTTATGCACCAAAATTAAAGTTCCTAACTATGAAAACATGAAATGTGTTCATTTTTAAATCCCAAAATTGAAGTGTTTTTTGTTCTTTTTATGAGCATCAAAAGGAGAATTCATAAGTTAAGAAAACATGAAATTGGTTCACTTTTAAACACTAAATCAAATGTGAGTTTGTGTTTGTTCATTTTAGAGCACCAAATTTAGGTTCCTAAGTTAATAAAATAAAAAAATAGATTGTAGATCCAAAAATTTGGGACCAATCGTCTTCCCTACAAAAAAACGTCTTAATGTTACTTGAATCCTACATCAAATTTGTTAATACCTATTTACACATCCAAAAACAAGAAAACGTTAGTCGAAAATCCCATTACAATAGTGCAGGATCAATGCACTTGTCTATCAGAGCAACTACTTAGAGAAAAAATGTAACTGCTCAGTTCCAGAAATAGATGCTCAAATCTCCATGTAGATGTTAACACTGTCAAAAGCAAGCACATAGGTATTGAAGAAAAAGTGCAGTTCTTGGTGCAAAAGCACCATTCCCATATCAATAGTGTAGTTTTTGTTGTAAGAGCTTCATTTTCTTGACAGTCAGGTGCGCAAGTTTTATGGGCAACGCGTGAAAACTCTGTGAAATGTGTTTTCGAGACCTACAGCTTCAAGAACAACTCAAACAAACATTAGAGGAGGGAACAAGGGTCCCACCGGACGTGCCAGAATGTGTGAGGGGGAGAATGCTAGACTGGAAGAGGGATCAAAACATGTCAAATCCAAGAATATAACCTAAGATTAAACATATTAATCTAAGATCTAAACCTACACATATGAAATGAAACTAAGTTATTTTAACATACATAAATGAATCTATGATTACATAAATTAATGCACAAGAATAACACAGTCTTACCATCCCATAGTGGAGTGTATTTTTCTGATGTTGGGTTGTTCTTATCATCATGAATCCTCCAAATTTAATGTGCAAAAGCTTGACGAGTGAATGTTTTGATTGGTTGATCAAAGAAATGGTGAAGCTCTATCAATGGTGTTCTTGATAGGACTTCGTTTCACAATGTATGTTGATTCTTCCATCCTTATTTGTGAGGAAAGGGGTTTTTTATATAGAAAAATGAAATTCAAAATAGACAATCAGGATCCTATAGAAGAATATCCAGATCAACGGTCAAAGTGTGTTGAGAGGATTTAGACATGAGAAGATTGTGTAAAGTTGATTGCACAATTTGGGTGATTGAGAAATAGATTCTCCAGTGAGGGATTGAGATTGATCAGTCAGGATCTAGATGGCTTAGTTAGGAATGTGATTGATCAGTTAACAGATTAGATTGCTCGGTTAGCAATTTAGATTGATCAATTAACAAATTAGATTTCTTAGTCAGCAATCATAATTTTCTCAATCATAAAGTGGGTGAGGAATATGAATTAATTCATTCCTTTTTGGAGTTGAACGTGCAAATCAAGTTTAACTTTTGCAAACAAAGTTGCATTAGCTTGATTTGATTTTTGATAATTGATTTGCATAGTGTTATTTAATTATTCAAACTTTTGGAGGGAAAGTGTCATAATTACATTATTATTTAATAATTTAATCAACTTAGGGGAATAAAGTGATTAAGTGACGTAATTAAATAATTGAAATTATTTAATCAATCAAGATGAAATAAAGTGAGATTAGGACTTTATTAAATAAATGTGATTTATTTAATTGGTCACAATGATTTAACATGAATTAATCAAATAATGTTGTTTTATTTAATCAATAACAAAATTAGGGTTTTTAGGACTTTATTAAATAAATGAAATTTATTTAATTTTTCTAAAATGATGAAAGAGTGAATTAATTAAATAATGATGTATTATTTAATTAATAGAAGAATTGCGTTTTTGACATTGTTTTGGTGTGGTGTGAGGTAGGGCATTACAGGATGATTCTGATATGGTCTTAGACATTATGGGATGATTATAAGTTGTTTCGGGATGGTTCCAAGATGTTTCGAGATATTACGAGATGATTCTAAGATGTTACAAGATGTTTCGAGATGATTATGAGTCATTCTAAGATGTTACGAGATAATTTTGAGTCATTCTGAGATGTTACGGTATGTTCTAAGATGATTCTGAGTCATTCTGAGATGTTACAGGATATTTTGGGACAATTCTAAGTCATTCTAAGATGTTACGAGATAATTTTGAGTCATTCAAATATGTTATGGGACAATTTTGAGTCATTCTAAGATGTTATGGGATAATTTTGAGTCATTCTAAGATGCCACGAGACAATTTTGAGTCATTCTACGATGTTACGAGATAATTCCAAGTCATTTTGAGATGTTACAAGATGTTTTGGATTATTTCGAGTCATTTTGAGATGTTACAGGATGTTCTGAGATGATTTTTAATGTTGTTTGATGTTATTCGAGGCTATTCGATGTTCAATGTTGTTTAATGTTGTTTGATGATGTTCAATGATGTTCAATGTTGTTCGATGTTTTTTATGTTGTTCAAGGTGTGTGTAAGTCAATTTTACATGTCTACACCCATAACTCATAGATTGGGATCAATAATAGCATACACCTATTCTGAATCAATTCCAAAATGATGAGGCAATTGCGGAGTTCATAGGACTTCAAATAGGCATACTAGTTGGAGATCACAAAGCAGGGTTCATCATCAAGCTTGAAAAAGAGGCATACATTGATGGAGAGATTGAATCTTCCAATCACAAAAATGAAAGAACAAACATAAAAATATGATCCCCTAGGGAAAACCACACTGTGGCTCTATCGGATCAACAAAGAGGAAAATAAAGGATGCATCCAAAGGTGAAAACCTCCCAAAGGCACCTGAGGATGGAGTGTTCAATCTCCCCATATCAGAATATCAAGAAAGATCAACACTCCTAGTAGAAGAAGTGAATTCCATAAATGTTGGCACAACAAAGGACCCAAAGATAACATACCACGTAGCATCACTTGATCCCGAAGAGAAGGAAAATTTCATAACTTTCATCAATGAGATAAACGTCAACTTTGTTTGGACCTATGGTGACATGCTTAGACTAGATCCAACATTAGTGGTACATCATTGAGCCGCAATCCCTGGAGCAAAACCTATCAAGCAAAAACTCATAAAAAATGCATAGCTTTACTGGTAAAGGTAGAACTAAAGAAACTAATAGATGTGGGTTTCATTAGACCCATCGACTATCCACAATGGATATAAAATCTAGTACTAGTTTCCAAACCTATTGGAGGCATACCTGAAGAAGGCCTGTCCAAAGGATGACTTTCCATTGCCAAGCATTGACATGATTGTGGATCTAATAGTAGGGCATGAGATGCTACCCTTAATGTATGGTTTCTCCAAATACAACTAGATAAAGATATCTCTAGGTGACCAACACAAAATAGCATTTACTTGTGCTTGGGGGACCTTTTGTTGGAATGTAATGCCCTTTGGTCTAAAGAATGCAATAGCAACATATCAAAGAGAAATGACAACCATATTCTATGATATGCTACACACAATCATGGAGGTCTTTGTGGATGAAATTCTAGCAAAGTCAGTCAAAAGGGTAGATCACTTGACAAACCTAGCAAGGGTGTTTTATCGACTTTAATAGTACAATCTGAGACTCAACCCTAAGAAATGTGTGTTCAGAGTAACATCTAGAAATTTTTTGGGGTACATAGTGTCAAGAAGAGGGATTGAAGTGGAACCTACAAAGGTAAAATCTATAATAGAGATGCCTCCTCCAAAGACACTAAAATATTTAAGGAGCCTACAAGATAAGCTACAATCCATTAGGTGATTTATCGCACAATTTGCAAACAAGTGCCACCCCTTCACTCATCTCCTGCATGAGGAAATAACCTTCAAGTGGGATGGGAGATGTGACCAAACATTCCAACAAGTCAAGGAGTACCTAATTACTCCTACTGTACTCATGCCACCTATTCCAGAAAAGGAGATGATACTCTATGTGTCTACCACACAAGTAACACTGGGAGCTCTCTTGACCCAACTAGATGATAACAATAAACAAAGGGAAATCTAGTACATCATAAAAAAATTGGTGGGATATGAACTAAACTACTCACCCATTAAATGGAATTAAATGGGGGAAAATGTGAGGGCTAAATAGGCCAAAAATAAGGCAATGTAGCAAGGGTAAAAGCTATTTTTAGCATTGTAAAAGGGAGTAAATGATTTTTTATGGGAAGGATAGTGTAAATATTTGGTTAAAATGGGAAAATCATTTAGTTTCTTGATGGAAATTTTGGGTTCTAACAGTGGCTCCTGTTGGGGATGAGTGGTTTTGCAAATCACTGCAAGAATCCAGAATATATGTGGTAGAGCAGACCAAGTAAATGACATGAAAATGAAGGCAATGGCAGTTGGAGGGAATGAAAAAGGGAGGAGATGGAAAATGGAGCAAAATGGAGAAATGGAAAATCTTAAACTACTGTTCATGGAAGAGAATATTTAAAGAGGCATTGCTAAGAATTGTCCATGCACTAGCAATCCTTAATCCTCTGTAACTACTATGATTCAAAAATCAAACCACAAGGAATGGCCCCAAGCCACCCAAAAAGAAAAACCTACCCTTTCTTCTGTCATAGACCTTATTTTGTTTAGAGCTCATCAGGTTTCTAATAAAACTGTCCATTCCATTTGTCTTGCAACATGCACTGCCATTGAAATCCTTCAAGAAATCATTGCATTCAACTTGATTCATATTCATCTTACCACTCTGCATTTCATCATTCTCATTATCATATAAAAAATATTTATCATCTTCAACATACAAAGTGTATCCACATTCAATAGAACATTCATAGGAATGCTCACTATCATATGTTATTGAATGCGCCTATAACTGCACTAGGACCTGAAAATCTGAATACTCCTCTTGGAAATCAAAAAATTCTATCTCATCAACAACTTCTAAAATAATCAAATCACTTTTACTTTCCATTTCTTTTCTATCATTAGTTGGCATTAACACATACCTCTGATCCATAAAGTCATCCTCACACATACTTGAATCAACAAGTACTGAACACTTATCATCAACAACATGAAAACCAACATCCTCTTCTTGCAGGCAAGAATAATTTAAATCACATACCTCTTCTTGGATAGACATGGATCTTTGATCAGTTTCAAAGAATCCCTCATCACTGTGAGAGATGTACATGGGGTCACATGAATTGTTACTTTCACTATCAAAACAAATGTAGACTGGAGCCAAAACTTTGGAATCATCTTTATGTGCACATCTCTGGTATTCAAGAGTCAATAAATCTAAAACTTGCTCACTGGTGAGTGAATATGTTTCATCCAGATCTCCTGCTATTTCTCCAACTTCTTGATCTCCATATGAATTGCAACAATCATCTTGTCATAGATCAACATCCATAATTTCATCTTCACAATCTGGATCACAATTTGTTATGCAAGAGAGACTCTCCATATGTTCATTGTTGGATGGCACAATATCTTCTTCTAATTCAGCTTCTAAAGTAGTGTTGATGTACTCCCCAAATGATGTGTCCCCACCAATATCATTAATGCTGCAATCATCTTCCAAATCTGAAAAATTGTGATTAGAAATCCCAGTTACACATTTATCCTCCATTGGCTGCATTATTTGATCATTCATGATATCACTATTAGATTTATTATTGCCAGTATTCATGTATTTTGTCCCAAGAATGGAATCAATAAATTCATTCACTACTTTAAAGGCTTGCTGTTTTAATGACCCTAACCAATAAATTGATTCAAGCTCAGCTGCTTTCGACAATTGTGTAACAAATGAGGATCTTGTTGGCCTAAAATGAGGAGGTAATTGCATACAAATGTCTACCATCATATTGTACAAAGAAGTCATAGATTCTCCCTTATATCTCCTCATGTTAAAAAAGGAATACACCAGACCAGTACCTCTCTCTTGAATCTAAGTATACTCATCAACAATATTTTGTGGCAAATAGAGTACATTACCTTTATTACAAAAGTTCTTAGTTGCATCATGTGGTGTTTGTGGTGTCCAAGATCTCCTGGAATTTGTGTATCCATTCTCACTGTATGATGGCCTATTTGGTGATGTCTTTGGAACACATTCGGATTCCAATTGCAACAGTCATTGTTCCACTTGTTGTGTTTTTCGTTTCTAATATAATCTGTGTTGTTCGAATTCTTCAAAATATTTCATTGACTGGTGTCTTCTTTCTGCTTCTGACATCTTGAAAAAATGTTACTGCTCCACAACATCCATGCATTATATATCAAATTGAAACAGATTCACCACCTACTTTTCCAAAAGTAGGAAAATGAAATAGATTATGATATTGCTTTGGTTTGCCCCAGCAGAATCTCCAAAAAAAAATGTGAAACTTTGTTGATTCTATAAATGGAAAGGCTGAAAATCTTCTTGAGTAATCCCCAACTGAGTCGCCAATTTTTTGGGTCTCAAAAATGCAGGTTTGAACCATGAGAGGTTGCCAAGCTCTCACAATGCTTTTGACCAACTAACAAGGCCAACCAATATAGTTGAACCTTCTACTCTTAAGGCTCTGCTAGACCAAGGTGGGTGTACCTAATGAATGATGCAGATTTAAAAGCATTTCCTAGTTTATCAATCTATCCACAATGGAAAAGGGTAGCAAACAGATGAAAAACCACTACAACTAATCCTACTCCTACTATATAAATGAAAGGTTTTTTGAATGAATTGTTTGATATAAATTTGTATCTCTAGGTTGAGGTAGATTAGTGCCTTCTATCCACATGGGCAATGGAGTCAAAAATAAATTATGTGTGTTTCCTTCTCTGGTTTAATTCAAGTTGTTAGGCACTTTAAGAAATGAATTTCTAATGACTGGCATATGACTTACATAAATAAGGCTGGAATATTTTCTTACCAAATTCTACTTCAACAATCCAAAAGAAATCCTAAGTCACTGTGACTCACTTGAAGGAATTTAATTCTGACTTGCAGACACCAGCAAATAAAAATCACATAGAGTGGAGAAATACACCTTGATAAATCAAATATATGCTTGATATACTGATTTAAATGATCAGAGGACTTCAATTTGGAGACAATTAGATAAGAAATATATATATAATTATATCACAACAACTGAACACAAAATGGTTTTCACCAATTCAAAATAATTTGTCCATTGATTTGCTTCAAAAAAGGTCTGTCATTATTTACATTCCCATTCCCTTCTTAGAAAAAACTATCTCCTACAGTCTAACTACTACCTAATGTTTCTACTACTACCCTCCTCTTTCTGATTTTCAAAATATTTATACAATACATATCAAGCGTTGCAACCTTTCACATTCCTGTTACAACCGTTTGTATTTTTGTGACAGAAAATAAAATATTTGATTAGTTTCCTTATCGGCAAATCAAATATTTTGATTACATAGATGAGCCTTCAATTTTCCCTTAATACATTTCCTGCCTGTACCTTTACTCCCTTTTAATATTTCACCTTCATAGCCTTTTTATTATCCTTACCCCTCTTTATATTTATTTCTATTTATTGCTTTGACTGGTCCTTATATTTTACCTCCCCGTGGCTTTCCTATCACCACGCTACTGCGGTCACTATGTTAACCGCGCATGGTATAGCTGTTGGAATTCCCTGCTGCTTCCTTCATCACCTACCGGTTGCTCACTTTTCACCACAGTCACCGCAGTCTCTGACTTGACCGTCAGTGGTACTATAGTAGACATCTTATGCCATCTCGCCATTGCTACTGCATCACCACAGTCTTCATTCCACCCAGCTGCAGTATCGCGATAACGGCTATCCATTCGCCACTCACTGCCTGCTAATGGTTCCCCATGCTACCATAGTCTATATCTTTGCTATGCAAAGTATTGTGGTAGCCACTAACCATTATCCTCACTGCTAACTTACCATCACCGTGATCACCGCAATCTCCATCCCAAACGGCCACAGTACTGCGGTAGACACTCTGTACCGCCGCCTTTGCTCATCGCCTCGTTGCTTACCAGTTATCTCACTGCCACCGCGACACCATGGTCTATGTTCAGACCATGTGTGGTATAGAGTTAACCACTTACCAACTGCTACATTGCCACTGCCTACCTACCACACCACCATGGATAGTGTGATGTCCCCCTGTGGTTGTGCGGTGACTATCTCTTGACCGCCATACCGCAGGCTAGTCTATGAGAAGCTGTGGTGAAGTGAATTTTTGCTTTCTTTGAATGGAAATAGAGTTAATTTTTCATGAAAAGGTAGGAAAATTAAATGGAATTAAATGGGGGAAAATGTGAGGGCTAAATAGGCCAAAAATAAGGCAATGTAGCAAGGGTAAAAGCTATTTTTAGCATTGTAAAAGGGAGTAAATGATTTTTTATGGGAAGGATAGTGAAAATATTTGGTTAAAATGGGAAAATAATTTAGTTTCTTGATGGAAATTTTGGGTTCTAATAGATGCAATCGCAATAATAAGCTCACTGCTTGATATTCCATAGAATATACCTAAGTATGAGTTCCTCATCGAATAGTTACTCATACCTGTGTTCAACATCCCAAAATTGGAAATGGTATGTGTTGTTGTTGTTCATAACTCCCCATGGTACCAAGATACTTTTGACTACATCCAGCATAGTATCATACCACTTGACCTAATGAACACTCAAAAGAAAACGTTCACCCATATAACTTCTCGCTTTATAATCCTAGGAGAAACCCTATACTTTCATAGTCTAGATGGTATGTTACTCTGATTTCTTAATGTAAAAGAAGCAAAAATATCCTTACAAGAGGTCCACAAAGGTATTTGCAGATCCCACTCAACAACAGTATCTATATCTTCTTGGAGACCCCGTAAAAAAGCCTCCCGAGTGGTCTGATCGAACTGAGCCTCATAAGAATTAGGAACCTACCCCTATCTCTCTCTGAACTGATAACATACTCAATCTAGTAAATAATGCTAGATCACATAATAAGAATGGCCAATCAACCAATGGGTATGTCAGCAGTAAACAAGATGATCTGAATCCTTCGATTAAGCCTCACAACCCATATAAGGTCTCCACACAAAACTTGGCATCTCATCAAAAATGCAATGCCAATAAGGAAGATCCTGAGAAAGGTGTAGTATGGATCATGAGAAGAATGATCCTTTATCTCATCTGGTCGAGCAACTGCAATATGCTCCCACACCCAAACATGAAAAAGTGAAATACCTACAAAAATAGATTTCTCGCCTCAATACACAACCTCATGCATATCTCTATGAAGATGAGCAAGGTGACAAGAACCCCAATCATACCTCATCCCATGCTCAAGAATACTCTCAATACATGCACCTGAACCCACAGGAAACTACCGACCTCTCCTATCAAGAACAGCTAGTCCTGAAATTAGACCACATATGTCAAGCAAAATAGGATCTGCACTACTAGAAAACTCAAACAGATCATTCTCTAACTGACGTACCTCCAAGTGTCTAATGCCTAGTACACACTACATGGCATGGGTACCACATTTAACATGATAAGTAACAATCTCAACATGAATGGGAAGGAAAAGTATCCTCCACACATCCTCAAGAGTAACAGGCACCTCTCTTGTAGGAAAATGAAATGAGGAAGTATCTAAATGCCACCACTCCACGAGTGCGATCATCATAGTTCTGTGAGTCCTAATAGGAGGCTTGTAACAAATATAATGTATTCCAATGGCATCAAGAAAATCTCAATCCAATACACCAAAATATGCAATCGATTCAAATAGGTGTCAAGGACATCTCTCCCTCGGCTGTAGTGGTTTCAGGCCCACCTGAAATCGTTTTAACCCATGATGTTAGGGTTCCATTCTAAACATGTAAAGCAAAATAAAATGAAACAAAACATGATGAAAAATGACATTTAGGATGATAACAAGAAAATGCTAATAGAGTTTATGGAAAATACAAGAATTTAGGCAAATGCTAAAAGCAAATGCAAGAGTTTGAATCAAAAGCGATCTTTTTGAATCAAAAGCGAGCTTTCTTAATAAAAAGAAAGCTTTCTTAATAAAAAGAAATATTTCTTAATAAAAAGTGAGCCTTCTTAATCAAAAGCAAGCTTTATGAATCAAAAGTGAGCTTTCTGAAGCAAGAGCGAGGTTTTAGGTCAAGGGTGAGGAAACAAGGGAAATTTTTTAAGTCAAGTGTGAGCTTCTTAGTCAAGGGTGAGGTTTCAGGAAAAACAGTAATCAAAAGAGAGATTTTCAATCAAGAACTCTTGAACAAGGTCTGAATGATGTGAGGCTCCCTCAAATCTTGGCATTGCTCCTCGACAACTGACAAAATGGGAAATCCAGAGACAAGAATTAGCAAAAGGATCAAAGTACAAATGAGCTAATTAGAAGACTAATTGCCTATATTAAACCTCAAGAAAACCCTAATTCACCCAAGAAACCCTAATTTTCACTTAGGGAACCTTCCTATTTTCAAATTAGAAGCTCTTGGAAACATCAGAATGAGAAACAAAGAACCTATTGATCTAATATTTCATCCCAAGTACATCAAAACTGAAATACAATAATGTCAAGAGCCTGACCTCAAAAACTTAAAGTTTTTGGTCAACCTCTCGAGGGGGCAGCATAGAGTCCTACTATCATTCTGTTAAATATCAAGGCACAGTGAGGCATAATTTTTTTTTTTTGAAAACTTGATCTTAAGAAAAATAGAATCTTTGAAACAAAGCAACTGATACTTTGTATCAAAAAGGGGCAAAATGTAGACATGTAAAATTGACCTAAAACCTATCACACACCCTAAACAACATCAAACATCATCGAACAACATCTTGCAATGTCTTGAAACATCTCAGAACATCTTAGAATCATCCTAAAACACCTCAGAATCATCTAGCAATGTCCTGAAACATCTCGAAACACCTCAGAATCATCTCACAACATCTTGGAATCATCCTGAAACACCTCATATTCATCCCACATCTCAAAATCATCTTGAAACATCTCGCAACATCGGGAAATCATCTCAAAACATCTTGCAACATCTCAAAATCATCTTGGAACATCTCATAATCATCTTAAAACATCTTGGAACACCTCTGAATTATCCTATGACATGTCGAAATCATCTTGAAACACCTCGAAACATCTCAAAATCATCTTAGAACATCGTGGAATCATCCCGCAACACCTTGGAACATCTCAGAAAGATCACACAACATTAAACAACACCCAAAACCCTAATTTTCCTATTAATTAAATAATACATTATTTAATTAATTCACTTTTTCATAATTTCTAACAAATTAAATAAATTTCATTTATTTAATAAAGTCCTAAAAACCCTAATTCTATTGTTAATTGAATAATACAACATTATTTAATTAATTCACTTTTTCATCATTTCTGACAAATTAAATAAATTTCATTTATATAATAAAATCCTAAAAAACCCTAATTTTTCTATTAATTAAATAAAACAACATTATTTTATTAATTCAAGTTTCATCATTTCAACCAATTTAATAAATAATATTTATTTAAAGAAGTCCTAATCTCACTTTATTTTGTCCTGATTGATTAAATAATGCCAATTATTTAATTACGTCGCTAAATCACCTTATTCCTCTAAGTTAATTGAATTACTAAATCATAATAATTTAATTACGACACTTTCCCTTCAAATTTTGAATAATTAAATCAAACTATTCAAATCATTTATCAAAAATCAAATCAAACTAATGCAACTTTGTTTGCAAAATTCAAACTTGATTTGCACATTCAACTCCAAAAAGGAATTAATTAATTAAATCAATTAATTCATATTCCTCACCCACTTTCTGATTGAGAAAATTATGATTGCTGACTGAGCAATCTAATTTTCTAAGCCATCAATTTCCTAACTAATCAATCTAATTTTCTAACTAACCAATCTAATTTGCTAACTAAGACATCAATTTCCTAACTAAGTCATCTAAATCTTGAATAATCAATCTAAAATCCTGACTGATCAATCTAATCCTTGACTAGCCAATCTATTCCTCAATCACACAAAATTGAGCAATCAACTTTGCACAATCTTCTCATGTCTAAATCCTCTCAACATATTTCGACCGTTGATATGGATATTCTCCAACACGATCTTGATCGTCCATTTCAAATTTCATTTTCTATGTAACAAACCTCTTTCCTCACAAATAGGGATCGGAGAATCAACATCATTTGCACAAAAAAGTACTGTTGACATTCATAGCCACCATTTTTAGAGCTTTGACCATTTCTTCAATCAACCAACCAAGGCATCATTCTTCAATATTTTGCACATGAAATATGGAGGCTTCACAGTGATACAAAAAATCCTACATCATGCGAACACACTCTGACATGGAATGGTAATCTTTCCTTTACTTTGAATTCATTGTGTTAATCTTAGGATTTCATTACATAATTTCAATAGCTTATATTGTTCATTTCATGAGTAATGGAATAAGATCTTATATTAAGTGTTTTTTTGAATGAGAAATATTCTCAATTCTTTACATTTTGTCTTGTTTGCATTCTATGGTTTTCCCCCTCACACACAAATTTTTAGCACATGTCATGGAAAGAACATCAAGACCCCTCTAAATTATATGTATTAACAAGAAAAGTTCAAAATGTATTTAAGTGATAAACATGTTGTAGATACATGGCTGCATAGAGTGTATGCACCATTCGAAGTGCACATATGCCACTAGATAGAGAAAATATTTTAAAATACTTTTAAAAAGTTTCTAGAGTGCAAAAACAATATCAAGACTATGATAAAAATATTCAAGTTGTAAATATGCTAGAGTGTTGCAAGTGCACCACTCCACTTGTGGGTGTACTAATTAGGGTTTAGGTGTGTCATTTCACCACTCCACTTGTAGGTGTACCACTAGGATGATAAGTGTTCCATTATATAGAATGGATGTGCTACTAATACATGGTTTCATGTCTTTATACTTCCAACTTTGTTGTTTGGAAGTTTCGATACAACATTAGATAACCTAGATATAATAAACTAGGATTGACATGAAATAAATGAAAAATCCTTAAAAATCTTTTGAAAAAGCTAAAAAGGACATGGATTACCTTGGGATGGGGCCCCACAAAGCATGTAATAAAATGAATCTTAAAATATGAGGCTAAAACAAATATGAAATAACATAAAAAAGGAATCCAAGTGTGTGTTATCATGCACCTAATATTAGGGCTAAAGGAATGCAAAAAATGAGGAAAAAAATGATCCCTTACCATTAAGAATCTTTGATGACTATTGGCGATTTCTCCATTCGATGCTTGATGTAGGTTTCTCAAGAATTTGGTGTCATAACCCAATTTTCATCGCATTTAAATTATAATAGGATAAATTGAATTATTGAGGAAATTCAATATGTTGAATTTAAAAATTTGATATTTATGAAAAAATTTAAAGAAGTTGACCGTCTTTTGACCATGTGATCTTATGAACTATCACATACTTTATCATGATTGAATGTTACTAATGAATCATGTAAGTTCAAGTATGTGCATATGCAAGGTAACAAGTTGAAGGAAAATAACATGGTTGAAGTAGGATTGTTTTAGCCAGATTGAATGGTAAGCTTGATGGAATCTTGGTGCACACACCACAAAATGGCATGTTGAATTTGAAACTTCATATAGAAGATTATAATGACTTGATTTGAATGATTCAATAGGCTTGTAAAATTATATACATGTGATTTATTATCTAATTATCTATTTTGATCTCGTGTTTTCAAAATTTAAAAGAAAACGATAGCATGGTTAAACCTATTTGTGTGTAATTGGAAAGGCATGCTTGAAGGATAAGAAAACCAATTTTCTTTTTTTAAATCATTATTTGAATAACATAAAATTGTATTATTTTCTTGAAAGTGATTGGATACTATGCTATTATAAAATTAAAATAGATATATATATATATAAGTGTGCACATATAAATGTATATATACATATATAATATACATATATATAATGCACACACACTCACACACACACACACACACACATATATATATATATTTACATATTCCATATAAAAATTGAATATGGATCGAAATTATTAAATTGTTACTACTGATTTCAAATAATAAAAATTGAGGACATAATGGACAAGTGGCATGTATTCAAATTTAATGGAAAGTTAACTAAATCTAAATAGAGGGGAAGAAAATTAATGCCAATAATGAATGAAATGGCCCCCATATCAATGCGTATAGGCAAAAAGAAGAAAATCATTCCATTTTGAAAGGGGAATCACTGGAAAAAATTGAGTAGTGGCGACGAGTATCCAAGGAGAAAGAAGGCAAGTGACTCGACTGTGTTGGAAACAAAAGGAAAAAGCTGAGGAAAAGCTTCGACCTTGAGGTAAATCAGTTTATGTTTACAAACATGCTTGATTTCTTAGTAATCTCTATTTGAAAAACTTACAATTTTCTTTCCAGTATGTTGATTCTTTTAGAATCAGTGGTAAATTAATAAATTCTAAAAAGTGCAAGTGTATTCAGCAAAGAGCCTAGTTATTTTTATGTTAGATTGATCATTTTCATGTTCTATAATACCAATGCCTTATCGGCCATCCTTGCATTCTTTAAACTTGTGCATTTTTCACCCTATCGGCATGTTAGCCGAGCATGGTTGAGTTATGTTTGTTAAATGATTATCGCCTCTATTTGTAATTCCTTGCATGCAAGTTATATTTAGCTATTCTTATGGCTATTCAGATTTCATTCGAATAGAAATTTTTTTATGTTGTTTAAAACAATGTAAAAATCATTGATCATTTCCTTTAGGGAAACGGTTGTAATACCATTGTTATTCTTTTTCACAATTATTGATCTTTCCATTCAGCTAGGCCGAATAAGGAATGTTGTACTCTTAGGTGTATGATTTGGATTGTAATCATAGATTAATATTCAAACATTTTTTTTTATTGAATCCATACACATCATTCTCCAAGAATGATGGAGGAACAATTACATCGTTCCCTTATGCATTATGCTATTTCAATCATTAAGATCGATTGTCTACATGTCATTTGATCACAAATATAATCCTTCATCAAAACGATCACCTTTTATTTATAGCAGTCCAATTCTATTCTTACAAAATATCATTTAAATATAAATTTACGGTATACCTTTTTATGCATGCACCTATCATTCCCTTGAATGATGTACAAAATAATTCCATAGAATGATCTCTAGGAATGAGTCTTACCAGTTGGTCGTCAAACATGGTCAGTCAATAATCAGTATTCTTTAAGGTTTGACTAAGGATAAATGTTAGTAATTAATCCAAATGGTTGTTCGATGATTGGTTGTATTTAAATGAAAATAGCTTGAACTTGCATCTATGGAAGTCGCCATTAGAAACTCGGGTCTCTCTCCAAACCCGAATAGTATTATAAATATTTCAACTTTGTATGTGATTTAAAAAACAAGCATGTCATTTGATTCTTTTGCTTGCATAAAAAGGGACACTAGTATTGCCTAGATAATTGCATATCCATAATGATAGAACATTGATCATTCACATGATAAACTGGAAAACTTGAAACTTTTATTGATATATATTAGCTCAGAAGCTTGTAAACTTCTACAAACAACATTGTTTTGATATAAACAACATTTTTTTGATAAAAAACAGTATTGTTTTGATATAAACAATATTGTTATGGTACAAATAGTACATTAGTATGTGGAAACTATTCAAACATAATGTTCTTACTTGAAAAATGAAATTTAGATCTTGTATTATTGTTAGACAATATGTCAATCTGAAGCATTATTTTTAATGAAATAAATATGCTATAATTATTTATATTTCATAATGTATGGATAAATATATTAACTTAAGTTGGCACATATATGTGTATGCACATAGACCTTAGTCTATGTACATACACATACTTGTGACATACCTTATTTTGTTACTTGTTTATTTCATTCTCAAATGAATATTGAATTACGTTGAATGTAATCATGTGATATGTGTATGAAATGAATGGATAATGTAGTGAGCAGATCCATTGAATTATTTTTCTGATTTTTTTAAGTTGAGAAAATAAGTAGACTAAATTACTTTCCCATAGATGTGTGTGTAAATAATAATCTCTTGTTTGAGTAGAAAAAAAACACCTAAGTAGGATAGAGCACCTCAAGGTAGGTGTTGCTAGAGGGTAGATAGTTGCTAAGGAATAACTGTGCTGATGAAAGTTACCTTCCAGGACGGGTGCCAAAATGGAGTACAGAGAGTATAGGTTTTTTCTTTATCCAAAACCTATCTTTTGTTGTTGCAACTAAATTTGTATGCATGGCCAAGCAATTATCCCATTACGTATGTATGGAATCTATGATAACACTCTCTACCATTCTTAGCATAGATCTTGCATTATTCTAATCATAGATAGAGATGCATGTAGATGTTTGGGCACACACTAGATTCTACCTTGCAGATTGTTCTCTTGCTAAAATTTCCATACAGGGTCAAGTATTCTTCAAGTTGGAAGAATTCCAGGGAAGCGTAAGATTTTTGGTTGGGTGATAAATCACTTCAACCATTCTCTCATCCACTAGAGGAGGCAAGTGTCAAGAGGAAACCTTGGATGTTTTCATAATTATAATTGACTATGATGTAACCTTGATGTAAAATTGTATATTGTATTGAATTTTTGGCCCTATGAGCCAAGTCAACTTGGATATTGTAATTGATATTGGAAATGAATATATATATATTTGTGACTCATTTTAATTATACATCTGTTGCTATCATTGAAAATAAATACTTAGTTATGTCTTTTTAAAATTAAATATTCATAATTTCATTTGCAATAATATAATTAAGTAATAATTAGAATGGGTTATTACATTTGGTATCAAATCTTAGGATTCAACTCTAGGCCTTTTGAGTCCAAAATAGCCATGACTAGGGATAGTTGACCCTTTGACCAAAATTGAGTTATCTTGAGAATTGAGCGAACCTATATTAAATGTAGGTATGGGGAGGTCTAAGTCAGGAAAGAAGAAAGGGAAGATAGTTAGAACCTTAAACAAGAAATTTGTAGTTGAAAAAAACACCAAGATCGAGATTCAACCCGAGATTCCCGATGATGAGACCCTAGCTCAAGCCCTCACTTGACTTAAGATGGAGAGGGGCAAGAAGATTGAGGATTCAAAGAGAAATCCTAAGATTAAGAAGCTTTCTACAATCATGGATTGACCCCTAGGGTGTGGACAAAATGCACCCTTATTAACTAAGGAGGAAAAGGAGAGCCTATTTGCTTAACCCTCCTCTTTTGAGAAAATTGATGTAAATTCTTACGAGGACCCCGAGGAATGTTCTCTCTCTGAGAATGAGAAAACTGACTAATTTAATAATAACTTTTTGTAAATAAGGGTTTGTTGAACCACACTTAATATAAATAAAGCAAGATGTTATTTTTGGTGTGTTCAAGTGTAGAACTCCCAAACATGCTTTATTGTGAATGAATGTGTATGTCTTCAATGAATGAGTGATATATGCATGTGTATATAGTGTTATGTGAAAAATAACGTTTACTCATAGAACCCAGTGTTAAGTTATGGTAGACGTGAAATGTGATGTAGGCCAGGTGTGAGTCAACATGGTGACCACTAGGAATGAGACGGGCGGTAGTGGGTCATACAATGGACCAAAAAGAGGGTAGAATAAATTGTAGAGATTTTGAATAGGCAAGAGGCTCATATAGATCATATATAACATGAGGTCTGAGTGGCACGTGAGGACTAGGTTCTCAAAAATGCAAGTCAAATAGGGAGAAGACCCTCAAGGTTGAATTAAGGAAGAACTCGGAAAGGATCTCAAAAGAGTAGCATCGCCTAAGTTTGATGATAAAGCCATCAAAGCAAGAGTTGAGGCATTGATCATTGAGATGAAGAAATATTTTGGACTCCATAATCTATCTGACCAGACTAAAGTGGCATGGGCCACGTATCAGCTTTCAGGAGAAGCAACTACTTGGTGGGATAATGAAAAGACCGAAAGGAACCCTCAACCTGCTGAGATTACTTGAGAACTCTTCCTCCAATATTTTAGGAAGAGATGGTTAATACAACTCTTTTTTGACAAGAAGGTGATAGAATATCAAAATCTGACTCAGGGGAACATGACTGTCATCCAATACTGGGAAATGTTCACCAACCTACAAAAGTATGTGCCCCAATCTCAGGGAGATGAATGTTTATGTATTTAAAAGTTCATATTGGGAATTAGGCCCCACATTGGAGTAGAAGTGGACATGCATGATCCACTCACCATGAATGAAGTCTTCCTCAAGGCCACCAAACAAGAGCAAAAATTGTAGAAGTTATCTAATTACCATAATAATTCAAATCCTAAGTTGCGGTTTGGGAACAAGAAGCTTCATAAAGGAGACAAGAACCATCAAATCTGTCATCTCAAGAGGGGAAGTGAGTCACAAGAGAAAGGTGAATATGGTAATGGTGGAAAGAGCAAGAAGGAAAATAATAACAAAAGAAAAGATGACCAAAAGAAAAGGGGCTTCAAAGAGGACAAGAGAAGAGGTTGCAAAGAGCCTCGCGATGGGTGATATACTTTTGGAGGTGATCATTATTTCTCAAATTGTCCACAAAAATCGAAGTCACAAATGGAAGGAAACTATCAACAGTCTCAACATCAACATATTCATGCTACAGTGGATAACAATCAGGAAGAGTATCAGGCTTCACCAATACAATTGATGGGTAAGCTCTATGGCTGAAGTGCCTCTATTTTAATTGATATAGGAGCTACTGAATGTTTCATAGACCCTAGAGTAATATCCAAGATACCTATTAGACCTAGATACATGGAAAACTCATGGACAATCCAGTATGGAAATCGAGCAGAGTGAAGGGTATACACATGTCTCTTTTGCAGCGAGTTAGAACTTCCAACCTTCCAAACCAAAGTAAAAACTTGTATGTGGAACCTTTAGGCTCATACGATGTAATTTTGGGAATAAATTGGTTAACCGAGAAAATTCTATAGTGAACTGTGAGGATAAGGTAGTTAGTTTCCTAGATGATTATGGAAACCCAGTCAAGATCTGTGGGATGTGAAGACCCTTAGAGCTTAGACAAATCTCTACTATGTAGCTTAAGAAATATCATCAGAAGGGTTGTGCTATTTATGTTGTGCATATCAGTAACCCTAACAACAAGGAACTGTATTTAGATGACTACCCTATTCTCAAGGAGTTTTGAGATGTATTTCTTGATGAACTCATAGAGTTACGTCTGAAATGGGAATTTTACTTCTTTATTGACCTTGTACCAAGAGTTGAGCCTCAATCCAAAGAACCTTATTGGATGACCACCACCAAACTCTATGAGTTGAAGGCCCAGTTAATGGAATTTTTGAACAAAGGGCTCATAAGACCTAGTGTGTCTCCTTGGGGAGCACCAATTATCTTTGTGAAAAATAAGGATGAAACCTTGTGTCGTGTATAGACTATCAGATGTTAAACAAGGCAACCATCAAGAATCAATACCCACTTCCAAGGATCAATGAGTTGTTTGACTAGATGAAGAGAGTGATAGTGTTCTCCAAAATTGATATGAGGTCGAGATACCATCACTTGAGAATAAAGGAATAAGATATTCTTAAAACTACTTTCCAAACTTAGTATGGACATTATGAGTTCACTGTGGTACCCATCAGTTTGACCAATGCACCTATAGATTTCATGAACCTCATGAATAGTGTGTTTAAAGACTGTTTTGGATGAATTTTTTTTATTTTCATTAATGACATCCTCGTATACTCAAAGTCTACTAAAGAGCATGATAGGCACTTGAGGATAGTGTGAACATGAAATTCCCAAGCTCCCTTTGGGTGAGTTTATTTTTTCTAAGTACCGGCCACACCCTCTAAAGATAAAATAATATCGAGCCCTTTACGCAAAAGATTTTGCAAATGTCACCACTTGTCAACAAAGCGCTCTTTGCAAGGTTTCCTTTGATCAATATCCAAAAAATTGCACCATGTTTCCATGTGTTAGTTGTTCACAATCTTTTGTGCCTCTTTGCATCACTCTCATTTTGGGCCCCGACCACACGCCACATAACATCGATTTGCGCATAAATTTGGGTGACCCCACCTTTGGCACAGTATGTTGAAGGCCTCCACATGTCTTCACAGTGCAAGTTCACCATCACTCAAGGGATGGGATGAACGACAACCCCGACCTCTTACCATATGACCTTCCAAAGGTTTCATCAGAAGGGAAATCCAAGCGAGCAATGACCCGTCTCCAGCTGCCATGTTCTATAAACTGTTGTTATGAGTGATTTGCACGTGTCAGTGCTCTATTGTTGTTGGGACCACTGCCATCATTTGTAGGGGATGCATCTAGCCCTTGTGCATCCTCATTCATGGCCTGAATATTTTTAATTGTAACGGCCAGGGAAAAATCATTGCTAATTCATCATTACTCGGGATTGGGGAATCTTTACTATTACTTGCTCATCAAGCTGGGTTTTCGCTATAAATACTGCTTCTTCTTTTGAAGCAGAGGTTCCAAAAAATTATAAGTTTAGTCTTGAAAAAAGGATTGATAGAAGAACCAGACCTTTTATTTCTTTATTAGATTATTGTAAAGAACTCACAGATTGTGCCATTGTTCAACCTTTCTGTTTTCTTTGATATTTGATAAGTTTTTTGTTGTGCCATTATTGTACTGAATGCTTCACTCACAGACTTCTATAAATTAATAAAAAAATTGATGGTTTAGACCATGTCTTTGACTCTTCTTTCTAGTAAATATGTATGAAAGTTATTTTATGCCATCTAAGTGAATCCCTTAGGCTTCTATCTTTGTTTTGTCATTTTGGAACACAACAGACTACCAACAAGCCCTTAAATCATATCCCCAAGATAGATTTACCATTCCTTACATATAAATCTCGGCGCAACACCTTAGTTAGATCCTTTTATTTTATATTTTCTTCCCTTTCTCATTCAAAACCCCAGTTATAGAAGAAGGTGACTTCTTTAAAAACCTAGAGGTTACTCAGTTTGGTGTAATAGGTTCCCCCTAAAACTGAGTTTCCCACAGAGGGTTGTTACCTTGTTAAATTTTGGCATCAACAGTTTTTTCCTTCGTGGCACACCCAATGGGACCATTTAAAATACCAAATCAAAAGGGTGTGTACGTCATCGCCCTGGTCCTAGGCCGCTCCTCAAATAAACCTAGCTTGTTAGTATCCCTCTAGAAATAGCGCATTCCTAAAAACTTTCCCAGAAGAACGTTCAGACCCCAGCCATAATGTTGATCACGAACCAAAATTATGTGGCTTGGGACTCCAAAATCCCTCTTGTTGCTCAAGTCACACCTGTCATATGGGCCCCTATCCCAGTCTCTGCTCTTAAATCTATCCCAAAGTTCATTGAAGATGGCTTGATAACACCATCCGAACATCTGCAAGATGTTGTGAATGTGTGTCTGGCGCACAGAGTAACATACCAAAATATAGCACTAAGATTGCTTACAATTTATTTCAGAGGAAAGGCACTAGATTGGTATCGCACTTTGTCAGCTAACACTATCGGTACTTGGGAGGAGCTTGGAGATCCCTTTTATGAGAGATTTTCTAATGATAGAGATAGATCTTTGTTATATCACCAACTATCAACAATAAACCGGGCCCCATCTAAAGCCATGACATATTTCAATGTTCGATTCCATACAACTTGGTAGAGAATCCAAAATTCCATTCGACCACCAGTCAAGCTAGCATTCATGTTCTATTTAAATTCCATCAACACTGATATTTCTATGATGATCCAATCACTTGGTGGAACCACATTACCAAATTCGTACAACATAGTAGTAAAGGCAGAGAACAATCTGATTGACATCAAGAAGATGCCACCTTAGCCCCTCATGCCAATATTTCTTGAATTATCAACTTCTAATTAGGAGATGCCACCAGCTAGCACAACCACGCCATCATCATCCATGTACACATATCCAAGTACACCACAAAATGCTACTTCTACATCTGGTGCTCTGAAGGACAAGATGAGTGAACTAAGGGACATGTTGTGAAACTTAACAAATGAAGTGACTACTCTCAAGCACAACCAGGCTACTCCTCAAAGACCAACCTATCCAAGTTATCAGGGTAACAGACCCTCCTACCAATAGAACCAATATCAAAGACGTGCATGCACAGATCCGTTGGCTCAGACAAATAACCAAATAGTACCAGTACCGACCCTGCTGGGAACCACTCAGATAAGCACTAACAAAGAGCTAACCACAAGATAGAACAATCTCACCAAAGATTTCAATCCCTGGTTCTACCCCTATAGTGATGCACATATGCCTTAGAATTGTCCATGTGGCAATTTGCAGCAAAAAATTAAAGAACAGATTAGCCAAAATATGGCAACCAGTTTGAGAGAATATGCATATGCCTCTTCCCAAATGGACGATGTAGTGCTCACCACACAAATGTAGGGAATGTCCCTAAAGAAAGAGGGTGGCATAGCTCCCGACCATTCCCTCCTCTTGTAAATGGAAGGAGATGAAGTTGTGTTCACTTATGAAGCATCCACATCGGCAACCTCGCAAGTACACTTCGACTACAACACATGATCGAAGAGAAGATTCATAGGTGAGTCAATTACTCTGCAACCTAAGAATGTCTCGATTCAATTTCTCAGCTCTTCCACAATTTCTCCACAACCTCAAATATACATGGATATTGTTATAACTAGGTCAAAGGAATAGAAGCCTCCAATTCCATCACCAATCAATGTGGTGGAACAATTGAAGAAATCTTTCGCTAATGTATCCCTCTAGGATATCTTAGCCATTCCAGAGCAAAAGACATTACTACAAGAGGCCCTGCAGAGAGATATGGTCGTACAACTGATGGAACAAGCTTTTGAAAGGATCATCAAGGCATCACCTTTGGCCAAAGTTCTTGCAAATACTACAGAGGAAACTCTAACCGAGGAAAAAGGAGAGAAGCCAAAACCAAAACCCTTCTTCTTAACTCTCATTATGGGGAAGAAACTGTTGCACAACTCCATGATTGACTCTAGTGCCAACACCACGATCATGCCTAAACAAATAGTTGAAGCCTTAGGACTTAGCTAGGAACCCTTAAGAAGAGGAGTTATGCAGCTGGATGGGAACAAGGTTGAAACTGTAGGCCTCATTAAAGACCTCCCTTTATACTTTTTTCCTTATCCTAGTATCCCCGTACCACAAGATACCATAATCATTGATGTTCCTCCCATGTTCGGCCTCTATCTATCAAGGTAGTTTACAGAAAAAATAGGCCGATACCTTTCTTTGGAATGGTCTCACCTAATTCTCAGGACCAAGCACAAAGCTAAGATGAAGATAATATCAGAATCCCTGTATTTAGAGAATGTGGCTGATGAAGCCATGATCAACTTTGAGGCTACCCATACTTCTTCCACAAAGGAAGAAACCAAAATTTTCTCCTACCTCCTTTCCAAAAGAAGAAGTTGTTGATATCAAGCTGCTAAGAGATGAGAAGGTATCTGAATACAGAACTGATTCTAAAATAGTCTTTTTAAGCAACTATGCAGATGCTAACCCCTTCAGCAATTACCATGCTACCGAGTTGGGCACCTATGTCATCTATGACGAAGATCAAGAGTTTTTGAGGATAGTGAAAGACTCCATGGCCGAACAAGCCTTGGAGCTATGGACACTAAACTTTGATGGTGCAATATGCAAAGTTGGCATTGGTGCTGGGATATGCCTAACATCTCCAAACAATGAGAAAATTCTCAGATCTTTCCACTTCCAATTTTCTTTCTTGAACAATGAGGCTAAATATGAGGGTCTTGTGCAAGGACTGAGCCTCACAAAGCGTATGGGTATCAAAAAAATAATGGTGCTCAGATATTTTGAACTTATAATCAATCGAGTTAGAAACATCTCTTCTACAAAAAATGTTCGCATGTGATCTTATAGACATGGAGTATGGGACCTCATTGAAGGTTTTGAAGCTTTTAACATCCGCTCAGTGCCAAGGGAGAAAAATTCAGCTGTAGATCGCATGGCAATGATAGGAGCTCAATTCAAGCATATTTCTAACTTAATGTTGAATGTACACTTAGTGCGAGTAATTTTTCAACCATCCATTCCAAATAACGATCAAAGCTAGAAAGTGTTTGAAAGTGACAAACACATCACCTTGTTCATTCAACAATCAGGAGAGTTCGCTGATCAACTTCACCCAAAGATTGAGGAAGCATACAAAGGATAGATCATTCAAATAAGATCAAACAAAATTCCGAAAAGGTTGGTCACACTCAAAAATTTGTTCGATTGTGATGACACGAGGATTAATAGGAGGAATTTTGTGGCAAATCAAGCAGACTATGCTGACCTTGAGGTCGGAGGTGGAAGAAAACTAAAGGTCGAGAAAGAAGTCCCACAACACGACAAAGATAGGCTTATACACTTATGTGAAACATACAAAGGGGTAGTGTCCTGGTCTTATGATGACCTCAGGGGTTACAATCCTGGAATCATCTAGCACACCATTGATCTCATAGAAGGTTGTAAACCTTTCTAACAAAAACAAAGACCTATCAATCCAAATATTGAAGCCTTGATGGCACAAGAGCTAGGGAAGTTGATCCAGTCAAGGATCATATTTCCAATCAAACACAGTACATGGGTATCTAACCTCTTTCCAGTCTAAAAAAAGAATAGATGCATTCATCTCTATGTTGAATTTCGTGACCTAAATAGGGCATCGCTAAAGGATCATTACCCGCTGCCTTCCATGGAATCTATTCTACAAACCGTGGCAAGTTTAGAAATGTTTTCTCTACTGGATGGCATTTCGGGCTACAATCAGGTCTGGGTCAAAGAAGAAGATCAATATAAAACCACGTTCACCACCAAGTGGGGAACATTCACATACACCAAAATTCCTTTCGGCCTATCAAATGCAGGAGCCACCTTCCAATGGGCTATGGACATCGCCTTCAACAAACTAATCAATAAAATCATCCTCATATATTTGGATGATCTAACCATGTTTTCCAAGTCAAAATATGACCATTTCGATAATCTAGAATTAGTTTTTTTTTAATTCCAAGAGTTCGGGGTATCCCTTAACCCAAAAAACTATGTTTTCGAGGTACCGCAAGGCAAGCTACTAGGACACGTAGTATCCAGAGATGGAGTTTCTATTGACCCTGAAAGGGTAAAGGAAATTAGGGAACTTCCACTTCTAGTCAACAAAAAGGGAGTTCAGTCCTTTCTGGGAAAGGTAAACTTTGTAAGTATATTCATTTTTTATTTTGCAGGGATAATTCGACCCATCACCCTGATGTTAAAAAAAGACCAACTATTCAAATGGATGAAGGAAGCGAAAGAAGCCTTCAAGAAGGTAAAGGATACTATTTCTTTAGCTCTTGTGCTGGTAAATCTAGACTTGTCCAAAGACTTCATGATGTGTGTTTTTAGTAGCAAGATAAGCATCACCACTATCTTGACACAAAAAGACAACGAAGGAAAGGGAGAACAACCAGTAGCATTTCACTCCTGCACCTTGAAGGAATATGAAATAAACTATAATTTTTTCGAAAGACAAGTGTTCACAATTGTAAAAGGACTCAAAAATTTCTGACATCTGATATCTTGCAACAAGGTGATCATTTATGTCACACAATCCAATGTGCGTGAATATATTATGGAGGGAGAAATCACTAAAAAAAGGGCCAACTGGATCACTAAGATCCTATAATATGACATCAAATTCAAGCCTACAAAGACTATCAAAGGAAGAGGGCTATTTGAATATTTAGCGCACAACGAAGAGATAGAAATAGAAGCAGAGAAAGTGGAGCTGATCCTGATGAATGAATTTGAACCTGAGGGATGCTGGTTGATGGATAGTGCAAGGTTTATGCACACAGGAAAATATCCACTAAATATTCCTTCCTAGAGAAGATGGTTCTACCAATTACAAAATAGTGGATATGTGCTCATTAAAGGGGTTCTCTTCAAGATAAATTTAAACGACATCCTGTTACGATGTGTCACTATCAAGAAACCAAATAAAATTCTAGATGCATTCCACAGCAGCCCCGAAGGCATACACTTCTCTACAAAAACCACCACCATTAAAATCTTGTGCGCTGGGTACTTCTGACCTACACTATTCAATGACTCCTATAAAATGATAAAATCTTGCAAGGAATTCCAATTCTACGCGAGGAGGAGAAAAACTATGCCATGCCTCTCGATTCGATAGTATTAGATGAACCATTCATACAATGAAGGAAGTATTTTATAGGAATGATCAATCCAACCTCTAGCGCTGGCCACAAGTGGATTCTTATGGCAACAGAATACTTCACAAGGTGGACCGAAGCCATACCCCAGAAGAACGCAACAAAAGCAGAAATTGTAGATTTTCTCGAGGGGCTGGTAACAAGATTCGGCTCACCAAAGACCATCATCTCAGATAATGCCAAATCATTCCTAGGCTCTAAGGTATGCTAGTTCATGCTTACACATGGCATATTCCTGAAGACATCGTCAAACTATTGCCTATAGGGTAACGGCCTAGGCGAATCAACTAATAAAAATTTAGCCTGACTCATTAAAAGGATCGGGTCTGATCATGAAAAGGAATGGCATAAGAATCTTCGGACAACATTATGGGAAGACTGCATAACTCCTAAGAAAGCACCAAAGACTTCGCCATATGAGCTAGTGTATGGGAAAGAAGCGTTGTTGCCTATTTCAATAGAGATACCTGCACTACAGTTACTCAAGTCTCTGGAGATTGAAGAAAATGGAGCTATGGAAGTTCGGTTGGCCAAATTATTGGAAGTGCAAGAAAAAAGGGAAAAGGCCCTAATAGCCACAACTAACCGCTAGCAGGTGGTTAAGAGATGGTTTGACAAAAAGGCTTCAGACCAAGGGCTAAAATATGGGGACCTGATATTAAAGTATAATGAAAGAGCCGCAAAGCCTGGCCAGCATGGAAAATTTGACAAGCTGTGGGAAGGCCCTTTCAAAATAATTCAGTGCAATAAAAATAATGCATTCGAATTAGAAAATATGGAACAAGAGACACTGGGAATTCTGGTTAATGGGATTCACTTAAAATTGTTCAATTAAGCTGAAAATTCTTCAAGGAGTTGTAAATTTGTAAAAAGTGTAATTAAGTTTTCCTTTTTTTGTTTTGTCGGTCAATTCTTTCATCACTTTTTTATAGTTGTGAGAGCAGGAAGTTTTCATAAGACCCATCATGGAAAAAACAAGAAAGGCTATGCTCATGTTGCAAGAAATTAAATTCAAAAGCAAGGGATTCAACCATATTACAGAAATCTCAAGAATGAAGACAAGAAATTTAACATAAGCAAGTATATATGTTATATATATATACTGTGTTATCAAAATGGCTCTATGACCATGCTTTCAAAAGTATAACCATATACACGGTTGCATTACACACATACATATGTGAGCCTTTTTTTGGGCATGTATATACAAAAGGGAAAATATGTGTCCAACCTCATATCTTTGGAATGCAGGAATTGTCTTCATTAACAAGAACATTCTCAGGAGTAGTAAGAGTATTGTCGGCAATAGGAGGATTGTTGGAGACTGCAGGACCTATAGTTGAAGTGGTGTCAATACCCATAACAAGCGGTAGGGGGAACATGAGGTTCCTAAAGTCGGTATACCAAGCCACTTTGTAAAACAACACTACATTATGGCAGCGAGGGAGAAAGTGACATACGCGGGTGGCCCTATCACGATGCTCTATGAGTGAGAGAAGCCAAAACCCACTCAAGAAAGCCACCCAAGGTACCACTATGTCATCTTCAATGTGCCTCCTAAGGTCACTCATGATAGGAAGGCCCAAGCCATACACCGCATCACCCACTTCCTCGTCGAGTCCTCCAAGGTACTTCTTCGGGAAAAAATTTAGCATCAAACGAAGAATCATGGCTTTTGGGGCCTAAATATCAAGAAGTGAAGCAATGAAACATGAGATGATATCGATATTAACGTGATATTTTTCTTCATATTCAATGCAGTCTCTTCCCATGACCCATTTGATGGCTATGATAGCCAACGAATGCTTGTTCAGTGTCATGCGTTTCAAGCGTCTACTTGAAATCTCCCCCAGAAATTTTTTTTGAGCCTTGTTACACACAAACCTTATTGGAGTATTCATTATGACAAAACACCTAGGTCCAACACTATGCAAGTTTTAAACCTATCTAGCCAAGTAATGCTACTTCTACTAAATCACTAAGTGTGGTTCCGCTACATATTAGGGTTTATTTATATAAATATCTAAGGTAGTCTACATACTAAGCAGGATGGTAATTGAGTGCTAACTCAAAAATCCCACCAAAAGGCTAGCTCGATTTTCTAACCTGTTTGCGTCTGCAGGTACGAATTACTGCATACAAAATTAAGGAATGGTAATCAATTAACACAAATTGGTGGTAGCTCCAGATGACAGCTCATATGGACAAAGGCTAGGTGGCACGACACAGGCGATTTTAAGCTCCAAGGATGAATGCAAATATTTTTAAATTACTCGTTGTGATTTCATCTTGATCATGCTTTACGAGATATTAATTGCTAAGGTAGACGGGGAGACGACAAGAAAGATGGCGGCTCAAGTTCCCATGAAAATCATGTCGAAAAGACACTATCACCAATCCAAATATGAATTCTTATCTTTTCAAAAAGGGTAAATAGCTTATTTTGCATGAGCAAAGGAGCTGGCAGTACATGCTGAATTAAATGCAAAAGGCAACCATTGTCTACCTAATTAAATGCAAGAAAGCAAAGAAAAAACCAAGCATTGCATGCAAAAGGCAAGATAGAGCATAAAAACTTCACAAGTACACAAAGGCACTTAGGAAGAACATAAGAAACTCATCCAGCAGGAGAAGCTAAATATGCACAATTGTGGAGAATGCACTTCCTCGATGTAAATTTAACCTGAAATGAAAGGTTGTCTAGTTTTATTCAGAGCCTTGCATTGTGTTTTAGATTCCATTTATACTGCTTCAATGGGCTTTCTGGATAGAAGCTCTGCAAAGGATGGTGACTGATCAAAGTTCTCAAGCAAAGAAGCAAGAGGGGAAAGCCCAAATTTTATTCAATGTCATGTGCATGGCACTAGCCATCTACGTCTTCAAAGACATTTCTTATGCTTAGCTTGGAATCTCGAAAAATCCAACTTGGGAAAATACTCAAGTTGCAGAGAAGAAGAGCCCTCACAAAGATAAGGGACGAATTAAAGGAGGGTGGGAAAATATTCATGACCCCATTCTGGAAAAAATCCTAAGTCACTTAGGGAGGCAGCCTATGAAAGGATGAATAGGAGTAGCAACCTAGATTCCTTGGCACAAAAATGTTCGTATAGTGAGCTCCCTCAATATATGGTCTCGTCCATGCATTACTGCCCTGAATTAGTTGACAAGGCCATCAAACACTTCAACCCAAAGACCAACACCATTGAAGGCTGTGAGGTGACTGTGAACATCTACAAGGAAGCTATTTGGAATATTCTCTACATCCTAGAGCGAAGCTCCAAAGTGCAAAAAATGGAGCCTTTCACTCCAACAAAAGGAGAGTCCTATTGGAGGAGCAGAGATCTTGCAATGAATTTTTATAACATAGAGACCCAAAGAGACTCATAATAGGCCAATGTAGATCCCAATGGCACATAGGAGCTTTCATGATGATATGAAAGATGCATTCTCAATGATGGTGTTTGTTTGTGGATTGGACTCCGACAGGGAGGTCCAAGAGTTTCAACTAGGTTTGGGCTTTCAATTACAAGGGCAACATTATTTCTTCTGGTATGATTTCACTGAGTTTCTCACGCAAGAGATGCTTAGCCAAATTGTAGAATACAAGCTTCAATGGAGGTTTAGGTTCCCATCCTTCCTCGCACATATGTTTTTGCATCAAAATCCTGACTTCTTCTAGAGGCATTTTGAGCTCTCTATTTTTGATAAAAACTAGAAGAGTAAGTCGGATTCCACACAGACTCCACTTCTCTCTACAGCATTTGACTATTACGCTTTTTCAAATTATTTCTTACGTCCGATTTTGCAAGATTTGAGAAAAGACAGCTGTCTTACAGTTCAACTCAAACCAAATTGAGTTCATGCAGAACTTCATTCCAAAATGCGATTGGTTTCTGGGTGGAGACTTCACTTTCATCCATTTGTGCGGTTTCACCAGGGAGCCCTTCCAGCTTTCGGCATGTCATACAGACCGAGAACTGGCACTGGAGGTTTTCTACCTAGTTTCAATTATCAACTTCACCTTTTACAATGGGAAGTCAAAGAAAAAAGGATTTTTCAAATTACCATTGAGCTTCAAGATTGTGGTCATGGCTAAAAGGAAGGTTCACTAAATACCGGAGGCAAAGCTAGCTCAGCTAGGGTTGGTATGGATCTATGACAAATGAAATTACAACCCCGATGGTGACCTACCAAACAAATATATCAAACTAACACACTCCCCCGACCTTACTGGGAGGAGCGTCGGAACCCAGTATCGGATGCGGATGATTTTATCATTGACCTAGCTTACATCCCTACCGAAGATGGTTTTCCTCCTTGGCTGAAATTCTACTACCAGACTGGGTAGTATGATAGCTCAAGAAAGATGGGGGCTACTTTCTGAAATCATCTGTTGAATAACTATGGCTGGAGGGAGGAGAAGGTAAATGATTACTAGATATACCTCCAAGATACCCGGCAAACCAAGGCTCCCTATAATAGCCTAGAGATGGATGAGAAATTCAATAAGCTATGGAACAATGACCATCCAGAATTCGATGAAAGCAGTGAAAAGGATTCCAATTTGGAGGAAGTTGAGTCGCAATCACACGAGGAAGTAGAGCCAAAAACAGAACAACAAGATGCCTCGGTGCAGCAAGAGGGGAAAGTTGTAAAGCTACCCAAAAAGGTTTCCTCCAATGTTTGGGTCAACATATCAGGTACAAGGTCTTCACTAACTTGCACCTGCACTGCAAGTAGAACCCAAGCAACCCAACCACAACAATTTGAAACTATAGCGGTTGGTAACTCACCACCAGCAAAGCAGTCATGAATCGAGGCACTTTCTGGAGAGTGTTCATAGGACCCAGACGTAAACGAAGAGCTAGCAATGGATCAGGGATCACAGTCATCCACACCGCAAGTATCTTTCACTCCCTCTTCTCTAGTTTCACAAACCGTGGTCGCTCTTGTTGTATCAATGACACCTCTTGTTTCAAGTACCGACCAATACATTTTGACTTTTTCCCAAAGGTTTGCGAGGGGTTTCGCACAATTCTCTCATATGGCCCCATTTGCCCTTACTCCTCCACAAAGCCTCACACCATTCACCTTGGCCCATTTCGCAACCTAGAGCATTACACACTTTGCCCCTGCTGCCTCCATTGATACATCTTCTACCTTGGCAATATTGGAACTGATCCGCTCTTCCCAATAGATGGAGACTATCATAACTCTACTTCCTTGGAGTCCTGGTCCACAGTTCAGTTGTTGGAGTATTCCTCCTTTCTCACCTTAGACGGTCAGTGTTTCAAAGAAGAATTCTCATGGGACTAATGTCTTTTCATTCCCTTTCTCTCTTCCTCCTGGTGCACCTTTCACAGGTGGACTCATCAGATCACCCATGGAATTCTTGTCACAAAGTGACAAAACTAAACAAGCACGAGAAATCAGAGCCCAGAAGAAGAGAGCTAAAGATGCCAAGAGATCGGCAGAGCCAAAATTATAGACTATTTTCCATGAGGCCCAGCAGTCATTGTACTTTGTGACTATGTTCCCAACTGTCAACAAACCACAAGAAGTGTAGCCAGATGACTACAACATGTACGCCATGGGGCTCAACTTAAGCATAGCCCAGCCATGAGACAAAGTGGAGCTCATGGAGGAAAAATGATGGGTAGTAACCACCGAATTTATTAAGTCTGGTCATTAGCCCAAGAAAAGGGAGACGAAGAGATAAAAAACCTCAAGGACAGAATCAACGTCTTGCTCTCTAAGGAAAAGGCTATGGAGATTGATTTTAAACACTTGTCACAATAGAGAGAAACAGAAGAAGCAAAGCTCTTGGAAGAACTTGCAAAGCTTCATTAACTCGATCCTAGCCTAATCATTGAGTTGCAATGGAAAAACCTTGAATATCAAGACCAATTGACAAAAATAGAGCAGCAGATGCAGATTTTTAGACCCACTGTGTTTGATTAGAGAAAGAAATTGTGGAACTTAGGTCTATAGTGGAGAAATAGGTGACAAAAAAGGAGTGAGCCAAAGCTATCTAGCTCACAAAATCATGAATCTTGTAGGGGAAACTCACCATAGCAAACCAAAGGGTTGCAGAGCTCACACATGATCTAGAACAAAGGAATGAGGAAATCGACCTACTAAAAGACTCAGCCTTACCCTCGGCCGATCAAATGGACCTTCTTCAGATAGCCCAACAATTTCATATTTCATATTGGGAAAGATTGAAGGCCTTGTGCCCATCTCTATAGCCGAAACTCTGATTTGTGGTAGAGGCAACAAATTTATACAAAGAGGTCCACGGGGCAATCGATAAAATTCCTCAGTCTACTACAGAAAGAGTTCCAAAGGTTGAGAGATTATTAAATAGGTTATATTAGGTCCTAGATGAAGTCTTGGCAAATTTTGGAATTAAAGACCGAAGACTCACTACTAAAGCAGCTAACAGAGCCATCCACTGCCACATAGTCCTCCTTCATGCTAGCGAATGGGTCGCTAGGTTCGATCAGACCGTGAATGACATACAAACTAGGTTCTCCCATCTAACTCAGATGGGCTTACCTTCTCTATTCCTAAAGGATGAATTGGTGGCCACAATAGAGCATATGGTAGCAAACGTCGAGGAAAATCAATGGGATGTGTCTACTTTGTAGAATTTCAGCCAACCCCTTGCTACAGAGGACTTTGAGAACATCACTCTGCCAATCGCATGAATTCTTTTTCAACTTGAATCGTGGGCTCATATATCATCAGTGTTTCCATACAAAGAAGTGATCGAGCTGCATGGAGTGCAAGAAATTTTGTATGACATGATGTCCCCATCTAAAGATGAATGGTTGCCTCTATGGACCTCTCTCCAATCTCTAACCGCACTGCCCAATGGATAGGTCTCTGGTCTACTGGCCAAAATTGTTGGGTTCCTCATTTCGCAAGCGAAACACCCCTGATAAGTTGCCAAAAGCTATGGACATGAAATTTCCAAGCTCCCTTCAGGTGAGTTTATTTTTGCTAAGTATTGGCCACACCTTCTAAAGATAAAATAATATCGAGCCCTTTGTGCAAAATCTTTTGTGAATATCGCCACTTGTCAACAAAGTGCTCTTCGCAAGGTTTCCTTTAATCGCTATCCAAAAACTTGTGCCATGCTGCCACGCGTCAACTGTTTGCAATATTTTGTGCCTCTTTGCATCACTCTCATTTTGGGCCATGACTGTACACCACATAACATCAGTTCGTGCATAAATCTGGGTGGCCCCACCTTTGGTGCAGTATGTTGAAGGCCTCCATGTGTCTTCACATCACAATTTCATCATCACTCAAGGGAAGGGATGAATGACAACCCTGACCGCTTACCATATGACCTTCCAAATGTTTCATTGCAAGTGAAATCCAAGCAAGCAATGACCCATCTCCAGCTGCTATGTTTTGTAAACTGTTGCCATGACTTATTTGCATGTGTTAGTGCTATATTTTTGTTCGGACCACTGCCATCATTCGCAAGGGATGCATCTGGCCCTTGCACATCCTCATTCATGGCATGAATATTTTCAGTTGTAATGGCTAGGGAAAATCATTGTTAATTCATCATTACTCAAGATCGGGGAATCTTTCATGTTACTTGCTCATCAAGCTGGGTTTTCGCTATAAATACTACTTCTTCTTTCGAAGCAGAGGTTCCAAAAAACTTTAAGTTCACTCTCGACGGAAGGATTGATAGAAGAACCAAGCCTTCGATTGCTTTATTAGATTATTGTAAAGATCTCATAGACTATTTCATTGTTCAGCCTTTATGTTTTCTTTGATATTTGATAAGTTTTTTATTGTGCCATTATTGTATTGAATGCTTCACTCACAGACTTCTATAAATTAATACAAATTTTTCTAGTTTAGATCATGTCTTCGACTCTTCTTTCTAGTAAATATGTATGAAATTTATTTTATGTCATCTAAGTGAATCGTTCAGGCTTCTATCTTTGTTTTGTCATTTTGGAACACAACAAACTACTAATGGGCCCTTAAATCATATCTCCAAGATAGATTTACCATGCCTTACATCTAAAGCTCAATGCATTGCCTTAGTTAGATCCTTTTATTTTATATCAGCTTCCCTTTTTCCATTCAAAACCCTAGTTAAAGAAGAAATTGGCTTCTTTAAAAACCCGGAGGTTAGTCAATTTGGCACAATAGGTCCCCCCTAAAACTGAGTTTCCCATAGAGGGCTATTAACTTGTCAAATTTTGGCATCAAAAGATAGTTTTACAGTGACTGAGAGAGAATAAGCTCTTTGGGAAGCTATCCAAGTGCTCGTTTTATCAAGACAGGGTGCACTATCTAGGCCATATTATTTCTGCTAAGGGAGTCTCTATAGACCCTGAGAAGATCAAGGCGATCGTGGAATGGCCAGTGCCTCAAAATGTGTCAGAAATTTGTAGCTTCATGGGCCTCATAGGATACTAGAGAAATTTTGTGCAAGGGTTTTCCCAGATTGCATCTCCAATCACGTCACTCCAAAGAAATGGAACATGATTTGAATGGACCGAGAAGTGTGAACAAGAATTCCAACTCCTAAAGGAGAGGCTTATGATAGCACCAGTGCTGACCATCCCTGATCCTAATGTAAGATTCACTATAACCATACATATTTTAGGGGAGGGATTGGGAGTAGTACTAATGTAGGACAGAAAAGTGGTACTTACACTACTATAGAAACAACAATAAACTACTAAAAAAACTACTAAAAATTACTTATAAATGACTGAACTTGGTCACGTGACCATTAGTATTTTATTGCCAATCATTTATAACGTGACCAGATTGATGACTAAACCATTTTTGGTCATTTATTGGTTATTTTGATTGATCTATTTGGTAGTAAATTTATTCATTGATTTAGTCATTTTTTATTCACTGATATATTTAGTTGTTGATTTAGTCATTGATTGTTGCAATCTATTCACTTATTTAGTCATTTTTATCCACTGATTTTTGTCGATTGGTAGTGTATTTAGTCATTAATTTTAATCATCATTTTGATCAATTTGGTAGTATATTTAGTCAATTTTATTTCACAGGTCATATATATTCACTGTTCATTGATTTCTATCAATTAGTAGTATATTTAGTCATTTTTATTTCATAGGTCATATATTTAGTCATATTTATTCATTGTTCAGTGATTTCTATCAATTGATAATATATTTAGTCAATTTAATTATTAAGTGATGTCAATTAGTAGTATATTTAGTCATTTTAATTGACTGATATTTGAGGATTTAAACATAAAACATAGAAATACACATCAATCATCAATTTCACACAATAAAATAGCCATTGAGAAGGAAAACTTGATGAAATTTATTAATAAAAGAAAGATGTTCTAGTTACAGCTTAGAAATAGAAAATTACAATTTTTATTTTCAGTCACAAGACTAAAAATATGAGTTACAATATTGCACAAAAATGACTACAAGAAAGAAACTTCTCCAAAAAAAATTTAGAATGATGGAAATGCATGCTTAGAGCCCTTCAATGCAAGCACATGCCCCTTTCATCTCTTAAAACTTCTACAACTAGGCAATCTTCCTGTAGCAAGCTGTAACATGTAGAATCCAGGAAAAAGAGTGTTGATTGTGTCCCATATATGAAACTCTCTCCTTCAATGTAGTCAACAATAACCCAACTAGAATCTTTCCTCCTTTATATGAAATGTGCCATCTAATATGTGCAACAGGGTCTTCCTTTTCTACCATGAATGAAGTTGTGCCTCAATACAACAAACAAAATTACTATTAGTCTCAATTCAGAAAGAATAAAAGTGCATTGTATATTGAAAGTTTACAAAAGTAAGTCCAAACACAGTAAAAAGATAAATCAATTAAAAAATTGTAGGAGACATATCACATCCAAAAACATGGGAGAGCTATGCAAAATTGGAGAAATTGGATTGGAAAATGAAGGCAACGGGGAATTTCCAAATTCAATTCTTTTACTTAATGTTGTGGAATAGAAGAAAAAGGAATCATTTATCTGCCACCATAGTGAAAATTTAGCAATTGCATTTGATTTGTTAAACATGGCCCCTGGTATAGCAATTAGAGTTGTTAAGAACCTTCGAGTATGTTTTGATTTTCACACTGCATCTAAATTCATCTCCAAGATTTTTGCAATATAAATTGTTTTGAGAGATGTGAACCATTTCCATCATCTTAAATAGGGACAATGTTCTTCTGGAGAATATTGGTGATGCTAAATGAAGCAATCTAAAAAATAGGCTTGCACTATAATAATGTGCACTACATCAGATATCTGAAGGGACATCCATCAAATCATAACAGCAGGGATTTTTTTGTCATATGTTGTAGTTAGAAGTGCCCTACTAGACATACATGAAAATCTAAGGGATTTTTTTATGGATAGACTAATAAAATCCTATTGTAGGGGATACTCCAAGTACATATGGCCCAATTCTAATGATAATTGTTATTAAAGCTAAAAAAATATTTGGATGTTAGTAGTATGTTATTGATATTGAGTTGTGGACTGGATTTTTTGATACCTTATGATAGAAGATCTTGTATCAACAGGGAGATATGGATCTTATTTCCACTAATCTATCCAAAGAAATCCATATGCTAATATTTAACTTCTCAAATATACTTAGATATTTGATTTCTTGTTTCATGTGCCTCCAAATAGATGCACCAGATCCTTGAAGGGGACTAACATAGATTTATTCAATAGGCAAAAGAGACTAATTCTATATGATTTTGCTTTATAATTCATCCTAATGCTGATAACGATCAATTTCAACTTTGAAAAATACACAACATCATTAACTAATAGGTTCTTAAGAAAATGTTAAGATGCACCCTTCCAAGGGACAGACCTCTCCAAATTTTCAAAAAAATAGAAATTCTTTTGAAAATTTGGAGAGGTTTGTCCCTTAGAAGGGTGCATCCTAACATTTTTTTAAGAACCTATTAGTTAATGATGTTGTGTATTTTGTAAAGCTAATATTAATTGTTATCAACATTGGGATGAATTATAAAGCAAAATCATATAGAATTAGTCTCTTTTTCCTGTTGAATAAATTTGTTTTAATCCCATTCAAGGATCTAGTGCACCTATTTGGAGTCACATGAAATAAGAAATCAAATATGTAATAAAATGCAACCAATGGGTGTAAATCCCAACTCCTCAACCTTTGAAAGTGTCCTTGTCTGTGTGTGAATAGGAGCTTTGGATGAGGAATTTATTTCAAAGCCAACAGAATAATCATTACAAGTCATCAAAGCCAACAAAAAGGAGACCAATATATAAATGATTAAAGCAAAAGAATACAATCAAAATTCCAAAAGCAATAATTAAAATCTTACTGCACAACATCCATCTCTATAGATTCTATTGCATCATTAACTATTTAACTGTCAATAACTCACTACCCCGCCAAAGACATCCAGTCATCCACCATCCACCGCTACACCGCTATACACAAACTATCATGTCACGGTATGATGGTATCTGTTGCTCTACCGCACCAAGCCTCAAACACCATCACAGTGTGGTAGTGACTATATTGCACCACCACAGGATACCTTTAAACATCGTTGCGAGGTAGCGGTAACCACCTCTATTCCACACTAGTCAACATGGAAGCATTGCGGGGTGGCGGTAACATCTCACTACCGCAAACTCAATATAACACCTTTGTGGGGTAGCAGTAAGTATCATTCAACTGCTAGTCACTCCATGAGACATCGCGAGATGGTGGTAAAGGCTTGAACTCTCACTTGGTGTAATATGACTTGATGCCAACCAAGTTGGGGGTCCACCAGTGAATTTGAGGCACATAATTCCAATAGGTAAATGCCATAAATTTTCCAAAAAAAATACACATGTATCAGACTCACGTCACTTAGGTAAATAGGGCATGTTAGACTTCCCACTAAACCAATTTAGAATTAATAAGGTGTAAATGTATGGATCTTCTAACACTACAATTAAGGTTTAATCACAAATATATAAGCAATATGTGGAATAGTTTCCAACAATTTCAATCTATAAATCAAGCACTACTGAAAAGACAACAAAAAGAGAGATTATAGCAAAAATCCTAGTCAAAAATTAAGACTATTATTTAAAAATCAGCAAAAGGAAAAGCTTAAACTTGTATAACACTATAGAACACCTAACCACCTACTATACAAAACAACCTTTTTATATATATCTTCATTATGGGACATCCATTAAATCATAACAGTAGATATTTTTTGTCATTTATTGTAGTTAAAAGTGCCTTGCTAGACATACATTAAAATTTGGAAGCATAGACAATTTGTATCAAGACAAATGTCAAAAAGTATAATTAAAAAGATAAATCCTTACAATTGGACCTCAAATTGGACGAAGTAGATTTATGATTTTATCTTTAGAATGTAGGAACTTTCTTTGTCGGAGCTTCATGACCTCAAATTAGATCACCAATTGGACCAGCAGATTTATGATTTATCTTTAGAATATAGGAACTTTCTCTATTTGATATTCACAACCTCAAATTTGATTAGAAACTAGATAAGCATATTTATGATTTTCTCTATCCACCGATGTTTGTATTCCTATACTCAGATTTTGCTTCCTAGCAAAAACACCCAGAAGTGTTTCAGACCGGCTGAAAGTACTCTTTAACTTGGTTATGTCACTGATAGCAGTCCAAGTTTTCTTGAACTATCCATACCCGAATGTTGCATCACAATCTATTATTCTTGCACATAAAAATGCCACATATTAACCCCTTCTAAATAAAACATTTAATCATCATAAAACCATAATTAATAAATTATTTCAGTTTCAAAAAGAATCTAATGTCATTTACTAAAAAAAAAAGCTATATAAATCACAAAAGGATTATGAAGCCTCCTAAATGTAGCTTAAAGAAATTTTATAGGATGGGTTTCAACATAAGAAGCTTTCTACTAGAGCGCTCAATGAATGTATTATAAGCATAAAATAAAATTCTTCACACTCAAAGTAATGTAGTCAAATATTTATTCCAAAAGTATGTTAGCAGGAGTTAACTAAAAATAGAATGATTTTTTGCTTGGTTTCTTTTATCAATATGCCACATGGAAATAGAATAATCACTAAGAAACCCTAACAATAAAAATGAAGTAAAGGTTCAATAAAGGAAATTATAATGTACTATTGTGTAATGGTAATGAAGGCACTTATATGAGCATGACCTACATACAAATCCCTACCATTGAATTGCCATCCATCCAAAGATAAAATAATCAATGTAAGGATTTGAGCAATATAAGTCCAAAGGGTTATGTTGTAACGGTAATATAATCACCATAAGAGCACAACTGAGGAACAAATTCTTTTGATTGTAATTATGTGATCCATAAATCTATTGGTCATGTGGCACAGCTGTGCTATAACAAATACAGGATGCATTCATGTGTGACCCAAGTTTAATGTGGCTATATTGTGATAGAAATGAAGGCACTTATATGAGCACAATTAATGTACAAATTAATCACTGTCATCACAATTAGGTGTCAATCATCATTGGGTGCATTTAGGTTGAGTCAAGTTTAATAGGTTACAATGTAATGATAGCATGATCCAAGAGCGATTAGTTGTTGCTACAATAAAGAGCCTATAACTCTAGTTGATATGCAAAGTGGTTGTGTTATATCAATTATGTAGTGCATTCAAGCACAACCCATGTTTAATGGGCTATTCTAGAGAGTGATCAAGATTTTCTAAACCTTACATTGAATGTTACTTAAAAGTGTACAATTTAAACTATAGACCAAGTTTGTCACATACTTGAATGCAATCTTGAGTTACCCCAAACTATAATAATGTGATCTGCTAATAACCATTATGGGAAGTTTTAAACCAAGACCCATGCTATATAGGATACATTTCCCTTATCAAGTTTACATACCTTAATCATCAAACATAAGCTTCCCACACACTCTAGGATACAATCCAAGATCATACCACGCCCTGTCAAGATAGCTAATTTTCTAACCCAAGATTTAAGGTTGTTTTTTAATACCAACAAAAGCATTGGTAAGAGCATGACTAGGGTGAAAACCCTAGGCCTTCATAGAAATATAAACCATAACTCTAGCAGATTAGTGAGGTTTCAATACTAGAAATATTGAGACATTGTAGCCAATAACAAGATCTTGTAGTCTAAAGATTGTAGCCACTAACAAGCACGTTATGTAGCTTAGTGACATTTTTAAATGCAAGCTATGGTAAGAAGAATGATAGTCACTTGAGGTGTGACCGTCAAAAAGAGGTTGAGCAGTGATAAGACAATAAATCTCAAACCTTGCATAGTAAAGTGGAGATTTTAACAGTGAGTTTCCTTACCCCTTTGTTGAACTTAAGGTTTTTTCAAATGTTACTGATAGTGTTAGACAAGGAAAATGCAATCAGGGAATGACTGTCCAAATGAAGTAACAGTGGTAATCACAAGTTCAATGTTTCTTCTTAGCTATTGTATAATGGAGGTAGTGGATTGCATGTTTGAGAAGTGTTTTAAGACTCATCAAAGATGGGAGAAGTGAATAATACCTTGTGGACTATGAAGTAGTGTCAATAAGGTTGAAGGATCTTAAGACCCACAATACCATGAAACAATGAGTCCCTTGTAGTAAGTAGGCAGTCTATAGGGCATAGTTTGATTTTATAAAAGGATGCTCATGAAAGGCATCTTCAAGTGACAATGAGTGAGCTATTTGAGATTGTAGCTGAGGGTGAAATATCCAATCTTAAAGGAAGTTAGAAAAGCATTAAATGCCCAATAAAATCAAACCCTACACAAGAAACAATTCACAATGTTTTCTTGCATAATGCCTTGAATTTGAAGACAAAAATCTCATTGTATCTTGATGAAAGTAGTGACCTTAATGGTCAATCACTAGCATCAATGATTTTAAAACATGTTATTGTGTTTATGGAGGTAGCATTTTAAGCAAGACAGTGAGTGGTGGTTTGTAACAATGGTGGGTATGAAGGACTTGCTTTATATGCATACTATGCAGTCTAGCTTAAGACAACATTCTTAGAAGAGATTGAAGGTGGATTATGGAACTCAAGGGTTACCATGATAAAGATTATAGCAAAGACTGAGATCTGTTTAAAAGCCAATGTCATGAAGATATTAAAGATGTCACATGAAAAACCCTAGCAACTGGAGTAATGAATACAGTGCCAAAGAGGACAGTGAGTTGGGGAAGATTTAGGAGATCTCCACATTATCTAATCACAGGAAAATACATCAATTTTTTTTTTTTAAATTAAAAGAAATCATTCTAAGCCCTATATAGGACACATTGATACTTCAAAAGCATCTGAAGTAATTTGAGATTGGACAAATATATGTCAATTAAATACCTATATTACAAACAATAGTGTGAACAATATAACCCTTGTTCAGCAGAGCAAGAATGAGATAAGAAGCAATGAATTTTATGCCTCCTATCACACATCTCCTTACCATTCTCTATCATTCTTTACTGAAACACTTCTCCATTTTGGTGGGCTACGCCTCAAAAATAAGGTTTTGATGAAGTTTTTAGAGTGTGTTTATTAAAATGAAAAGTCCATTTTGGTGGGCTATGCCTGAAAATAAGATTTCGACGAAAGTTTTAGAGTATGTTTATTAGAGTATTTTGGCGGGCTATTGATTCATGATTCCTTAAATGATTTTGTAAATAAATGACTAACTATTTGGTCATTTGATGCAGTTGCATCTAGTGGTGTAAGGGCAATCCTACATCACCCAAAAATATATTTACTTTCATTTAGAGTTTTGTATATGTTTTTGCATTTCTGGATACCCTTTTCGTCAAAGAAGAATTCCCAACTTTCAGAACTGCTTTTCTATTTTTTCTGCTCGACTGCTATTTTTAGTAGGTATGATTTTGAAGGCGTGAGGAGACAGAAATTTAAGGGAAGCTTTAGGACAGAATAATAAACACTTTGGTGAAAGAATCAAGCGAAGATCATTCCCGGTTCAAAAGTTATTCACGTTTCAGTTTTTGCTTTTTGCCCTACAAAATCTTCAGAGCTAATTTTGAGGGACTTAAAGGCTCCGGATGGGCCCGAAAATTGGTGGAAAACGAAAGTGGTTAGCCTTTAGGCCCCACTTTCTGGCACTTCATTTTCGCAAGACATTTCCGAAAAGGTATTATCATTGAAGATCCGACGGTTAGATCTTGAGTTAAGGCTTCCGGAAGTTTGTGCATAATTAGAATGTTGTTTTTGGCTCCAAACAGAGGAAATGGGGCTATTTATGGGGTAGTTTTTGATTTTTGTGGGTAGTTTTTGGGGAAAAGAAGATCACATGCTGCGAATAGGGGAATTTCTGTAGTTTCTTTCTGTAATTTGCATGTATTGCAGAACTCGAGGATTTGAGATCCTCTACATGTAAGATTTTCATTTTTGAAAATAATAAGGATCTCAGTTTTCTGTGTGATTTTTTGAGTCTCGGGTTGCACCCTCATCATCATTTTTATTTGTATTACTAAATAATTTTTTAGTTGACGACAAAATTAGTCATTTATTTATGCATTTATAGCTGAGTTGCAAAAAATTAGTAGAATTTAGTCATTTTTAGTTGTTGTGACTAAAATTTTTAGTCACCTAGTTATTTATTTGTCAAATTCTACTAGTGTTATGAATCAAAGAAGCTTAAGAAGCATGAGGTGAATTATGCACCACATGATTTAGAGTTGGTTGTAATAGTTCATTCCTTGTAGATGTGGAGGAATTATCTCTTGGGAAATTTGTTTGAGCTCAAGACAGACCATTTGGGATTGAGATACATTTTTACTTAGCCAAACCTTAATGTGTGGTAGAGAAGGTGGTTCAAATTCCTTAGTGAGTATGACATTAGAATTGAGTATATAAATGTAAAAGAGAACAGCGTGGTTAATGCTCTTAGTAGAAGAAGACATCTGGAAGCCATGATCTTGATGAGGTCTTATTTGAGACAACAGGTGATACAACATTTGCAAGTGGATGAGAACTACAAAAGAGTGAAGAGTACCCTAGCAAAGAATCCATCAGATCATCAATTTGATTGGTATGAGATCGAACTTGGTTCCCAATGTGGAATTCAAAGTCATCTAAAATCTGGAGAGCTAAGGAAGTTGGTTCTAAAAGAGGTTCATAATGCACCTTATTCAAGACACCCCGGAGTATCTAAATGTAGACATGGAAAATGTACAAATTCATTTTGGCACTTTGATCCTGATTAATAACAACATTTCCTCCTAAATCATACTCTCAGCATTTCAACATACTTCGTCTCTTAATTTAATAAATCATTGTTTATTTGATTAAATCTTTCTCCTCCTGTGATTAAATTAATCGACTTAATTTAATTTAACCTTGTATCTCTGTTTAATTAAATAAATCATTTTATTTGATTAAAGTCTCTAAAGTCCTCTTATTAAATTAAATAAATTAAACCTGATTTGATTTAATCTAACATTTTCCCACTTAGTTAAATAAATCAAAAGCATTTGTTTAATTAATCATTTCCTCTCAATTCTGATTTAAATCAATTCATCAATTTAAGTCAAAATTGTCAAATCATCTAATCTCTCATTAAATTAATCAAAATCTTGATTAAGTTAATCTCTCTCACTAAAATCCTCTAGAGAATGCAACTTGCACATGAAAATAGATTTAATCCATTTATTAAATCTCTATTTTCCCTCACATGGCATCAAAAAGGAATATTCTCTCAATTTGAATTCAAAAAGTCCAAGTGGACTTGTACATCCAACAAGGCATTCACTCCTCTTACATGTCCTTGTGCATTGAGACAAGTGGCATTTATTTCATTCCTTTTTCCCTCTCACATGTCATTTCTTCAAATTCAAATTCCACCTGATTGCATTTATTGGCACTTTGGCCAAAATGTGCACAACCATCAACCATTCACATAGTGACAAGTGTCATTCAACCATTGGGTGAAATTTAGTCCCACATTTCCCAAATCTTGCCTTCTCTTCCAAATTCAAATCTATAAATTGGAGGCTTCTCTCCTCATTATTCATCCACAATTACATGCAAAGTTACTCTCTTGACATTGAGAGCTAATTTTATGCACTTCATTCCACCATTCACACATTTCATCATTTTCATAGCTAGGTTATGCTCAAATCTCATCATGGAGATTTGATCAATCTACAACTTCACCATTGCAACTTAGGAGTTGGGAAAGGGCCGATTTCAACATTCAATTGGTACCAATTCCCCCATGGGATCATAAGTTTATTTTCTTAATTAGGATTTACATGCATTTCCATATTTTGTTCTTCATTTTCCTAGTTTAAGTTTTAATAGATGGATTTCATGGGGAAACCTTCATTCTTGTTTGCATTTGATCTAACACATTGACTTGTTTGTTTGTTCTTGTGCAATTTCAGGTTTAGGGGTTCACACTAAGATGATCACAAAAATGAAAACTCTATACTTTTGGCCTAAACTCAAGAAGGGTGTAATGGAGTACATAGCTAAATGCCTAGAATTTCAGCAAGTCAAGGTTGAGCATGCACATCCATCGGGGCTATTATATCCTCACAACATATCTAAGTATAAATGGCAAGTGATCAATATGGACTTTGTACAGGGGTTACCTTTGAGTAAGAATCAACATGATGTTACCTTGGTTGTGATCGATAAGTTGACCAAGGTGGTGCACTTCATCCCAAGAAACCTTATGGATGGATCATTGACCCTAGCCAAGAAATTTGTCTAAGAGATCTTCCACTAACATCCAGAGTGCCAGAGACTATCATTTCTGATAGAGACACCCAGATGACCTCAAGATTTTGGATGACCTTGAATGTCGCATTGGGAACCAAGTTGAATTTCAGCTCAGCTTATCATCCTCAGACTAGCGGGCAGATGGAGAGGGTGAATTAGGTAGTCGAATACCTCCTCCAAATGTACTACATGGACCAACAATATAAGTGGGAAGAATACTTACCATTGGTAGAGTTTTCTTACAATAACTCTTATCACATATCTTTAGGTATGGCACCATTTGAAGCTCTTTATGGGTGGAAGTGTCACACACCCATCATTTGGGATAGATTGGAAGATAGGATCATAGTAGGACCTAAAATGCTTAAGGAGATGGAAGAAAAAATGAGATTTATTAAGGGCGGACTGAAGGAGGTGGTAGACCGATAGAAGAGTTATGCCAACAAGAATAGAACTCTTAGATACTTTGTGGTAGGGGATAAAGTCTTTTTAAGATTCAAGCCTCATAAAAGTTCCATTTCCTTTGGAAAGTCTTCCAAGTTAGCCCCGAGATACGTGGGTCTATTTGAGGTCTTGGAAGTGATCAACCCAATTGCTTATAGACTTGCTATACCACCTGCTCTAGCTTGACTTCATAATGTTCTTCATGTTTCTTTGCTTAAGCCATGTCATCCTGATGTAGCTCATGTGCTCGATTGGAAATCCTTGTAGGTATAAGACCCAAGAGTGGTGCTAGTGGAGGCCATTAGAATCCTAGATAGACGCAATGTTAAGTTGTGGAGCAGAGACATTGCTCATTTTAAGGTCCAATGGGACTAGAATTTAGAAGATAGTGCTACTTGGGAGGATGTGGAGGAAATAGAATTCTCTTTCCCACATTTGCTTTCTTAGAAAGAGACATTTGATAAATTTTGTTTAAAATTTTTGGATTGAGTATTATAATGTTCTGGCTTGGAAACAGTATGATATGATGTTGAAATAGATATATAAGCTTGCATTTTGATTAATTAGACATCGGGATGGTGTGTCTTCTGAGAGGGGAAGGATGTCATAACCCAATTTTTATCATATTTAAATTATAATATGATAAATTGAATTATTGAGTAAATTCAATATGAATTTAAAAATTTGATATTTATGAAATATTTGAAAGAAGTTGACTGTGTTTTGACCTGTGATCTTATGAACTATCTCATACTTTATCATGATTGAATTTTATTGATGAATTTTGTAAGTTCAAGTGTGTGCAAATTTATGGTAACAAGTTGAAGGATGAGAACATAGTTGAAGTAGGATCGTTTAGCCAGATTGAACAGTAAGCTTGATGGAATTTGGGTACACACACCACAAAATGACATAATAGTTGCATTTGAAACTTCATATAGACGATTATAATTTTTGAACACCTGAAATATAGAGAGGGGGGTGAATCAGTATTCCATAAAACCATTCACATAAAATCCATCTAAACAATATCACATTTTTGACTAAAACAACGAGAAAACATGGAATCAAGAAAATGCATCAACACACATAAACACCAATATTTTTACATGGAAAACCCTAAATGGGAAAAACTATAGTGAGGGTTAGCTCACAATATAATATATCCAGATATAGAATATTACTAGGCTCATTGTCCTTAAAAGGCTCTCAACCAAAGTACAAAATGATATGGTTCACTGCCAAGATACAAAATGGTATGGCTCACTGCCAAGTGATGAACTGAGAAATAATGCACCTTCCTTGTGTTGGGGTTCAATTCTATTGAAGCATAATACATAAATAAACACATTTATTTTCTCCTCTATACAATTTCGCACATATACATCACATACACACTTTCTTCTCTATCTTCATGTATCTCTCGCACTTCCACACTCTTCTCCTCAAAAGTGTCTTACAGATATGCATGTATATTCATCCATGTTCACTAATTAGGTCGGCCTAATTAGAGAAACCTTATTTTCAAATCAAAAACCAACTCTATCGGCATTATCCTCAAAACATATTCATCTTTGCATTGTCGGTGTGGACCTAAGATAGATCCCTTTATCACTTGTAGCACATATTAAAACTTCTCAATATTAGTACATAATTAGGTCGGCCAGAGCTAGATCAACACTCCAAAATATATATTCAATCCATCACATGTGCAACACAAAAATTTGTTAACTCAATGAGTTCTCCCTTAGATAAAATCGAACTACTTATCTTCAACACTGAACTGTATGATAATCAAATATGATAAAATGTGGAATCTCCCACATCAGTGTATTGTATAGAAACTCACTATAGTCTTCATATCAGAATACTTTCATTCATATCTTTCAAATTCCTTCATATATAATTATGAAACTCCAATGTAGAATGCATCTATAGTCTCAAATCTATGTACAAAGTCCTGTAGTAGTAATTTTTTTTAGATAGAATCCGGACCAAAAAACTGACATACAGAGCTAGTGTATAATCATGACACTGTTACCCAAACTATTGGTAACTGTATCTTTCCAACCATAAAACCTAATCAATTGAAACCTTGTTAAATAATGCAACTAATTCCAAGATAAAACATATTATCAGCTTCTGAATAAATCTTACAAAATAAGATAACCTGATCAAAATACTGGATCAACAGACTTCCTTTATCAGAGCAGCTGAATACTGAAAAACATTAAAATTCCATTGTGGAAATTATCCAAATTCCACCATCTGTTGACATCAATGACAACCTCTCAATTTCCAAAAATCTCCCCCTTTTTCATTTATGGAAACACACGATGTGAAAACCATCAAAATACATCTTCCCAATTTTTCAATTTTCTCCCCCAAAACTATGCACAAAACTTTTCAATTTTCACATAACTTCTCTTTGTTTCCACATAATATCTATAATTTCACATGATACCTCTCTCTCCCCCCCTTTTACATCAATTCCAAAGAAAAAAATTTAATGCTTTAGCAGTTCCCTTTGCATACCTGAATACTTTCCTTGAGGAGTGCAACCAAAACATCATTTGTGAGTAATCAACCAGAAGTTGTTGTTCCTTGAAGTTTGTTGAGAATACTTGTACATGAGGATCTGCCTTCATCCCAAAGCCTTTTTGCCTCTAACAAAACTCTACAAAGATAGTTGAGGACAATTAAGATGTATTTTCCTTCAACCACAATTTTGGGATTAATATTAGATTTCAAAGTTTTGTCAACTAAAGAAAGAACATAGTAGATAGGTGTACACTTAATCTTGATTAGGTCTTTGAGCACCCATAATGTTCAATCATATCTCCTTTCTCTTTATGCGATGTAAGGTATTCTTCATTTATTTTTTTCAAATAGTACCAAGTATGATCATCCAAATCAAGAGAAAGATTAAAGGTGCTAGATGTAAACTTGGTCTGGGTTTCAATTGTGTTCTCAAGATCCTTGAGTCTTTGAATTGCATCAGGCCAAGTCCAAAATAATGTGAATAAACTCCTGACCTCTTTCTCCCACTCTTGAACTTCCTTGAGACTTTCAAGTACCATGTTGTGAGTAGACTTGTAGTTCCTCTCTGCTTGGGTCTTTGGGTTGATTGGGTAAGAGTTTATTTGTCGTGAATGTCATTTATTCTTTTAGAAATTAAAATTTGTTAGTAGACAATAATTGCCTTATTAATATTACATATTTTAAATTATTGATGGTATATCATCTAATTTAAATATGTGTAAATTAATAAGTTGTATTTATAAGTTATTTAATTAAGACATTTGAAATTAATGTTATTGTGATTAATTATCACATTGAGAAGATAATTTAATATTAAATGGTAAATTTAAATGTTGCATAGTTTATATTGTTTATTTATTTATTTTGGAATATTTATTATCTTCAAGTTAATTATATTTTAGCATAATAATTATATTGTTTAAATTTTTGAAGACTTAGTTAGAAATGGAAATTTGAAGTGAAGATTGGAAATATTTTGCATGCAAGTGCATGTGTGATTCAAGACTGAAAATAGGTCAGAAACTTGCTTTTATCACTGGTGGTTGTTTTCGAAAACATTTTTCTTTGGGATTTTTAGGGGTATTGTTTGTTTTTGAGAAATTACATCTGGAATGATAGGCCATCATAGAGAGGGCACCGGGAGTTCTTGGGTTACTCTCAATGACAACAAGGCTTCCAACGAGGAAACGATCGATCATTTGGTCAAAACCATGCCACAGTTCTTGGAAGGTAAGTTTTATTTTCTTCTTTGATCGAGATCTTCTAAAATTTTACCAGAGCCATGCCATTTATTCTTCTATCATGGTATTTGAAGAGTTGACACCCTTTTGGGATATTTTGGAACTTTGTTCGCAAATCAATTCCATGTGCTTGCATTTTTTATGCATGTTGTTTTATTTTTATGTTCTTGTCCCTATACAGCAGATTTTTGTTGATTGGTCAATTCAATTTGATTCAACCCAACTATTTTATTGTACTATTCTGCATATATTGGCTATAACTTTTCAAAACAAACAATATCTAACAAAAAAAACTCTATCCCCTATGTGCTCTTTGTCTATTCATGTAGTTGTGCCATCATAATTGTGTAATCCAACTTTACACATGCTAACTACATTTGCTAGAAATATTCTTAAACCTCTCCAAGAAATTCAATCTACGCAACATGAGCACCTTCATCGAGAGCATAGTGCCTCCATAATTGATATTCTTTGTCGTTCCTCCGATGTACTCGCCATTATATATTAAATAGAACAGAGGATGCTACAACTGTGTGTCCTCTATTTGCATGTCTTACACCCAAAAGTAGTTATGATTTCTTAACCTTGACCATACATGTGGAATATGATTCTTCATAGCAACATCATGGAGAAAGTGGTGATCCTCATGCATATCGAAAAGTCTAAAGCCTTACAAAAAAACCATTTCTACGTCACCTTGTTTCCTACAAAGCAACTATTAAGATAGCCAGCACGGGCATGGAGGTCATCCACGCACTCGTAATGGTCAAATATATATTTGTAATGCAATAAGGTTCGCGCATGTGTGAGGTATGTGCAGCCCTCACCCACTTAATCTGCATGACAGCATTAACGCCAGCAAAGCTCACCATGTTAGGACATGGTTCAAAGTGTTTCATTAATTCAAATATTTTGAGAGGCTCCTGGTGAATCATCTTTTTGTATAACCTGTGACCATTGCATTCCATGCGACCTCAATTCTTTGAGGTATTATGTCAAACAATTTTGTATGCCTTGTCCATGCCTTCACATGTTGTATCCATGTCTTCCAGCATATCTGCAACTACATCATTCCTTTGTCAAATATTCTGGAGGGATGTGCATACCCTACTACCTTCATTTGACAAGCCAATACCTTTAACTTGCATGCCTTATTGGAACTTGATTACCTTCGCATAATCATTTATTTGTTGCACACTATTATGCTCCTTTTAACAACAGCCATTTTTGTTTGTTTTATTATCGAGTCAAATTTATATATAACTTGAATAGTATTTGTGTATATATATTTATTATTGAATTTATGTTTTAGTTTTTCTTTATTATTGTATTGTGTAATATATATATGTATTCATTTGAAAACATGTATTGGTATGTACGTGTACATATATGTAATATGAATGTTGGAAAAGATTATCCTTATAGTTGTAATCAATTAATTAAGCAGATTAGTAAATGGAGCAAACTATATGGAGGGAGAAATTGAGATTTTATATATAGTGTTGATTCCTTTACAATTACTTAAATAGTTAAATAAATAGTCTTGTAAGCCATATAAATTGAGAAATTACAAAGTAAATTAGTTGTCTTATAGTAAAATGGAAGGACTTAATTTAATAAACAAAGTAGAATATCTTTTAGTGGTTGAATGTGTTTTAATTAGCTGGATTGGTAAGATTGTGGAACTTGTTGGTTGGTCATGTAAAAAAAGGGGGCAATAACGAAAGAAATTTGAGTATTTATGTCTATATGTGTGTGTGTGTGTGTGATTATTATATTTTGTATACCTGTCATTTAGTTAGTAAGCTTAAAATGTAAGTGAATATTATCCATCATGATTATAATTAAAAGTAAATAGGATGTGTAAAATGCGTAATGAAATACTTTTAATATGTTTATATAGTACTTAAATTATTTTAATAATAGATTTTGAATGGGTGTAGATAAAATGTGTTATTCTAAAACATGTTCCTTTTTAATCTTCTTAATTATGTTATGATGGCTTCTTCATTAGTGAAGCGATAAAATGTGATTTGTTAATAAATAGTTACACACATATACTTGTGAGACAATAGTGTTTGGATGATTGTTGTTACTATTTAGAAGATATTAAGGTAAATACGATTACGTTTCAGTTGAGAAGTGTTTATTATTTCATTAGTTAGATGTTTTGGAAGTTAAATAAAAGAAGTATAATATCTCTTGAATGGGGACTTGGACTTTAATTTATATATAGTTGAATTGATAATAGACATTGATTTTAGGATAATGTTTACTTTGTTGCTTGTGATAAATGAAGTGTTGAGTTCTTTATGAATATGTTATTAGATTTCTTAAATGACTCTGTAATGAACAAATAAATAGAAAATAATTTATGGTCTATTATTCTTTATGATAAATACATAGGTTAAAATTGTGCATGTTAAGGTAGATTTTTTATGGTACCATTTTGTTGTTTTGTCCTCTTGAGTTATTTCGAGTTGAGGAGTTTTTATTCATTGAATTCATGTTTGAAACCTCTCAAGAATCCATTTAACGTTACTCATCTTCTCGTCTTTATATTTGAGTCTTGGGTTGATTGTTTTAATTATCTTCCAGAGACAAGGGGAGCGTTTGTTTCATGATGACTTCTATGTTGGCTTGATGCCACAGTATTCTTGTTGGTGCTCATGTGGGTTTCTAGCCTGCATCGTGGATATACCTTGTGATGTGAGTTTTGTGCAGTAAGGTTCATGCCTCGCATGTGTTTATTGTTTCATGGTTTTTCGGTATTGTGTGATTGGGTACACCCTAGGCTTTAGGAGAGTTTTCTTGATGCTAGTAGGGAGAGTGGATCTCCATGGGGGCCATCGCACAAAGTGGTGTCAGGGTAACTCATTGGAGAGTTGCATAACTAAGTGATAACCTAAAGTAATTAATTGGGGGGAAAGGGTAACCAATACACTAATCAAGATCAGTTGAAGCCTCACTCATTCCTATAGTTCTTTTGTAGGCTAAGGATGGGCTAAGAAGGCTTGGTCAGTAAGATCACCACCTTGTCCTCTCGAAAGGTGAGTGATTTCGCATGTGTCACCCTATGGGGCAGTTGGGTAAGCATAGATGGAGGTCGGCGTCTGGACTGTTAGGGTAACTCAAGGATGGGGGCCAGCATCTAGACTATCAGGGAAACCCATATCAGGGCCATGTGATGACACTCTTCCCTTTAGCAACCAGTATGTTTGTATTTTTCCCCCTTGTTGATCATTACCTTTGGAAGTAATTGTTCTTATGGTTCTTTGACTTTTTGTCTTTTGGATTGTGGAGTCGTGTCAACTTTGTACATTTTTATGTTTCTATGTTATGATCCTCTTGTCATCTCCTAGCATGGGGGGGTGTTCCTTCAGGTTCACATGGTCGGGTGGAACGTTCTACACACCCATTGGGTTCCCCACCGATGATCGTGATGTTTCAGATATGTACCTATTGCAATGGATTCCTGAGCTTTCCAGTGTTGGTGACAGTTTTGGTGTTGTGACCTATACTTCCTTCTAATGGATCTCATTATGTATCATATTCTTTATTTTTGTATCATACTTGTATGGATGTACTCTTCCTGTTGTTATAAGGGAAGCAGGATGTAATTGTATCATTGATTCTATGATGTGTTGTATCTATGGAAATATGCTCCACATATGTATTATTGAACTATAGATTTGATATGTAATAAATGATGTATGTATCGTTGTCGTCTCAATTGATTATGAATGAATGTATGTTTACCTTTGTGATATCTTGAGTAGTATATGTTCTATTGCTTTATTCTTGTCGTTTAAGTTATAACAATGTTAATTGGGTTGGTTTTGAACGTGAGTAATGCAACCATGTAACCCCATGGGACTAATTAGGCATCATTATATAATATTAATAATGTTGTATGATTATTTAGTGTTGGTTAATGCTTAGTAGTTACTTCTTTAAAAAAAATTATTTTGCATTTGTTAGTGTAGACACTCAAATTTTTCCTCACAATCATCACATTATTCGTCTATTGATTAAAATGATCAATTCATTCAATACTTTCTTCTATTCATGCATTTCATCAACTCATTAAATCATCGCATTATCATTTGCATCCGTCGCATTATCATTTTGCACTATCATTCATCATCATAATAATTTCATTATCATAATCATTCACCGACATTTCATAATAAAACTATATTATCATTTAAATCACATTGCTTGCATATATCGTCCACCTCATATTGCATTTCGTTAAATCATCACACAATTAAAATATTATCACCACATGATCATTCATAATGCATAATAAATAATAATCATTCATAAAACATTTCATAATCATTCATAAATTAAATGATTTCATTTCGACAAATTATCATTCTTGCATAAATCATTCTCATAAATCATTTTCGTAAAACATTAAAATAATTTGTAATAAAATATTAATAAAAAAATATATGCATTTAATCATTTTATTCAATCCTTCACCATGCATTTAATCTATCTTCTTTATCATTTCCACTCATATGCATTTCATTTCACTACACCATGTGGGATTTTAAAAATTCATTATTCCAATATTCTTTTATCCCACATTTCTCATTTTCAACCTCTTCGTTCTCAGAAATGCCTATTTAAATGGGTTTCCTGCTTCATTTTTAAGGACCACGAAATTGCATACTCACGAACTCATTAAATCTTTATATCTTGTTCCCATTCACTATAGCCTCTTTACAGCATTTTGTGCTCATAAAATCTGAGAGCAAATGCATTATAAAAGATCTTGGTGATAGGGAAGCAATGGAGATTAGTTTTACTTAAAAGCATTTTGTTTAGTTTCTTAGCTTAGAATAGTTTAAGATTATGTTTTCTTTTCTTTTAAACCTGAAATTGCTTCATTGTTGAGGTCCAGAAATGATGGTTCTCCTCCATAGAACCATTCATTTTTGAGAGCTTACAAATGGTGAACCCGAATAATTTTCAGGATTTCTTTTCAACTATGCATGCATGTCTACCTGCTGCCAATTGAATCCTATTTTTTATGAGTTTTATCTGCATGAAGAGAGGTGGTTATTCTATTAGAAATGTGGATACCTGTTAAGAAGGTTTTTTTTCTATTTAGACTGTGATTTGGCCTTGGTCTTTCATCATAGAGAGCATTAGCATGCATATATTTGAATAGGCCAATATTATCTCCATTTAAGCTACTAGTTTTGGATATTGTTGACTGGTTGCATTGGTCTCATGTGAAGCCAGTGTGAATCCAAATCTTCTCTTTGAAAATTTTTATTGAATATATTCGTGTGTTTATTTACCCTATTGTGTCCTTGCATGCATAATATTTGTTGAAGATTCTTATTTATAATAGCATGCATAACAGTTGCTGAAGATTATTCTTATTTATAATAGTCTGTGGAATATTTTTGACAAGAATGGTGTGACAGGGACGTGCTCCCTTCGCCATTTTTAGCTTTCCATTTTCAGATCTTTATCCACTGGTGCCTCCACACAGGATCTTTATCTACATAGTGAGCAGTATCATTCAACACGCAGCATTGGAACTATACCATTTGATATGACATTTGTTCCCCTGATATAGCTATTTTTTGCACGAATGTTATGAACATAAACTTCAATTTCCCCAGCTGATTTGCCCTCTATTTTGAGGCGTGTTGTCAAACAGTTTACTTTCCTTGTCTACGCTTTCACATTTTTGCTTGCATCTCTCAGATTTTTGTTGGCTATCTTTTTGGCAAACAGTTCATGTGCCTTATCTGAGCTTTAAATGCATTCACAATGTTTGGACTTTGTTTGAGCTTCCACGTCCTTCTCTTGGTTTTTAGGTTTTGTTTAATTTAGTTTAACTTTTTAGCATACATTTCTATTAGTCTAGTCTTTCACTTTTTCACTTTTTAACATACCTTTTAAGATAAACTCTAAGATACGTTAGTCTAGTTCAAATTTAGTTTAGTCTTTTAAATTTTTACTTTTAGTCTAGTTTTTAAATCTCTAGTATAGTTTAGTTTTTTTTTTTTTTAGTTTAGCTTAATTTTTATTTTACTTTAGTTTAGTTATAAAGTTTTATTTTAGTTTCTTTTTATTCAAATTAATTTTTAGTCTAGAATAAATTTAGTTTAGAGGTTAATTTTAAATTTTAGATGTAATTTTATTTTTATTTTTAAATTAGGATTAATTTAGATTTAAATTTTATTTTAGATTTAAATCAGATTTTAAGTTGATTAGATCAAAAATTAATCTTAGTTTAGAATTTAATTTAGTTTTTTAATTTTAAATTTAGTTTTTCTCTTAATTAATCTTTTAGTTTAATTAGATGTAGCTTTAAACTTAGCTTTTAATCTTAAATTAGATCTAGTCTCTAATGTAGCTTTAATCTTTTAATCTAGATCTTGATTTTCAATTCAAATTTCAACTTAGAATTTAGACTTACTCATTTAGAACTTATTTTAATTTAGACTAGATTCTAGGGTATATGTTGATTTTCTTTTTCTTTTTATAGTTTTGTTTTGGAACTAATTTTTGTTAATGTGGTTTCTTTTGCAGGTTCATTTGGCAGAGAATTGAAAATCAAAACATACACTTGTCGAAGAAAGGAGGCATGAGACTACTAATGAGATTGTGATGCAGGATGTTCGTCGAAGACATGATTTTGAAACCAATTGTCTTTTAGATTAGAAAACACTTCAATTGGTGCATTAAAATGAACAATTGTCTTTTCTCACATAGGCTTAACTAGGGGTTCAATGAACATTGTTTGATGTGCTTGACGGTGGTAGGTGATTATGCTCTCACCTTGTGAAAACTAGGTGATCAAAAAGCCAGACCCATCTATTTTATGTGTCACCCTAATTCAATAAGTATCCTCTCCCCTTGCATACTTGTGTGATCCTGGGTGCAAGAGAAATGATTATTGACTCTAGAACTTGGGTCTACCTTGGTGGGAAAAAGTACTCACCCCAAGGTGACTCAGACCGGCAACGGAGATTTTTGGCCAAGCTACCCCCGATCGGTATATAAATGTGAATCCTAAGGGAAAGCCTAGGATTACGAGTGCGGATGTGTCATACAAACCAAGTAGTACTCCCCAAAACCCTATTGAGTGTAACCTCTTCAAGTTGGAGTGCCTCCTAAATGGAGCTTAATCTTGTGCCCCATGTATGGCCACTCGAACGGGGGTCCCGAACTAAAAACCTTTGTGTAGTTTCCAAAATCCCATCTATTTTCTAGCACAACAATGATCGTTGTGAAGGCATCCGCATTCTCGCAGTTCTTAGTAGAGATGATCAACCTGCCATGGGAGATTTATGGGGGTTGGAAGCTTGGTTGGCCTGAGAAGTGAGTGCAATGTAAGGGGGAGACCGTGCAGCCAAGCTTCTGGATTCATCTACTAAGAATAAGTGTGGTTGGGGAAACCCACCTGGAATCTAGCAAATATAGTCCTTGCCAACCTTAGGATTTGTGCTTGTATTGTTAAACTCAAACACTTTGTCTTCTATGTCTTGTGTGTGTGTTCAAAAATAGACCTCAAGCAAACATCACACCTAGTAACTTGCAACATCTTAAACTTTGCCAACCTCAACGGGTCCAACAACACAAACATACAATGTGAACCTATCACTTATATTTCTTCGGGTCATCATCCTTCAGTTTTGATCTTTCAATCCTTCCATTCCACCTAGTCCTTGCATTCCATCTAGACTTTTCATTTCACCTAGTCCTTGCATTCCATCTAGACTATGCATTTCACCTAGTCCTTGCATTCCACCTAGCCCTTGCATATTCATGGTCCTTACATATTCATATCCCTTTCATCCTATTCCTTGCATATTCCTAGTCTTGCATACAAATATCATTCCACCTAGTTCTTGCATGTTCAAACCCTTCACATATCGAGACCATCTCACCTAAACTTTGCATGTTCCAAGAATGTCGTCCTTTGCATATTCATCATCGATCAAACTAAACCTTAGCCTGAACTTAGGCTACTCTTCCTAGGTCTTGAATTCAAACCATTGGCTATATATCACCTGCATCACTTGAGGTTCATCATCCTTGAGTTAGGGAACATACCATTATCTTTGAGTAGGGAAATCCTTTTGGAGTCCATCATCTCCTACATACCCTGTCTTGATCATTGGTCCTTGTGTCTATCCATCATAACACAAGTAAAGCCTTTACATCATAACCAACTTTGGACCTAGAGTTGCCTTTGAGCTCTTGCATTCTTAGCTTGTCATATCATACCATATCATTTTCCATATCCCATCTTAGAATCATATCCTTTTCATTGCATCCTAGTCTTAGGTATCATACATTACCTTGGATTGAAAATCAAAACAATCACCAATGACCCCTAGAACAAGAGCAAAAATGTTTCAAGAAGAAGGGAACCCTTGGGGAAGAGACTTTGATGGGGAAGATCACATTAGTGTTGCAACTAGAGAAACAAATGAAACTGATGATGAAGAAATAACCAAATCTGATATAGAAGAACTTAAGGATCATATATTCACTAAACTTCTTATGGAGGTAATAAAACGTAACCCACAACAATACTTTAAAGCCCTTGTTGATGAAGGAATCAAAATGCCTCATGATTTTGACATGTCACTACTCATGATGAATGAACAACCTGAATCTAGTGAATCTAAACATCCCAAAGCAAACAATGATGGTAGAATCAAAGATCATAGACCCTTTTATCTACAACCAGGTTACAAGCAATCTTCAAAGACATCAAAACCCACACCTACAAATGATCCTATTTTGGATGAGATTAAAAAATTGAGACAAGAATTGGACACCCTTAAGAACTGTAAAACATCATCTCACAAGTTCTCCATTGAAGATTTATGTCCTTATCCCTTCAATCCAAGCATACCAATGCCACCTTTTCCTAACCACTGGAACATACCAAAACTTCACAAATATAATGGAAAAGGAGATCCTAAACATCACTTAAGACAATTTTGTGCTACTACCATGGAATTTGCAGTTGATGAAACATACCTTATGAGATTATTCCCTCAAAGTCTAGGAGGAGAAGCTATGGAATGGTTTTCACGATTACCCTCGACCATCAAATCCTTTCAAGAATTGGCTGATAAATTTGTCTCCAATTATAGTTTCAATTGTGACTTTAAAGTGACCATGACAAACCTTTTCAACACCAAACAAAAAATAGGTGAATCTTTTGTGTCATTTTTACAAATATGGAGACATTTAACAAAATGATTACCTTATGCCATTCCTGATCAAGAGTTGGTTGACCTCTTTTGTCAAAATTTGAACAAAGAAATTGGAAGAGAACTTCGCCTCAAATGCTTGGATTCCTTTGACGAAGCCATGGAAATGGAATTTTGAATCGAACAAACTCTCATTGATGATGGAACCATAAAACTTAATAATGATAGAGATCAAAAATCAAATTCAAACAACAAGACACCTTTTTGGGTAAAGAACAAGAATGTAGTCAATGACGGAGTTGTTGATGCAAAAACAACTAAAACATCATCACCTGTTTACAATCTCAAAGGTTCATCTTCAGATAAAGGAAAAGAAAAATAGAGAAGTTTCCCTAAATGAAATTTTACACCATTGGGACAATCACTTGAATCCGCATTATAAGAACTTCTTGAAATCAATATTATAACGCTACCTGAAATAAAGGAATATAATCCACAAGTCAAACCCCCATGGTGGAATGAGAATCACTTTTGTGACTAGCATAGACATAAAGGACATAAGACTAATAGCTCCAATAAACTTTGACATCTAATACAAGACCTTATTGATGATGGTAAGATAGCAGTTGATGGACACACTCCTTCAAGTAACTCTAATTGTGAGGTTTTTAAAAAGCCTTTCCCCTAAACATGACAAGGATAAAGGAAAGACCCTTGAATCTGGTGATGGTGTAAACTATACTACTACTAAATATGACTATACCATACATAACATCAGTGAGGTTGATAATCATGTAAACACTTTCATTATAAAAGGAAAAGAACCTGATTGCAAGGTTACTACCCGCAAAGCCACAGTCACCCTTAAAGGTCCTAATTCAAAACCCGCTACACCAGCTTCACAGTATAACCTCATAGAGCATTTAGGGAAAATGCCCACACAAATTCCCATACTTGAGTTGCTATGCCTATCTCCTGAGCATAAAGCTATTCTAGATAAAACACTTGCTACTACTACAATGCCTATGAACCTACATGTAGACCAATTCCAAGCTATGGAGGGACATATCACCTCGCCTTACACTATCACTTTTACTGAAAATGATGATTCATCCCCTCGACAATTGCATAATGCATCTTTATACATTGACATCATTATCAATAATTCCAAGATCGAGCGAGTTCTAATAATGGAGGAGTAGGTCTTAATATTTGTACCCAAGAATTGATCACAAAATTAGGGTTTTCTAAAAATGTAGTTGATCCAAGGAACAAGATTACCATAAAGGCATATGATGAAGAGGAGCGCTCGTCTAAAGGATCAATTACTCTACCAATCAGAGTCAGCCTCATGGTAAAGGATGTGGTTTTCCAGGTCCTTGATCTCCCACTGGCCTATAATATCCTCCTTGGAAGACCTTGGATTCATGCAATGCAAGCAATACCTTCTACATACCATCAGTGCATTAAATTCCCACACAATGGTGTTGAAATCACAATACAAGGAGATCCCAACCCTTTCATGTACTGCCATAATCTAAGTCAGAAAACTAAAATCACAATCCCAAGCAATCGTGAGTCATTTCCTTCCCAAGAATATGTTGACCCTGAGTCCTTAAAAGCATCCTCTTCAAAATCCAAGGAATTTGAGACCAAAATACAAGTAAAAGAACGAGTAGGAGAATATACTTTCAATCATGCCCTTTACATTGGAAAGTTACCTTTATCTCCCCATACCTATGGCAGACCACAAATGACTAAGACCACATTAGATGCAAAGACTATGATGACTTGTAAATTAGCCAATCTCAAAAATGGGGAGTCCTCTCTAATGAAGTAGATGAAGCTAATCTACTGAAATGGCTATACAAAGATGAGGATACAAAAAAAGAACAAACTGAAATAAAGATACCCATTGGACAATATGGTAAAGGTTTTGATCTTAAGAAACAAATGGGATATGATGTTAAAAGTCCTCTCGGCTTACAGAAATAGGGTATCTTGGAACCAATACAACCTACTCGTATGTGAAAAGTCACTGGTTTAGGATATGATGTGTAGACAAATAAGACCTTGAGTACCGTGTGTGCTTCAAGTAAGGAAGTAGAGTCCTCTAATGCTACACAGACAAATGAGGAAAGTGCTATTGATGACTTCATTGACATTTGTGACTATGATAGTATCTCTACCCCTGAACTTGATCATAACATGTGTACCCTTGAATCCATTCAAAATATTGATTTAAATCATGACCCTTTACCCTTGGTTCACCCAGAACTCATTGATTTAGATCAAAAGGGACTGCCACAACTAGATGTATTTCAAAATAATGAGGCGATCAAAAACTTTTTGGGAGCACGAGAAGATACACCTCTTGAGGATCATAAGATAGGTTTCACCATAGAACTCAATAGTGCGGCTTACTTTGGGGAGAGTGCCAAGCCTTCCAGTCACAAAATTATTGAAAATATAAATAGGTCTTCTAGTGAAAACCACCCTATGGCACTATTAGACCCAAAAAAAGTAAAAATAAAGGATGTATTCAAGGGTGAAAACCTCTCTGAGGCGCCCGAGGATGGAAGGCTTGACACACTTCTCTTAGCATTATTTCATGAAAAAACATCTATGTTGGTGGAGAAGACAATACCAGCTAATCTTGGCACAGAAGAAAAACCAAAGATAATTCATCTAGCAGAGTCATTAACACCTAAAGAGAGAATAGACCATATACAGTTTTACAAGGAAAGACAAGTCAACTTTGCATGGTCCTATGCAGATATGCCAAGACTTGATCCAGATCTTGTCATGCATCACTTGTCTTTGCCATCGGGGGCAAAACCTGTTAACAAAAGTTGAGAAAAATGCACCTACATATTGCTCTATTGGTAAAAGCTGAATTACAAAAGTTTCTCGATGTGGGATTTATAAGACTTGTCGACTATGCTGATTAGATTTTAAATTTAGTACCAGTTTCAAAACCTAATGGGGGCATCCGAATTTGCACGGATTTTAGAGATTTAAACAAAGCTTATCCTGAGGATGACTTCCCCCTTCCAAACATTGACATGATAGTGGATTTGACAGTAGGACATGAAATGTTATCCCTCATGGATGGTTTCTCAGGCTATAATCAGATTAAAATAGCTCCTAAAGATCAAATTAAGACAGTATTCACTTGTCCTTGGGGAACCTTATGTTGGAATGTCATGCCCTTTGGGTTGAAGAACGTTGGAGCTACCTACCAACGTGCAATGACCACTATCTTTCATGACATGATGCATACATATCTAGAAGACTATGTAGATGATTTGTTGGGAAAATCTTACATGAGAGTTGGACATCTAGAGATCATGGATAAAATCTTCACAAGACTAGAAAAATACAAGGTCGGATTGAATCCCAAGAAATGTGCCTTTGGAGTAACCTCTAGGAAACTCCTTGGATACATTCTCATCTAAGGGAATTGAACCTGATCCTGCAAAAATAAAGGCTATACTTGAAATGCCTCCACCTAAGAATATCAAATAGTTGAGATCATTACAAAGAAAACTTCAATCTATTCGCCACTTTATATCACAACTCGTAGATAAATGTCAACCCTTTCAACATCTATTACACAAGAATGTTCCATTCAGATGGGATGACAAGTGTGAATAAGCTTTTCAAAAAATCAAAGAGTATCTGATGACACTGCTAGTATTAGTACCTTCCACAGATGACAAGCCTTTACTTCTGTATATATCCACAACCACCACAACACTAGGGGCACTTTTGGCACAACATGATTTTGAAGGAAATGAATGTGCTATCTATTACATTAGTCACACTCTAGTGGGATATGAGCTCAATTATAGTTCTATTGAAAGAGCATGCCTTGTTGTAGTTTTTGAATCACATAAGTTATGACATTACATGCTTATGCACTAGACAAAGCTCATTGCAAAAAATGATCCTCTTAAGTACCTCTTGAGCAAAGCAGCACTCACGAGTCGATTAGCTAAATGGGTGATGATTCTCAGTGAGTTTGATATTGAGTACGTAGAAGGAAAAGAAATAAAAGTACAAGCTATGGCAGATCAACTCGTTGATGCTCCTATGACAGATAATCATCCTCTTATTACCAAATTTCTTGATGAATCGATCATCAACATGGAATCTACACATCTGTGGACTTTATATTTTGATGGCTCCTTCACACAAGGTGGTTCAGGTGTTGGCATTCTCTTTGTCACTCTGCAAGGGGATTGTATACCTAAAGCTTACAAGATACAGTTTCCATGTACCAACAATATTGCAGAATATGAGGCCTTAATTTTTGGGCTCTATATGGTTGTGCATTGGAAAATCCTAGAGTTGCGTGTTCTTGGTTACTCTCGGCTAGTGATCAGACAAGTTAATGATGAGTACAAAACAAAAGATGAAAAATTAATGCCTTACAAAAGAATGGTGGATGACTTCAAGGCCTACTTCACATTGATTTCTTTTGAGCAGATTCCTTGAGATAACAATAGAGCTATTGATGCAATGGCGACAATTGGTTCACTTGTGGAAATGCCAAGCAATGCTACCTACTATGAGTTCCTAGTAGAACCTCTTTTGGAACCTGCTTACAATATACCACAATCTGAAATGATTTGTCTTATTGTTGGTCCTAATTCTCAATGGTATGGTGATATTTACACCTATCTCCAACATAACACCTTGCCATCAGATCTACCCAATAAATCTCATAAAACCTTTATCTATCAAGCTTCCAGCTACGTAATCTTAGTTGATACCCTTTACCGTCAAGGTCTCGATGGTACGTTACTTAGATGTCTTGAGCATGATGAGAGAAAAACTACTTTACGAGAAGTACATGAAGGTATATGTGGGGCACATTCTAGCAGTCCTACCTTAGCCAAGAAAATCTTGTGTATGGGTTATTATTGGCCTACAATGGAAACAAATGCTTATCAGTTTGTTAAAAAATGCAAGCAGTGTCAAAAACATGCAGATTTAATGCATGCTCTTGCACAAGAATTACAATCTCTTGCTACACCATGGTCATTTTATTAGTGGGGACTCGATCTCATGGAAAAGATCCACCCACCTTCATCCAATGGTCATAAGTTCATTCTCGTTGCCACAGACTTTTTCACTAAATGGATTGAATTCGTTCCTCTCACTCATATCACTAGAAAACAAATAGCCACTTTCATACTGAACTACATCATCTTATGTTATGGTGTTCCTTTATCCATCATCACAAGTAATGGTTGTAAGTGTGAATATGTGAATAAGGTTAAAACACTTCTTAATAAGACATTATATCAATGATTAAACAAATTGAATCAATTCAAAATAGTAATCAATTGAAAGCATCATATTGTTCTCGATCCTCAAAGATTTATTAAATCCTGATTGCTCTCAGATTGTGTAAGCAAATAAGACTATTAAAATGATAATTCAAAGAACAAGATGATGTTAATGCAATGCTAGATGATAAATCAATTAAACTAGCATGATATAGATGTGAAACAGATAATTGCAGCTACAGGAGGCAACCATGGTTAAAAGCTTGATTGCTTGATGCTTGATTTGTGAATGCTTGATGCTTGATGTCTAGATTCCTACAGAGTAAGAGTGCAGAAACTTGATTATCTGGATCCTTTTCTTGGATCAATGAGGCTTTATTTATAGATTTCTTGGTTGTAGAAATGAACAGGGAAAGCTTTGAGAGGCTTGGATTCAATCTGGAGAATTAAATGGTGAGAGATGGAGGAGATTGAGAGAAAGATGGAGATTGTCTCTACCCATGAAAACACCAGGCAAGAGAAGAGGAAAGATTGATGGAAGAGGATTGAGAGAAGATTTTGGAATTTGTCTCCAATTTGTCTCCAAAACTTCCCGTGAAGTTTCAAAGCATTAATTGTGACATATTTTAGACATGGATTAGACATAGGAAATCTAATTCATTTTTGAGGAAATGTAGATTGGAATATTCCTTATGCTCTAATTCAAATATTTTGATTTATTTAAATAAGGAAAAGGGAGATAAATAATTTAATAAAATGAACTATAGGATAGTTGTTTATTAAATTAAACAAAAGAATATGACAATTAAGAAATAAAGTGTTTTGTCTTTATTTAATTAATTTAAGATGGATGTGATAGAATAAAATAGGGATGTGATAATTAAATCGAACAAAGTATTTAATTTTGTTTATTTAATTAAGATGAATTTGAATGTGAACTATATTAAATAAATATTTCTATTTATTCGATAGTAGAGGAAATTAGGATAATTAATCAAATAATTTGTATTTAATTAATCGGATGCTCTAGACCATTTTTAGGTGTATACATTTTGTCCCTCTTTGAAGTGATGTGTTTACGCGTTGCTTCGAAGAAAATTTTGTTGCTACTGCAAGGATCGATGATATAAAAAAATAATTTTGTATGCCCCAGACATGACCCATACATTGATTTTCAGATGATTTGATGACAATATGCCCCCTCGAGAGATAAATTATTGATGTCATGATTTTTAGAATTTTTCAAAAATTTGATGATTTTCCAATGTTTTGATGATGTTTTAATAACAAAATAATTTATCTCCCGACAAATGATGAAGAAATGAGCCCTCAGATGAGTTTTAATTAATTCCATGGATAAAATTAATCAAACTGTAATAAAATCCACCAAAATTACATTTTCAAAAACTATAAATAGTGCTAAAAGGTCATTTTCAAAGTCATATTTGCTTTTTGAGTTCAAAAATTCTTAGTGATAAAGACTTTTCTGCCAACTGGAGTGACATGCCTATCCCCTACCACACTCACCAATTCGAGTGTGTTCGACGTCACCAACGGCCTCCTGCATATGGACCTCGGGTATGTACCCCTCGACCTCCTCGTAATTTGTGCATTTCTATTTTTTATGCTTTTTAGCGTCTAGGCGTGTCTAGGTCTGTTTTAGCGCTTTCAAGCCGTGCTATAGCGCTCAAATTCTGATGTAGCACTTCCAATAGGTATTTTAGTGCTTTGAGTTTTAGTGCTTGTGTTTAAAACTCTAGCGCTTCTGGTCAGTAAAGTAGCGCTTTCAGTGATTTAGCGCTTAGGAGTCAAGAATTAGCGCTTTGAAGCCGGATTTTAGCGCTTTGAGTCGGTGGATTAGTGCTTTCAAGGTCTATTCTAATGCTTCTAGTAAAGTGGTGCTTTGACGGCCTGTTGTAGCGCTTTGATGCGAAAAATTAGCGCTTCAAGAATTTTAGCGCTTCGGGGTGCTAAAATAGGGCTTTCAAGGTTTAGCGCTTTGGGTTCCTGATTTAGCGCTTTTAACTGATAAAGTAGTGCTTTTGGGACTTAGCACTTTAGAAGCCTGTTTTAGCACTTCTGGTCAAAATTGAAGATTTTGATTTAGTGAACCTTGATTTCATCAATTCCGATCATGTCCATTCTTCTTATTGGTATGATTGACAATCCAGATTCTCGATGTTGGATTTGATGATTTAAATAAGACTAACTCTCATGATAGGTGAGAAGAAATCCTATTTATTGATGATCCTCATGATAGGTGAGGAAATGATTCAATACCTAATAAATCTCATGATAGGCGAGATCTAGGTAATGTTTGATGAACCTCATGATAGGTGAGGTTTGATGTTCGCCTATGAATTTTGATCAAAAATTCATACCATAGCTTTTGAAATAGACTTGATAGTAGAATGATGTTTGATTCTTGACATAGTTCACTGATTGTAGATTTTTCGCTATGATGATAGGACGATCTAGGTACTCTCCAGATGCGAGAGAGGTTTCCTCAGACTACAGATTTGATACCTCATCTAACACCAGATGACCTTCAGGTGATAGGCCATTATGGCCTTACGAGCTTGCTTGAGATGCCCCAGATTAGGATTAATCAGGGTCTGTTGACTGCGTTGGCTGAGAGGTGGCATAGTGACCACAACACCTTTCACCTACCCATCGGCGAGATGACAGTCACACCAGAGGATGTGTGGCGTATTTTGTGCATTCCGTTCATGGGAGAGATTGTCACTTATGATTCTCATGGGACCAATAGCAGAGATGCTCTCCACAGAGTTTTTTAGGATCAGGACATAGAGGGTTCGAGCATTCGATGGCGAAGGATCGTAGATTCTTATGGGACACTACCAGCAATGCTAGCTAGATTCATTGGAGGTTTCTTTTGCCCTGATCGCAAGTCAAAGGGATTCCTCATTGGCTGGGGTAGGACTCTTGAGAGCATGATGGTACATGGTACCAGATATGCATGGGATGTGCATGCTAGTGCATCTTTATCATGATCTACACTCGGTTGTGTACCTTGGTGCATGTAGTTTATCAGCAGGGATGACCCTATTACAGGTGTGAGCTTGGGAGAATTTTGCTATTTGTCGGCCATTTCTAGTTGCAAACAGACTAGCCGACAAACCATATGTTTTTAGATACAGAGGTCAGTTCACACAGGCTCGAATGGGAAAATTAGAGCATTGGAGATGGGTGTTTGATGACACTGAGACAGTTATCTGGCGTCCATACCTTGACTGCGAGGAGTGGGATGAGGATGGTGTAGTATTGGGATATCTTTGTGATTCTATGTACCTCATTGGTCAGACACCATTTGTTCTTGAGAGATTCTTGCTTCATCGGGTATACAGACAGTACGGAATTGTTCAATGCATGCCACAGGGAGTAGCCCATTATGCACAGCGACAAATGGATATTCCTTATTGGGGTCCCACACTGTCCTATGATGTTATTGTAGAGGGGTATAGGGCCTTACAGCCATCTCCTTGGGACATGCGGAGAGATATTTTAGAGGCAGTCGTGACAGAGGATTATGCAGCATTCCTAACCTTGGTCCCCCATCCTCGCATTACTATCCTCAATGAGCCAACACCTTTACCTGTAGAGGAGGATGTGGCGGAGGGTTCTGCAGATAGTAGGGGTGGAGATGATTCTTCATCCAACAGTGGCTCAGAGAGCAGTAGTAATTTGGGTAGCAGCAGTGATGATAGTGATGGCAGCAGTGGAGGAGATAGAGGGGCAGGGCCAGATATCAGCAGTGCTCGTTCTTCTAGTAGGCCTCATAAGAGGTAGGTAGTGATAGTGCCAGCAGTCGGGCAGTAGAGACAAATAGTTGGGCTCTAGGCACATGTCCAGACTTTACAAGGGTAGTTGGTATAGGCTCGTGGTATGCTTGTGCAGACTTAGACCCAGATGCAAGCACAGGCATAGGCTCACGCACAAGCCTTAGCACAGGTACAGGGATAGTTAGCTACCATGCAGACATAGGTTGATACCCTGACAGCTGAGCAAGATAGTGCTCGGCAGATTGCCGAGAGGGCACAGGAGACAGCTGAGACCCTCCAGAGATTGGCCCATGGCACCTCCATAGGTGATTATATGAGAGGGGTTTTGCGGGTTGGCTGAGAGGCCGAGTTCTATAGAGGTTGATATTATGATGCAGTGCCTACCGAGCGTCGATTCAATTATGCCCCATCGAGATCTGGGTGGACTCACACATGGACAGTCAGTGAGGAGGTGACACAGCCTCCACGCAGCGATTCCAGAGATCCGGGTCCTTCTGGGGGTGGTGGTAGTATAGGTCCTGTTAGGTCCGCTCACTCTGGCAGTAGCAGGTTGTAGATGCCATTGTGATCCTCTATGATGTATTTTATGATTGTAGCTCATTGTTGATTATGTATTTTGTAGTCCAAACTTCATTGTATACTTGACATTTGTGATAAATATATGAGATGCAGTTGATGTGATATGATAATGGCTTTATGATTTCTATTTGATAGATGCTTTTATTATATGATTATGTGATGATTTAAATCTAAATGTGATGATGTATATGAATGATTTTATTTGAAAGCAATGATATAATGATTTTGTGATAAATGTATGTGTAGATTAGATGATATATGGATATAGGATGTGATGTATGATTTTCTAAATGATAATGATGATCATGTAATGTCTTGCATTTATTTTATGGAATGATCTTATGATGAATTATCTTTGATGGGTGTAATGATAATAATGACATGATTTTTTAAATGTATGGATGGTAAATGATGTATGCATTTTTATATTTTCAAATATAATGATGATGAATGATAATCTTATGATGAATGATAATGGATGATAATAATGATGTGATGTTATTTAAATGTATGGATGGTAAATGATGTATGCATTTGATGTTGGTAGATGATTTATAACTATATGGTAAATGATGATGATGATGATTTTGGATTATATGTCACGTATACTCAGTTTTATTTGTAGATTAGATAATCATTGATTGGAATCCTTTATGCAACAAATACTCTATAGATAATGAATGATGATGAATGCAATCTAATTTAATCATGCAATGATATGCAAAATAGATGTCATTTTAACAATCTTTTTGTGCTTGGTATCATCATAGAGCTTTATTAAATGTTGAAAGTTAATACAAGCGTCAATGGTTGTGTTAATCCAATGACGACCTGAGCATTTCTTTCATGATTTTTGATATTGCAATCGAACACAAGCATCTAGGTATAATTGAACCGAGATGACCTGAGCATTCATTGCGTAAACAAGCAGAGATAATCATTTGAGTGTGTGAATTCTGAATGTTATCGGTGATATATTTGCATAGCACATCCCCTGACAATTCACACATTTATATGATTAACATATAGATAGCAAACAATAAAAATATCACCCTTTTTCCTTGTTCCTCTAGTTCAATACATCATTGAGTTACTCCAAAGAAATGATAATAAAAAAAGTGCAATTTATCCATTATTTACTTAGAGTGTTGCATTCATTATTCAGATTTTAGATCATCCATCCTGATTTTGTCATGTTTTTGGATTATCGAGATTTTTGACTAAAGACCTAACCTACTAACCTATCTTAGGGGTCTCGGGGGCTGATTTAAGATTAGCCTTTCCTACATTACACACGCAAAGACCATGTAGTTCGACTGACACAGACCTATGTTTTTGAATTTTTCCTTTTTAGACTTACCTTTTTGACATGTTTTTGGATTTTTGATATCATATGGATGGTTGATGCTCTTCTGATGATGATTGATATTGCACTTTGATCATTGTTTTCAGTTTTCTACCACACTGTTGTGTTGCCCTTTGGTGAAATCGATACATTTTTATTGCCCCTAATGATATCCAGATGTTGCCCCCAAGCTATGGAGTGATATGTTGACCACATGACATGAGTTTGATAATGGATGTAATGATGGCCAGACAAATGATATGATATGAATTGATATTGACTTTCAGATGAATGATCCTGATATGTTCATAATAGATGGGAAGGTTGATCTTAGAATCACATATGATGCCTATTTCCAAGTTTTCACCAAATGCTTTGATTACACCCTTTGTGTTTTTGTATTTTACTCATTTTTTTTATTTTTTTCTTTTTTTTTTTGTATTTTCTATATTTTTTTGTATTTTTGCATTTGCCAAGATGCCTGTTTGTCAGGTTTTCACCAAGGAAACAATTTTCAGTAGTTTTGCCCCGTGCACTAGGAGTTTTAAGCATAGAATTTTCTAAGATGAATACTGTTGATAGGTTCATCAAATAGATCCCCTTCTGGCATTGATAGCTGATATGCTCCTGATCCATACACTGATATGATGACAAAGGGACCAAGCCAATTAGGCTCAAATTTTTATTTCTTCTCCCTATCCTGTTGATTCCTAGGGTTTTCCTTTAGTACCAAGTCACCAACCTAAAAGACCCACAGTTTTACCCTGTGATTATAACTTCTTGACATCCTCTGTTTATAAGTTGTTAGATGATTAATAGCTTGTTGACGATGCTCATCCAACAACTCCAGTTCTTGCAGTCTTGATACCCTATAGTCTTCATCTGAAATGATACCTCTGAGTGATACACAAAGGGATGGAATTTCAACTTCACTGGGCAATATGGCTTCTGATCCATATACCAAAGCAAATGGTGTAGCTCCCATTGGTGTTCTGATGCTTGTTCTATAGGCCCATAGTGCAGGGTTGAGTTGAACATTTCAATCACGTCCAACATCGTTAACTGTCTTTTTGAGAATTTTGAGTATGGTTTTTTTTGAGGCCTCTGCTTGGCCATTCCCTTGAGGATAGTACGGTGTGGAAAAACGATGTTGGATGTGGAACTTATCACATAGCTCTTGGACATCTTGATTCTTGAAAGGTCATCCATTATCAGTGATAATGGATTGAGGGATACCATTCTGAAATGTTATGTAGTTCAAGATGAAAGAGGAAATTTTCTTCCCAGTGATGGTAGTAAGAGGTACTACCTCTATCCATTTCATGAAATACTCTGTAGCTGTAATAATGAACTTGTTTCCATTAGATGAAGATGGATTTATTTTTCCTACTAGATCCAGGCCCCATTGACAAAAAGGCCATGTCGATGTGAAGGGATGCAGTTCTTGTGCGGGTGCATGAACCAGATTCTTGTGAACCTAACATTTTTGACATTTCTTGACAAATTGATATGATTCTTTCTCCATGCACGGCCAATAATATCCCAAACGGAGGAGTTTCTTAGCTAGAGTTATTCCACTCGAGTGAGTACCACAAATACCCTCATGAACTTCTCGTAGGGCCATTTTAGATTTGTTGCATTCTAGAAATCAGAGTAGGGTACCATCAAGACCTTGACGATAAAGGACATCTGTGATTAAAGTATGTCAGGCGGATTGGAGGATAAAGTTTCATTTTTGGTTCTTGGAAAAATATGGAGGAAGAATATCATCTTTCAGGTAAGCATAGGTTTTTTCGTAGATGGAGGGTTCAATGGCTTCTAGATGGCATATGGTAGCAAATTCTGATTGATAATGGGAAGGACATGATACTTGTTCTACCATAAACTCATAACAAACACACTTCTTAGGCAATTGTAGTAATGAAGCAATTGTAGCCATAGCATCTGCAACTTTGTTCTCTGCCCTTGGAATCTGATCAAACTTGATACTAACAAAGGATTGTTTTAGATTATCTATTTGCTACTTGTAGGGCATCAATTTTTCATCTTTTGTTTGATACTCATCATTTACTTGGTAAATAACCAGTTGAGAGTCCCCGTATACTTGTAAATCTTTGATTTTCCATTGAATCGCTATCTTGACCCCAATAATCAATGCTTCATACTCTGCCACATTATTTGTACACTGAAACATGAGTCTATATGATTTCAGAATTGTGTGTCCTTGGGGAGAAATGAACAAGATCCCTGCTCCTAATCCTAGTTGTGTATACGATCCATCAAAATATAGTATCCATTGTTGGGGCATTGCTGTCATAATGTCTGCATCTAGAAATTCCATTGTCATTGGGTGATCATCTGGTAGAGGAGTTTCAGCTAGCTGTTCAGTGATTGCTTTTCCCTTGATTGCCTTTCTCTCGATATATTGAATGTTGAATTCACTTAGGAGCATAACCCATTTCGCCAGTCTACCTGTTAAGGCAGCTTTACTTAGTAGATACTTCAAAGGGTCGATCTTTGCAAGTAACTTGATTTTGTGAGTCAGCATGTAGTGTCTCAGCTATTGAGTAGCAAACACTACTGCTAAGCAAGACTTTTCTATGAATGTATAGTTTATCTCATAGCCATTTAGAGTTCTACTGATGTAGTAGATGGCGCGCTCTTTCCCTTCATAGTCCTCTTGTGCTAATAGTGCCCCCAAAGAGATATTTGTCATGGCAATGTACAAAATGAGAGCCCTTCCTTCTGTTGGTGGCATGAGAATGGGTGGTGACATTAGATATTGCTTGATTTGATCGAATGTTGCTTCACACCTCTCATCCCACCTGAAAACTATATTCTTATGCAATAGATGATTAAAAGGATGACTTTTGTCTGCCAGCTAGGAGCGGATTGATTGAAGCCGTCCTTGTAGTGATCTGAGTTGGCTGATATTCTTAGGAGGTGGCATCTCCATAATTGCTTTGGCTTTTTTTGGATCCACCTCAATGCCCTTTTCTAAAACAATCCTAGTAGTTTTGCTGATGTAACCCCGAAGACACACTTCTTAGGGTTTAACCTGAAATTGAATTTATCCATCCACGTGAAGATTTTGTCTAGGATATGTAGATGTCCTTCCCTTGTAGTAGATTTTTCCAAGATGTCATCCACATAATCCTCCATTAAAGTGTGCATCATATCATGGAAGATTGTTGTCATTGCTCTTTGATAAGTGGCTCCTGCATTCTTTAGACCAAATGGCATGACGTTCTAGTAGAAGGTTCCCCATGGACATGTAAAATCCGTCTTTTCTTCATCTTTTGGAGCTATTATTATTTGATTGTACCCAGAGAAGTCGTCCATGATTGATAACATGGCATGCCCTACCGTCAAGTCCACAATGATGTCTATATTTGGAAGTGGAAAATCATCCTTCGGGCATGCTTTATTGAGGTCCCTGAAATCTGTGCAAATTCTGATGCTGTTGTCTGGTTTTGAAATAGGTACTATGTTAGATATCCATTCAGCATAGTCTATAGACCTTATTAATTTAGCATCCAATAATTTCTTTAATTCTGACTTTACCATCAATGCGATGTGAGGATGCATTTTTCTTAATTTTTGCTTAACAGGCTTGATTCCTATTGGCAAAAACAAATGATGCATAAGTAGATTTAGATCTAAGCCTGGCATATCAGAATATGACCAAGCGAAGTTGATGCTTCTTGCTTTAAATAAATTGATAAATTTCAATCTCTCTTGATCAATCATTGATTCTGCTAGATGTAGAACTTTTGCATTCTCTTATGTGCCAATTTCCACCACTTGTGTAGATTCGACCAGAACTGATGATCGCTCATGATAATGTTCTGGGAGAGTGTCAAATCTTCCATCCTTCAGTGCCTCAGAAAGTTTTTCATCGTTGGATGTGTTCTTTATTTTTACTTTTTCCATATCTATTGGTGCCATAGAATGGTTTTCACCATTAGATCTATTTTCCCTGTTGTCAATTTTGCAACTGGAAGATTTGACACCCTCCTGCTGAGTCGTATTGTTATGAGTAGTATAGATAGAATTTCTATCAGGTTCGGTATGACATAGGAAATGCACGATGGCATCATCATTTGCAAATTTTGGTACAGTCAAAGGTTCAATAGGTTCCCAATCAATAAGTTCTAGATGGATTAATGGCATGGTATCATCGGATTGATTTAGGTCAATGGAAGTAAGGGTGAGGACAGTAATATCATCATAATTATCATTTGGGATATCGAGATCCATGATGGTACCCTCTTCGAAATCATCTAGTTCACTCAAATTTTGTTCGTCCTCACTAGAGTCATCGATATTTAGTGATCTCGCGACGAATGGTCTAGACCCAGGGCCTTGGCCCTCCTCACGTGTAGGTACATATTTTTGAATCACATCGATTGAAATATCAATGAAAAGTAGATCACAAGGTGATGCCCACTCATATTCATTTGAGTCTGTTTCAAAACCATCTCTAAAGTGAAGGATATTTTCTACAGTCATTTTTGTTAGCTCATGCTTCTCTTCTTTAGAGTATCCTAGTCCTGGTTTTTCTTTTGTGTGGAGAATGAGAGGTTTGATAGGTTCTGTGATTCCTTGCTTTCTTAATCCCATAGGTCCTTGTCCTTCATAACCCATCTTTTCAAGAATAGCCTTTCCTTTTCCATACTTGTCTGTGTTGATGTTAACATTTTTGATACCGATCTCTGATGTTGATGGTTCTTCATCCTTGTATAGCCAATTCAAGACTGCTTTGTTGTCTGTTTCTTCTGCTATGGTTCCAGATTTTACAAATGTTTTCTAAAGAACTGTGCTAGGTAAAGATGTTGGAGGTTTGATCATTGATGGTTGACCATATTTCCTAGGAGATGGCATTGATTGTGATAAGTTAAGCGATTGCTCCACTGAGTACTGTCCCATTCCTTTTTCTGTCAGCTGAACTTGCTTTTGAACTTTGTCTAATAGAGAAGTATGTGTATCCAGATTGTTTGTTTCAACATGACTTGTTTCTTTTTCTTTACCTTTCTTTTGTACCCACTTGGTAGTGATGCTTGGACTTTGTTTGTTCTTGGATGATGATGAACTTGAAGCTTCCCTGTTGTGAGGGACAAAGGTGTCTTGAGATATTCTCAATGTGTCACAATGTTGTGGATGATTATAATCAGCAGCTATAGTCACCTCTTTTCTGTTCATTGGAAACTTTAGGCATTGATGGTATGTAGAAGGTACGGCCTGTATTTCATGGATCCAGGGTCGTCCTAAGAGTATGTTGTAAGTCAACTCTCTTTCCAACACTTGACATGCTATATGCTTCATCATGGGTCCCACCTGAATGGGTAATACAATTAAACCTTGGGACGATCTTTCCTCCTCATCATATGCTTTGATGGTCATTTTCCTTCAAGAATCAATAGCGTCATCGAAATATCCTAGTGCACGGACCAATTTGAGGGTGCAAATGTTCAGACCAGCTCCCCCATCTATTAGAACTCTCTTAATGTGATGATTATGGATACATACTTTGATATGCAATGTTGTGTTATGCAGATGGTTTAATGAGACATCATCCTATTCAGAGAATGATAGACAATGCAGGGTAGTCAGGTGTCCCACCATAGCTTGGAATTGACAAACATCCAAATTTTTTGGTACGGTTGTGGCAACTAATGCTTGTTCGAGAACTTCCTTATGTGATGGTGACAACTTAAGGAGTTCCAGTATCAATATTTGTGTGGGGATGTTTTGCAATTGATCGACAATATTATAATGAGATTGAGGTGTAACCTCACATTGAGATCCTACTCCTTTTAATACTACCTTGGCTTGCCCCCTAGTCATGACGTTTGTCGGTTGATGTTCTTGATTCTCTCGAGGGGTGTTTTTCATTTGATTGATAACATCATAATGTGATGGAGGTGAAACTACATGTGTGGATCCCATTCCTTTTAACATTACCTTGGATTTTCCCCTAGTTAGCACATTGGCTGATTGATGTTATTGATTTTCTCTGATTTTTAAGACATTTATTTGATTATCAGAGTTTTGCACACTTGGCAGTAAATCCAAAGAGGTAATGTTGTTGGTTTTTTTCATCAATGTTATCACCAACTACATGATCATGTTTGACTTCAGATAGACATAGGATTGTTGTGTCATAGACGTGATTGGCATTCTTTCCTTTGCTGTTTGAGGATGATTCACCTTTGTCATAATTTGGTAAATGATCTTTGAAAGCCGAATGATCATTGTTATTTTGAGGTCCTTCCACATACACTTTGTTGTTGTCCACCAAATCTTGTACTGCATGTTTCAATTCCATACAGTCATTTGTTTTATGACCCTTGTTATTATGATAATTGCAATAATCAGCGTCATTCCACCATGATGGTTTGACTTTTGGATCCCAGAATCTAGATTCCCGTGCAGTGAGAAGACCTCTGGTAACTAATTCCTTCATTTCCAATTCCATTATTTGAGCCAAAGGTGTCAACCTTCACCGATTTGATGATTTTTGATACAACTATGGTTTTATGTTTTCATTGCTTCGTGTGGTATTTGACTTGACATTTTGTTCGTTGTTCTGATTCTTTGATGTGGAGGTAGTTAAATTGAAAACCAGTTTGATGTTTTGGGGATCATTTGTTGTCTCATTTGTATTTCAATTCTTTTTCCAAAATTTTGGCTTCTCAGTGCTTGAGTATTGATTTGAGGAGTTACTTGTGTTGGTTGTTTTATCATTAAAATGTTTGATAACTCCTTTCTTGACTAACGCCTCTTCGATCTTAAGACCATTTTCTATCACTTTCTCAAATGTTGGAGGAAATTGTAGTTCCAATCTATAACTCATTTCTTCTATCAAGTTTTCAATGAACAATTCCATCTTTTCCTCTTCAGGAATGGATCTAGGATATCTAGTGAACAAGCGTCTCCATCTTTGGAGAAAAGACAAGAATGTTTCTCCCTTGTTTTGTTTTAGATTGTAAAGATCTTTGATAGTAACATCATGTTGGATGTTGAATGAGTATTGAGAGATAAATCTGTTGACGAGTTCCTCAAAAGTTTTGATACCTGGTTTTAACTTCGAAAACCATTCCATGCATGATCCTCCCAAACTCCTTGGGAATAATCTCATTAAATAAGTTTCTTTTTGTGCAAACTCAAGACTCATTGTTTTAAATTCTCTGATATGATCTATGGGATCTGTTCTTCCATTATACTTATCATATTTTGGGATCTCACAATGTCTAGGAAAAGGTATCAAGCTGACCGTTGCGTCGAAAGGATAAGGACAAATGTCCTGTATCGCATATCACTTGGTAGTCCCTTTCATCATATCTTGTATTTATTGATGTAACATTTGCATATGATGTTAAATTAGCAACCGGATCTATTGTTTGCATTGGTTGTGGTATCTCAGTCTCATTCATTTTCGGTGTTTCCTTCAAACGGTTTACATCAAAATATTTTGGAAGTTTTTCCCCTGATTCGGCCAACATTAAAAGATATTTTTCCATGTCTTGTTCTAGAAATTTTTCCATAAATATGTGAAACTTGGGATCTTGTTGAGCCGCTTGGATATCTTCTGGAGTTATTTCATTCTTATCATTGTGGTTCAGATTGTTCCAAGGATTTTCTTCTGCCATTTCTTTTGATTTTAAAATTTCTTGCTCTAAGAGTCTTTGTTTTTAGTACCTAGTTAAGATTGGCATACAAATTTTTGCCCTTTCTTCTGAAATGTTGATCTTATGTGCATGATAGTGTCAATTTGAACCTTTTTAAACAAAGTCGAATAAGATGACTGATCTTATTGATGAGACAATATTTAAAAAGTTTAATTACTATACTTTGTTTCGTGATGAAGGATGATAGTATCCTGATAATGAAACTTCAGTGTAATAATTGATTGTGTATTTGATTTTTGACACTTGTGATTTGTATGATCTTGTTTCAGTTGATAAGTTTGAAAATTTGTATATACCTTTCCGACTTTGGTTCCTAGACAGTGATTCTGATAAAAAGAAATTTGATTCTGATGAAAATGTGGATAAAATGATAGACTGGTTAAAATTTTGAACTCTCTATTTTAAAAGCGCTAAAACATAGACCATAAGCGCTATTTCCTAGAAGCGCTAGAACAGAATTCAGAAGCATTGAAACAGGTGACCGAAGCGCTATTTTGATAGAAGCGCTAAAACAGTGCCCGAAAGCGCTGGAGAAAATGACAGAAGCGCTACTTCCCAGAAGTGTCGAAACAGAGCCCAGAAGCGCTATAAAAAGTGACAAAAGTGCTATTTTGCCAGAAGTGCTAAAATAACGACTGTAAGCACTAAAACAAAGCTTGAAAGTGCTAGAACAGTGACCCGAAGCGCTGAAACAAGTTTTCTAGAATGCTAAAAACAGGACTTTTTAAGACTTTCTACTGCAAAATTTGATCTGGTCTTATGGCATATTGTATCAAAGATTGTGGAAGATAAGAAGGATGAATCCGTTGACTACGGTTGTGGAATTGTGTGAGAGCTCTCCTCTGGAAGAAGGCTCGTGAGTAGAGTGGCTCTACTGCATAATCTAATGTGTGGCCCCTAGCAAAATCATGATATATGTGGATGAATGTTCTATGTTGTAAAAAGAGTTTCCGGTTTTGATATAGAAAACGTTGTTTTCTCAATTTGTTTCTATAACCGAGAGGTTTTTGGGGTTTCGTGACTTTGATTTTTCTTTTGAGAAACGTGGTGGACTTCCACTTTCGCAGTATGGATTTTCTGATTTGTTTTGACTTGACATTTTCAGAATGATCTTTAATCTGATTTAAATGAATTTGTGAAAACACGGCAAGCAATTTTGAATAAGTGTTTTAAAACTGAAAAGATTGTGTATGTTCAAAAATCATGAATGATCTTTATTGATTTTGATGGGTTGTTTTAATAATTGTACACAAATCAAACAGACTCACACTTAAGGACAAGTAGGTCATCATTATACTCACAGCCCACATCTTGAATTACGTTGACTCACACAGTAGTGTCACCCCCTAGAGGGTGCCCATGTTTTTGTCGTTGCCAGGCACGTACTCAAAGTGTTGGAAGTAGATACTGAATCCCTTGAGCAAGCGGTCCTTGGTAATTATATGGTGAGTGTCTTGGGGGTAGATTCTTCCCTCCCCTTGCACCGTGAGTATGACAATGTATGGATACTGACTCAGCGAGAAACTACTCTATGGTTCGTAGATAGGGTTCTGTTCGGTGTGGTAAATAAATAAACTCCCTTAGGAGACCTCCCAATCTTTAGAACAAATATTTTGGGGATGGTTATCTTGCCTACTACCGTCAAGTTGGACTTTCATCAACAACTTGCATTTTTATTATAGTGGGTTGGAAAACCTGGCTTTGGTTGTTCCCACTTAGGTTGTTCCCGTAGGGTGAGTACTTTTTCCCACTACAGTAGGCCTGCTAAAGGATTTAATAAAGCATAAATGACATGAAGTAAAAGTGAATCTAGCACTTTGGTCACCCAGTTAAGGGGAGAGCATAATCCTAATCACCACAAGCATAGCATATAAGTTTGTTCTATTTTAAAATCCCAAAAAGAAATTTTCTAATCTATGTGAAGGTGTTGCTTCACAGAAATCATGATGTTCTTTTTAACTTGTACTGTAAAAATGCGGTGACTATCCTAGGATTGATAAATTTGCTTTAAGAAAAACAAGAAAGTGACTATCCTAGGATTGATCAATTTTAGGAACTTTGAAGTGACTATCCTAGATTGATCAATTTTAGAAAACTTTGAAGTGACTATCCTAGATTGATACGTTTTAGTCCAACTATGAAAAAAATTAAAATCTGGCCACGGATGTGTCGGATCCATACTGTTTTTACAAAAGCGCTGGAATATTGCACCGAAGCGCTGAAACAGTTACCTGATGCGCTAAATTACCCGATGCACTAAAATAGTGACCATAAGCACTAGAACAGTGACCGAAAGCGCTAAACCAAAAGCGCTAAAACAGTGACCAGAAGCGCTAGAAGAAAAACACGCCGAGAACCTACGTGACACTTTTCGGAAAATTGATAATTTTGATAAAATTGGGGTTAATGCCCCACGGTGGGCGCCAAATTGTAAGTGTGAATATATGAATAAGGTTAAAACACTTCTTAATAAAACATTATATCAATGATTAAACAAATTGAATCAATTCAAAACAGTAATCAATTGAAAGCATCATATTGTTCTCTATCCTCAAAAATTTATTAAATCCTGATTGCTCTCAGATTGTCTAAGCAAATAAGACTATTAAAATGACAATTCAAAGAATGAGATGATGTTAATGCAATGCTAGATGATAAATCAATTAAACTAGCATGATATAGATGTGAAACAGATATATGCAGCTACAGGAGGCAACCATGGTTGAAAGCTTGATTGCTTGATGCTTGATTTGTGAATGCTTGATGCTTGATGTCTAGATTCCTGCAGAGTAAGAGTGCATAAACTTGATTATCTAGATCCTTTTCTTGGTTCAATGAAGCTTTATTTATAGATTTCCTGGCTGTAGAAATGAATAGGGAAAGCTTTGAGAGGTTTGGATTCAATCTGGAGAATTAAATGGTGAGAGATGGAGGAGATTGAGAGAAAGATGGAGATTGTCTCTACCCATGAAAACACCAGGCAAGAGAAGAGGAAAGATTGATGGAAGAGGATTGAGAGAAGATTTTGGAATTTGTCTCCAATTTGTCTCCAAAACTTCCCATGAAGTTTCAAAGCATTAATTGTGACATATTTTAGACATGGATTAGACATAGGAAATCTAATTTATTTTTGAGGAAATGTAGATTGGAATATTCCTTATGCTCTAATTCAAATATTTTGATTTATTTAAATCAGGAAAAGGGAGATAAATAATTTAATAAAATGAATTATAGGATAGTTGTTTATTAAATTAAACAGAAGAATATGACAATTAAAAAATAAAGTGTTTTGTCTTTATTTAATTAATTTAAGATGGATGTGATAATTAAATCGAACAAAGTATTTAATTTTGTTTATTTAATTAAGATGAATTTGAATGTGAACTATATTAAATAAATATTTCTATTTATTCGATAGTAGAGGAAATTAGGATAATTAATCAAATAGTTTGTATTTAATTAATCAGATGCTCTAGACCATTTTTAGGTGTATACAATGGTCATCCATTCAAAAATTAGGATGTCCGTGAACTCTGTGAGAAATTCCATATACATCATCATTTCTCCACACCTTACTATCCTCAAGGTAATGGCCAGGTTGAGGCCTCTAACAAAACCATTCTTAAAATTCTTAAGAAGATGGTCAATGAAGCTGGTCAAGATTGGCATATTCAATTGAATCCTACCTTGTGGGCTTACCGCACGAGTATCCGCACTCCCACAGGTGCTACCCCCTATGCCCTTGTCTATGGATATGAAGCCATCTTTCCCATCAAGGTTGAGTTACCCTCTTTGCGCCTCCTTGCACAATCACATTAGTGATGAAGAATACTAAGTTTCCTATTTGCAGGAATTGAAGCTATTAGATGAATGAAGATAAACTGCTTTTAACCATCGTAGAGAATATCAACACGAATGATTCAAAGTTATAATCAGAAAGTGAAACCACCCACATTTGAGGTTGGAGATCTTGTCCTTCATGAAAATCCTCGTAATCAACAAGACAGAGAAAAGAAGGGTAAATTTGAGCCTAATTGGTTAGGTCCATACGTTATCACTGTTGTGTATGGATCTGGGGCATACCAGTTATCTACTCCAAAAGGTGAATTGCTTAATGATCCCATCAATAGTATGCACATTCACAAGTTTTATACCTGAGTAATTTAGAGGGTACACTCTTTTAAAGTCCTGAAAAAATACAAAAAAAATGAAAAAAAAAGTAAAGAGAAATCAATTCGATCAATGTTGAAAACCACTTTGGTGGCACCTTGAGAAAGTACCATGGTGAAAAATGAGAAATTGGTGCCATGTGTAGAGGCTTTGCTCCTCTTTCCTTTGGAGCTCTACTTGATCTTTTCATGCCATATTCATTCACTCTCCACTTCATAATGCCCTTTTCATACTCACCATGGCTTGTGAATTGTTTGACAGTTCCCTCACTTGCTCACTTTTTTCATGTGTATTGGGTTGGTCCTATTCCTCACTAGGGAATTTCCTCAACCTTAGCCATGGGTTAGGATATTGAACATCTCACAGTTAGAGAAAATACCCTCTTTGTTTGTTTGCTCGCTTGAGATCCATCTCTTTCCATTGTAAAATGTCTTGAAAAAATCCATAAAAATCATAAAATGTCCTGAAAAAATCCATAAAAATCATAAAATGTCATGAAAAAATCCATAAAAATCATAAAATTTCTTGAAAAAATCCATAAAAATTGTAAAATGTCCTGAAAAAATCCATAAAAATCATAAAATGTCCTAAAAAAATCCATAAAAATCATAAAATGTCCTGAAAAAATCGATAAAAATCATAAAATGTCTTGAAAAAATCCATAAAAATCATAAAATGTCTTGAAAAAATCCATAAAAATCATAAAATGTCCTGAAAAAATCCAAAAAATTAAAAAATCATAAAATATCTGAAAAAAATTATAAAAACATCAAATATTCCAAAAATCCAAACAAAATCAAATACTCCAAAAAAAAAAATTTCAAAAATCCAAAAAAATCAAATATTCCAAAAATCCAAAAAAATCAAATATTCCAAAAATCCAAAAAAATCAAATCTTCCAAAAATCCAAAAAAATCAAATAACTTCAAAAATCCCTCAGTAGTGACACTTTCATATCACCACATATCTTTGAACTTCAATGAAATCAAACTGCATCACAAGTAGCAATCAAGCAAATATTGCAGCATACATATCAACCCATCTTTCAAATCCAACCAAACACATACAACCGTACTAAGAATTAGTTCTATATTGAAGCATGATGCATGTTTGTTTGTTTATCTTTGATTGTTTTTTATGGTTTTATCTTTGGTGGCATGTCTTTTAGCTTCTCCAGGATGTCTGGGACTAGAGAGGTGATGATGGGGCATGTTCACTTGTTTGATGTATGTGGATTGTTTCTTATTCATAGGACGACTCGTCTTAAGACATGGTTGTCTAAAACCATCGAGGACCTATGAGTCTAGTGTGGATGAGAGCATTCCTTGTCTGATAGTGTCTTCCATGCAATAAGTATTCAGGTCATCTAGGGTCCTTATACCTAGATGCTTATACTTCATCACTAAATAAAAACGCAAATAGTATTCTGGTTATCTAAATGTTCATGTTATCTAGATGCTTATACTAATTTGCGACATAATAAGCTCGATGATGATAAAAGCACTTAAAAGGCACAAGAGGCTTCATCACCTTCATTTTCTCCCATCTTGCATCTTTCTTGTCGTAGAGAAATCAATCAACTTGCATCTCAAAATCTCATGTCCCCTTAATCAATCAATCAATCATTCTATCAACTTGTTTGGTGCTTGCATCAATCTCAATCAGCTTCATCAGCTCATCAACCCGGCTATACTAATCATTTCCATCAATTGTTCAGGTACGCCTATCAATTGTGCATTTCCATTAAATGCACATCACCACTTTATCACTTGTGTAGTATCAAGTATCTAATCATTTTCTTGACATCTATCGAGAGATTAATCTTCTTACAATCTGTCCAATCAATCTCTCATGGGGGCATATCACTCTTATCATATTCCTTACCAGGATATATCTGGGGCATGTATCAGTTGATCAATGTTTTTTCTTTGAAACAATGTGACAAGCTGCATTGTCTCAAAGAGGGGCAAAATGTAGACACTCAAATTTGTCCTTGCAATCATCACATTATTTGTCTATTGATTAAAATGATCAATTCATTCAATACTTTCTTCTATTCATGCATTTCATCAAATCATTAAATCGTCGCATTATCGTTTGCATCCGTCGCATCATCGTTTTGCACTATCATTCATCATCATAATAATTTCATTATCATAATCATTCACCGACATTTCATAATAAAACTATATTATCATTTAAATCACATCGCTTGCATATATCATCCACCTCATATTGCATTTCGTTAAATCATCACACCATTAAAATATTATCACCACATGATCATTCATAATGCATAATAAATAATAATCGTTCATAAAACATTTCATAATCATTCATAAATTAAATGATTTCATTTCGACAAATTATCATTCTTGCATAAATCATTCTCGTAAAACATTAAAATAATTCATAATAAAACATTAATAAAAAAATATTTTCATTTAATCATTTTATTCAATCCTTCACCATGCATTTAATCTATCTTCTTTATCATTTCTAATCATATGCAATTCATTTCACTACACCATGTGGGATTTTAAAAATTCATTATTCCAATATTCTTTTATCCCACATTTCTCATTTTCAACCTCTTTGTCCTCAGAAATGCCTATTTAAATGGGTTTCCTCCTTCATTTGTAAGGACCACAAAATTGCATACTCACGAGCTCATTAAATCTTTATATCTTGCTCCCATTCACTATCGCCTCTTTACAACATTTTGTGCTCATAAAATCTGAGAGCAAATGCATTATAAAAGATCTTGGTGATAGGGAAGCAATGGAGATTAGTTTTACTTAAAAGCATTTTGTTTAGTTTCTTAGATTAGAATAGTTTAAGATTATGTTTTGTTTGCTTTAAATCTGAAATTGCTTCATTGTTGAGGTCCATAAATGATGGTTATCCTCCATAGAACCATTCATTTTTTAGAGCTTATAGTTGGTAGTTTAGTTGTACAATGGGGTTGTGTGGCAAGGCATTACAAGACTTGCACTTCTCTATGATTTCCAACAATCCTTTATCTTCAATCCAAGAGACCGTGTCACTTACTACTTTTCTCTTTGATTCATTGAATCCATTAATTAATGAACTTATACTTTCTTCAGTGGACCATGCAGAACTAGTGACCACACTAGGAGCTACCTGAAAATGTGTCCTTCTGGCTAGTTGTTTAAGCCTTCTTGGAGCAAGTTCAACCTGAGTGACTAATTCATGAACCTCTGTAACTTTCCTCTTTTCTCCAGTGAAAGCCATTGATTTACTAGAGACTAACTCAGACTCTTCAAGAGCTTTAGCTACTTCAATCTAGGTTCCAAACGTAGGTATTCTAGGATCTCAAGGGTTGTTAATCAACATTTCAATGCAACCAACAACATAGTCCTTCTCAATCTCATATCCTAACTCAAGAATCCATGAGTTTCTTGGTTCAATTTCCTTGATAATGTAGCTATCAATGGTTACCAAAAATTTTATATCATTCTTATATTTTGTAACCAATTCTCTTGGAACTCTCCTCCTTCTATTCATTTTCCTCTAGAATTTTCCAAATAATATAGCAAGGAAATCTCCTTGTGCATCCAAATATCCAATGTTTCTCATAAGCTCCTTGATCTAATGAGTGACTAGTATGGAATTTTCCCAACTAACTTCACCTATTCCAGGAATCTCCTTCATAAAATAGAATGTTAGACATAATACCAATGTACCATATCTGAATGTACATTTCTTCTTCTTGAAATCTCTTAGATTCTCCAATAGCTTTTGTCGGAGCAACTCACAAAGGTCATATTTTGTTATGTTCTCAACCATATCCAATCCAAATTTAATTGTAGTGGTGGAGACATCTTTGTCACCAAAGATCAGTTGTGAAATAACTAGACTTGCATACTATATTATTGGGTTAGTGACTCTAGCTCGTGTGTTCTGTATTAAACTTTTTCCTCTGTCAAAAATGCATTTAGGAGTTGTTTCAGAGGATGATAAGAGAGTAAATTCTCTAATTACTTCTTTGGATATCATATACGATTTTTCAAGCCACACACATTCACCATGAACTCTACTAAGAGCCATTTTAATTTCATCTCTGTGAACTTATGCTATATTCTAGTTTCGGGTTAAGATCATTTCCAGACAATTTTTCAAGCCACAACATGTGAGATTTTTCATAAGTAGATCCTTCCAATTTTCCATGAATGTATATCCCAACATCTTCAATCATTATAACACCAAGAGGGATATCTGAAAAATCACCCAAAGGGTCGAGTTCTAATGTTTTAACAGGGTACATTTTAAGTTGTGGTTCTGGTCTCACTGAATTGTCAATGATTCAAGGTATATCCATCGCATTCAACAAAATTTGACAAGTAATTTAGATGAAATAGTGTATAGCAATAGCGACTTACCTCTTTCTTGCACACCAAAGCCAAATTCTGAATTTTTGTTGTATGGAATTACTCTAGTTTCTTCAAGCTTCCTCTGCACGCTTCTCTTCTTTCACAAATTCCATTCATCGAATGATTTTTTCCTAACATGTATGAATTTATCTCCTCAAATGCTTCAGAAATAAATGCTTCAGATCACAATTAGATGACGTCAAGTTTTTTATACGCTTTCATCCTTTCAAATTACGGAATTCATTCTTCACACATGTGTGTCTGAAAATTCATTTTGCATGAAATCTTGAATTCATAACCTCAATAAATGCACTTTTGTTATGATATCACATCATATGTTGAAAGAGGGTTATTAATTTTATTGTTATTGCTCCACCTTAGCCACTGCCTAGATTAATTTTTTATGGGAGTATTTGCACCGGAGGATGACACAAATGAAATCAATACTTCTAATTCTGCTTGTTTTCCAAATTCACCTTCCTTTCTCCAGATCCTTTATATTTCCTTCCTAACTTTTGTCAGATCAATATTAATAACCGGTTCATACCTCTTTACCAGATTCTTACTTCTCATGTTTTTTCTTCGGCAGTCTTTAGCAAAATGTCTCGGATTGTTGCAATTATAACAAACAATATTATTCCATCCAATTTTTCCTTTATTCCATCTATATTTTCATTGGTTAGCTTTATTTCCAAATGAATTACAGTGATAACAGTAGCCATTGAATGGATAAATCATCTTGTTCAACTTTTGATTTCTGCATTCTTTAGTTTTGTGTTCAATCCTCTTTCATTTAGAACATTGTCCAAAGAATGATAAAGTATTTTCATTCATTTCATCATTTTGTTTTTATTTCTTTTCACAATATTTTTCCCTATGTCCAAACTTATTGCAAAAATAATAGATAACATTAAAAGATAATTACCTTTGAGTATTAGGTTGTCTAATGGGAATCCTTCTGACATTTCTCCTTAGATTCTTTATTTTTTTCCATTGCTTCGAGTCTTCATGTCAGGAGATTGATTCGCCTTTGAATTTTTCCCTTCTTCAAATCCTGAACCAATTTTTTCCTTAGAGGGTCTTTGTCCTACAATCAATTCATCTAGCATTATGGAACTTGTAACAAATTTATCTTCATGTTTTCCACCCTTTTCCAAATCTGATTTCATAATTTCCACTTCTTGTTCAATCTTTTCACATTCATCCATCTTCCTTTGTATTTCATCTTTTAACACTCTTCATTTTTTCTCTTTTCTTTCACTTGTTCTTTCAGTCTAGTGATGTCCTCATCTTCTGTCTTTAATTGATCAATAACTTCTTTGTATCTTTCCTTCATATGCTTATTGAACTCATTTGCTTCCTTCACCCTATCCTTCAAATCTTTATTTTATTTTGTATTTTCAACAGGGATCACTTTCGAAGGAATAAGAAAATTTTTATCTTCCATATATTTGAGTTTTAGGACCTTCCCCAAGCTATTAGACTTCTTCATAGGAACCAGGATCTAAATACCAATTTTTGAACACCTGAAATACTAAGGGGGGTGACACGGTATTCCATAAAACCACTCACACAAAATCCATCTAAACAATATCACAATTCTAACTAAAAAAATAAGAGAAAACATGGAATCAAGACAATGCATCAACACACATGAACACCAATATTTTTACGTGGAAAACCCAAAATGGGAAAAACCACGATGAGGGTTAGCTCACAATATAATATATTTGGATATAGAATATTACGAGGCTCACTACCAAGACTCGTTGTCCTTAAAAAACTCACAACCAAAGTACAAAATGATATGGCTCACTTCCAAGATACAAAATGGTATGGCTCACTTCCAAATGATGAACTAAGAAAGAATGCACCTTCCTTGTGTTGGGGTTCAGTTCTGGTGAAGCACAATACATAAATAACAAACCTATCTACTCATCTATATAGTTTTTCACATATAAATCACATAAACACACTCTTCTCTATCTTCATGTATCTCTCGCACTTCCACACTCTTCTCCTCAAAAGTGTTACATATACATGTTTATTCATCCATGTTAACTAATTAGGTCGGCCTAATTAGAGAAACCTTATTCTCAAATAAAAAAATAACTGTCGATATTGTCCTCAAAATATATTCATCTTCGCATAGTCGGTGTGGACCTAAGATAAATCCCTTTATCATTTCTATCACATTTTAAAACTTCTCAACATTACTACATAATTAGGTTGGATAGAGCTAGATCAACACTCCAAAATATACATTGAATCCATCACGTTTGTAACACAAAAATTTGTTAACACAATGAGTTCACCCTTAGATGACATCAAACTACTTATCTTCAACACCGCACAGTATGATAATCAAATATGAGAAAATCCAGAATCTCCTACATCAGTGTACTGTATAGAAACTCATTGTAGTCTTTAGATCAATATACTATCATTCATATCTTTCAAATTCCTTCATATATCATTAGGAAACTCCAATGTAGAATGCATCTTGTAGTCTCAAATCCATGTACAAAGTCCTATAGTGATATTTTTCTGAGATAGAATTCGGATAAAAAAATTGATGTACAGAGCCAGTGTATAAGCATGACATTGTTACCCAAACTATTGGTAATTGTACCTTTCCAACCATACAGCCTAGTCAATTGAAACCTTGTTAGTGAATGCAACTGATGTCAAGATAGAACATATTATCAAATTCTGAATAAATCTTACAAAATAAGATAAACCGAATCAAAATACCAGATCAACAGACTTCCTTTACTAGAGCAACTGAATACTACCAAACATCAAAATTACATTGTGGCCATTACCCATATTCCATCATTTGTTGACATTAATGACAACCTCTCAATTTCCAACAATAATGACTTGATTTGAATGATTCAATAGGCTTGTGAAATGATATACATGCGATTTATTATCTAATTTTCTATTTTGATCTCGTGTTTTTGAAATTTAAATGAAAATGATAGCATGGTTAAACCTATTTGTGTGTAATTGGAAAGGCATGCTTGAATGATAAGAAAACCACTTTATTTAAAAAAAATCATTATTTGAATAAAATAAAATTTTATTTTTTGCTTGAAAGTGATTGAATACTATACTATTATAAAAGTAAAATAGAGATAAATAAATATATATATATAACTAGATATATGTGTGTGTGTGTGTGCATATAAATGTATACATATATACATATATTAAATACATATATATAAATATATAAATACGTATATATGTATATATAAATACATATATGTATACAAATACATATATATACATATGAACGCATATGTAAATATATATATATATGTGAATATTCCATATAAAAATAGAATATGGATCAAAATTATTAAATCGTTACTATTGATTTCAAATAATAACAATTGAGGACATAATGGACGAGTGGCCTGTATTCAAATTTAATTCCAAGTTAATTAAATCTAAATAGTGGGGTGAAAAATTAATGCCAATTATGAATGAAACGACCCCCATATCAATGTGAACAAGCAAAAAAAGAAGAAAATCTTTCCATTTTGACAGGGGAATCACTAGAAAAAATCAGGTAGTGGTGACGAGTATACAGGGAGAAAGAAGGTAAGTGACTCAACTATGTTAGAAACAAAAGGAAAAATCCAAGGAAAAGCTTTGACCTTGAGGTAAATCAGTTTTTGTTTACAAAAATGCTTTATTTCTCATTAATATCTATTCAAAAAAACTTGCAATTTTCTTTTTAGTATGTTGATTCTTTTAGAATCAGTGGTGAATTAATAAATATCTTAAAAGTGCAAGTGTATTCAGCTTAGATCCTCATCATTTTTATGTAAGATCGATCATTTTCTTGTTCTATGATACCAGGGCCTTATCAGCCATCCTTGCATGCTTTAAACTTGTGCATTTTTTACCCTATCAGCATGCTAGTTGAGCATGGTCGAGTTATATTTTCTTAATGGTTATCACTTCTATTTGTAATTCATTACATGCAAGTTATATTTAGCTATTCATATTTCATCCAAATAGTTAAAAGTTTTGTGTTGTTTAAAACGATGTAAAAATTGCTGATCGTTTCCTTAAGGGAAATGAATCTAATACAATTGTTATTCTTTTTTAGAGTTATTGATCTTTCCATTCGGCTAGGCCGACTAAGGAATGGCATACCCTTGGGTGTATGATTTGGATTATAATCATAGAGAAATAGTTAAACATTGTTATTGAATCCAGTCGCATCGTTCTCCAAGAACGATGAAGGAATGGTTACATTGTTCCCTTATGCATTATGGTTTTTCAATCATTAAGATCAATTGATTGCATGTCATTTGATCAAAGATATAATTGTTCATCAGAATGATCCCCTTTTATTTATAGTATTACAATTCTATGCTTACAAAATATCATTTAAATATTGATTTATGGTATACCTTTTTATTCATGCACCTATTGTTCCCTTGAACGATGTACAAAATTGTTCCATAGAATGATCTCTAGGAATGATTCTTACCAATTGGCCATCGAACATGGTAAGCTGATAATTGGTATTATTTAAGGTTCAGCTAAGGATAAACGTTAGTAATTAAGCCAAATAGTCGTTTGACTGTTAGTCATATTTAAGCAACGATAGCTTAAACTTGCATCTATGGTAGTCACCATTAGAAACTCGGGTCTCTCTCCAAACCCGAATAGTATTATAAATGTTTGTGATTTAAAATAGAAAGCATGTCGTTCGATTATTTTTCTTGCACAAAAAGGGACACTATTATTGTATAGATAATTGCATATCCATAATGATAGAACGTTGATCGTTCACATGATAAACTAGAAAACTTGAAACTTTTATTGATATATATTGGCTTAGAATCTTGTAAACTTCTACAAACAACATTGTTTTGATAAAAATAGTATTGTTTTGATATAAATAGCATTATTTTGATAAAAATAGTATTGTTTTGATACAAACAGCATTGTTTGATAAAAATAGTATTGTTTTGATATAAACAACATTTTTATGGTACAAATAGTACATCAATATGTGGAAACTGTTCAAAAAAAAAAAAATCTTCCTTGAAAAAATAAATTTACACCTTGTATTACTGTCAAACGATATATCAATATGAAGCATTATTTTGAATGAAACAAATCTATTATAATGATTTATATTTTAGAATATATGCACAAATATATTAACTTAAGTTGGCACATATATGTGTAACATAGACCTTCGTCTGTGTACATACACATACTTGTGACATACCTTATTTTGTTATTTATTTCATTCTTAAATGAATATTGAATTACGTTGAATGTAATCATGTAATATATGTATGAAATGAATGGATAAAGTAGTGAATAGATCCATTGAATTATTTTTCTGATTTTATTTAAGTTGAGGAAATAAGTAGACTGAATTAATTTTCCATAGATATGTGTGTAACGAATAATATCTTGTTTGAGTAAAATAGCAACACCGTAGTAGACTAGAGCACCTCAGGGTAGATGTTGCTAGAGGGTAGATAGTTGCTAAGGAATAACTGTGTTGATGAAAGTTACCTTCTGGGACGCATGCTGAAATGGAGTATAGAGAGTATAGGTTTTTTCTTTATCCAAAACCTATCTTTTTTTGTTGCAATTATATTTTTATGCTTGGACAAGCAATTAGCCCATTATGTATGTATGGAATCTGTGATAACAGTCTTTGTCATTCCTAGCATAGATCTTGCATTATTCCAATCATAGATAGTGATGCAGGTAGATGTTTGGGCATGCACCAAATTCCACCTTGCAGATTGCTCTCTTGCTAAACTTTCCACGCATGGTTGGGTATTCTTCAAGTTGGAAGAATTTTGGGGAAGCATAAGCTTCGTGGTTGGGCGGTAAAACATTTCAAACATGTTCTCGTCCACCAGAGGAGGCGAGCGTCAAAAGGAAACATTGGATGTTTTCATGATTAGCATGGACTATGATGTAACCTTGATGTAAAATTGTATATTGTATTGACTTTGTGGCCCTATGAGCCAAGTCAACTTGGATATTGTAATTGACATTGGAAATGAATATATATATATATATATATATATATTTGACTCATTTTATTTAGACATGTGTTGCTATGATTGAAAATAGCTACTTAGTTATGTCTTTTTAAAATTAAATATTCATAATGTCATTTGCAATAATATAATTAAATAATAATTAGAATGGGTTATTACATTTGGTAGCATAAATTTGTTGCATACCATCACCTTCCTTCACAATGGCTTGGTAGATACTAGATTTATAGATTTTTGGTTGGATTGATGGATGGATAGGATTTAGTCCTTGTAGATGGGAGGTTAGGATTGATTATCATGTAGGATATATTGAGAAAATGACAAGTGGAATCATGTGATTGGTGTACCTCATTAAGGAAAGGATGGAGGAAAAGGTGAAGGGTGAAGATTTAATCAATCTTGATGAAGTATGGAGATTGAAAGTCATGTACATTTGGAGGCATGTGCCAAATTTGCAATCTTGTGAAAGTTTGACTTTTTCTTATTTTGATCAAGATTTGGTAGAGGAATATTATGGTTAAATAGTTGATAAAAGTGATTAGTTTATTCAACTAATGGCGAGAGGGATTTTTAGGAAAATTAAATAAGTATCAATACATTTATTAATATTTGGAGAATGTCAAAGAATATGATTGATTTAATTGAATAAATGTGATTTATTCAATTAAAGTGGAAATATTAAGAGAGGGATGAGTTAATTAAATAAAGGAAATTTATTCAATTAATGCAAGAGGAAAAATTAGACAAATAAGTAGGATGTGTGTTAAATTAATTGACTAAATAAAAATAATTAATTAAATTAATTATAGAAGAATTATAGCAAGTATGTAAGATAGATTTGATGTTGAAAGTGATGATGTTAGATGTGTCATTAGGACATGGTCAATTTTAGGCATCTACACTACCTATACATTGAGGAAGTGAACAAGGCTCAACAAGGAGTGCCCTTTTGGTTCCCTCTCACTCCTAGGACTCCTATAACATGGTCACTACAATGATAGGGCTAGAGACAACTACAACCATGTAAGGGTCATCCTATTTTTTGATGTAGAGAGTGACTAGGATGATAGGTTTGATGACCCTTGACACTTTATTTACTTTGTGATTGCCTCCTTGCATGGGAAAATTTTGTGATAGGTGTACTTCTTTAGACAATGAACCTCATATGATGGATCCTATTTACTTAGCCTATTAACACTCTTATTATGTGATGTATCAATTTATTACTTATTTTCATTGATCTATATCATTGTTATGTTGCTATGTTGCTATGTTGCTTTCTCATTATGCACATGGTTGGTTTTGATTTGGATAGTTGATTATTCAATAGATTCTCATGTATACATATGTATTATTCATGGATTTTTTAATATTTATACTGAAATGTATATATGGGTGCCATATACCTATGGATGTGATGAGAGGCATCTTGTACCAAAAATATTTTTTTGGCATTTTGCTTAAATTGAGCTAAATCATGTAAAATGTTGTCAAAAGTATGTTTTAGGTCAAACCAAATGTAGGGTTTTTGTGGGTTTATGTCAAGGAAGATGCTTGCAAATTTTTGAAAATTTAAAAATTAGGGTTTCAAACCCCTGTTTTTAGGAAAACCCTAAAAAATAGGACCTTTCTAGAATTCATTAAAAATGATTTTGATAAGATAATTTGACTCCACGATCACACTGGTCAAGTCAAAATCACCAAAAATATTGTTTTACTTTGGTGGGTCTATTTTCATTTTTCAAGAAGAAAGTTAGGACCTCCGCAACCATTAATGGTAGATTGGCCAGTACCAGGTGCTAAAAGCTAAGCTTCAAAAGCTTCAATGATGAATCAATGGCGGAAAGGGCTCAAAAAGATGCTCTACGATGGAGGGGATTTTCAAAAGCGAAAAAGGTTGAAAATTGGTTGTCTGGAAAATGCGTGCCTTGCTACCAAGGAGATTGTGTAGTTGAATGATAGCCACTTTTCCAACACTCGTACACGCAGCATGCTAGAGGTGTTTTCTAGGATGCACACATTGTCAACAACAATGATCAAACCAACATGATGCACAAAAAATGTGAAGCACAAGGAGATGAATATTTTCAATGTGAATGATGAAACTACACCTAAAAGAAGCCCTTGTTGGGAAAAGGTGCCCTTGAGATCAGAGGGTCGAATATAGTCATCAATTTTCACCAAGATAGTCATCTTCTCTATATTTTTGTTGGCTTTCCAACACATTGTCAAGAAAGGTCATCTAATCCAACAATCATCAGAAAAAAGAAGCTAAAACAAGGGATGTTGAAGACACAAATTAGTGGAGAATCAGTGCATAACAAGGTAAAGTTTCCCCTCTTGAAGAAAGGTTCCCTTGAATCTAAGCCACCTGATGAATCTTTCATCAAATGATTTCTATAGAACATTTGTTAAGCTCCCTATCAACCCCACAATCAATCCAGTTGCACGTCTTCAGGACCCGTCATGCAATCAAAGGCAAATATCTAGGAGACACTTAAAGGTGAAAATTGAATGAAGAACATAAGAAAATTGAACAAGTGTTAAGGAAAAGCACCCCTACTAGGAAAAGGTGTCCATATTTTTAGGCAATTAGATGTTGTTTGCAAGCTTAGGGACCTCTAGCATGACCTCTATTTTGATCAATCTCAACAATGACATCGTCAGTGAAGACAATAGACAAATCAATCACCTGACAATAAAGATCAAACTAGGATCATTCTTGAAGGTTTGTAACATGAAAATCATGAGTGCAAAAGCTAAAGGTGCCCCTACTGAAGAAAGGTGCCCTTGCTTTTGAAGGACTCAAACTGACTTTCAAGATCCATGAAACCAGACATCCTTTCCAAGGCTGGGTTGGTTATCCAACCCACATTTCAGCAAGATCATCAGACCTATCAGTCAATGGTGATCTCAGATCAGAGCACGGAGGGTCAAAATGGTAAAATTGAAGAACATTCAAGAAATTGACAAACTTTGAGGACAAAAGTGCCCCTATTGAAGAAAGGCGCCCTTGATTTGAAGACATCAAATTCAGTCTTTGATATTTTCAACTCCCAAGCACACTTAATTAGGTTTATCCTATCTCGGCAATGAATCTATCAGCAACATCTCAAGATCAAGGGAGCAACCAGAAACGAAGACCCAACAAAGGCACTTCAGCATGAAAAAATGTTCAAAACACAAAAAGGACACCTAAAAGGTCAAAGCTAGATCTATTGACTTGAGTTAGAGATTTTGAAGGCTTCTCATGTCCATACGTCCCATAATTAGTGGAAATTAGGGTTGGGAACTCCAAATTAGGAAAAATTACTCTTCAATCATGAGTTGGTGCCCATACTTGATGCATTCAAGAATCAATCATTATATAATCAAGCATCGGCGTCCCATTTCATTATTCTCTTTTACAGGTTGAAGGCTAAAAACAACATTTTGGTCTCCAAGATGTCTTTTAAAGATTTGACAGAGGGTTTTGACCATTCTTCATATTTTTTGAAGATTAGTTACACAAAAAGATAAATTCTCAGAGGTTGCATCCAGAGGCAGATTTTTACACAAGGCCAACAAATAACTTTTTCAATCTTCCTCTTGTCTTCTTCCTCTCTTTTGTCTTAAACTTCCTGCATGTCACAGAAAAAAATAGATAATCATAGATATGACCAACTAGGTATGATCAACACTACTTTTTCAAGAAAACCCACATGTTAGATTTTTCCAGAAAAAGTAGTCATGTTGCCCCTATTTTTTAGGGTTTCCAAAAAAAGCCATAATTTTGAAAAACAGACAAACTAGGTTTGTTTAGCTTTGAAGCGCGAACAAAACCCATGTGTTGGATTTTTCTAGGAAAAATCATTTTTTGGTGTCTCACTGCCTCTGCCACCAAAGGGCTCTTGCATGTCATAGAAAAAATCATTTTTTCAAATTAATGACGATCTAGCTTTGTTTAGAAAATTATTCTCAACAAAACCCATGTCTCAGAATTTTTCATAAAAAGTTACCCCGATAAGGCTATTTTTAGCAGTTCCACAAAAGGTTGTCTGAATAGGGTCGTGTGCACAATTGATCTTTAAGTTTTTCAGGATGCAATTCTCCCAAGTATAGTACAAGACCAAAATGGTCTTGTACCATGATTTCTTGAAAACAATTGACACTGACTTGCATTAGAAGAACCCAGAGGTCAATTCAAAAGATTTGGAGGGCATGAGCCAGATCACGCTACAAAACATCGAGCAATCTAGATTGTTTGAGGCTACGTCAATCCCCATCGCATTATAGAACGTGGAGTTTTTAATTGCTTGCATTAAGCATTACAACCCTACCATGTGATAAATTTGATCAGTGGATGGGCGGGTGATTTGCAACCTTAAACCAAAGGATGTCGAAAAAAAAAATTTCTATTCCAACATGTCCGACCAATAAGGTCATATCTATGAAATAATGTCAAAGAGCATTCAAAGTGCCAAAGGATAAGTGTCAGCAGAGAATGACAAAAAAATGGCTAAAAGTGAAAAAGGCCAACTTACCCAAGAATGTTGGGTGAGGAGAATCTGAGATGAGTATGCAATGATGATCACTCTACTCAGTCGGGTCATTGGACAGGAGGAGGGGAACCAATTTCAGTCCTGGATGTACTACATCATTGCTAATATTATCAGTGACAAAGAGCATTATGACTGGGCCACCCTCATCAGTGATACACCCCACCAGCACATGACCAGGTTTTTAGAGGCTCACAGGTTCAACATGTGCTCTTATCTTGTATACCTAATTGCATTCCAAGGCCAATTCAGAACATTGAACACTATGGGAACCTTAGGTGTGTAGAAGGTCCATGAACATTTTCCATGACTTGAGTTCACTCAATCAAAATGACATTTCAAATGGATAAATCATTTTTCATTATGCACACTGTAAGGGATCTCAACCATGAAATGCATGTGCATATATCACCAGTAGCCAAGGAGGAAATGGTGGACTGGGTAGATTGGTTCATCCAATTCCCTACCTTCACCTATATATTCATATATGGATACAACGGTCATCCTTCCATGATGTCCCACTACCCTTCAGATAGGGTAGTTTTCATTGAGTTCTTGTGGCAGTTAGCCGAAGTTCATTTATGACCTGCGCCTCAAGAAGAAGACAGTTGCAAGCTTTCCCATCTAGATGGGACTCTATAGGTGTAAAACAGTGGCTGACACCAAAATCATGTGCCAAGAGATGGTGAGACTCAATCTCAAATATCTCATTAAGAGGTCACCATATGATTTGAGAGGCCTTTATGTAGCACACCTTGAGCAACACTCATCACATGAGTCTTCCATTGAAGACTATTGGGTCAATTGTGATGATGAATTTGATGTACAACGACAGAACTACAACCGGTTCAAACTCCCATAGATTGCTGACTTAATGTTAGAAGATGTTGAGGGCCTATTTGATGATGACAGAGAGGTTATTCTCTCCACATTCTTCATGGATCAAGTAGACTCACAACCACTTGGAAAAGTGGATTGGTACGCTAGGGAGAACACATCTATAGAGGAAAGAACAAGTAGGGTTGTCATAAATAGTCAACCCTACTTGGACAGCAAGAGGATGAGGAAGGTATTAATTCCCCGCATAGAGCCGCCACTGGTTCAATCTTCACTACCTTCCACGTCCAGGAAGAACCCCAGATGAAAGTAGTGGAGTAACCCTCCCAAAGGGATGCGAATGTCAGAGCATACATGGGGAAGAACATAGATTGTTGACACAAATCAGCAAGAAGTATATGTGGAGACAACTACAAGCATGCCTGAGATAGTCATGGAATCCACTACAATTGATCCAATGATTGAGGCAATCACATCCAAAGCAAAGCCCATAATGAAAGCATTTACAGCAGACACAATGTGTGTGGTCAAAATAAAACCTGCTACTTCACCACCATCGCAGTAGTCACAAGTCCCCATTGACTTGGACTCTCCACCATGAGACATCACTGCAACACAATCTCATTCATCAGACATTCAGAAGCCTAACATTAATCCTTCTAGCGAGGCTAGTCAAAATTTCATCTAGCTTAAGGGTCTCCTAGGAAGGAAGAGATAAAAGCCATCCTATCAACTTGACTTCACTGAGTGTGATCATGTCCTTGAAGACATGCCAGCGAAGAAATTGAAGAAACGGGTTCATGTAGGAAGGAATGCAATTAATGAATTGGTCATAGAGACAGCTGCCTCACCTAAGGATAGAAATATATGTGGTAGAGGTTGAGGACTTCACATTATTGAAGGTCATCCTTGGTAAGACCACTTGTTAGGTGGAGGAAGATCTTCTTGGAATTTCCTTTGTGAGTGCTCAAGAAAGAATGGCTAAGGATGAACAAGACAAAGCAGCCTTAAAGGCTGAAAACCAATAGTTGAGGATATACATATCTAGCTTGATGCACGATACTCCAAACTTCTATGCTTTTCCATGAGAGTTGTTGGACCTCCTTGCAGGGAAAAACCATCACCAGCTGATTACATATGGAAAACACTTGAGAAATCAAGTGGAGGAATTTTTTGTTAGAGGATGGTGTGTACTGGCAGAAATATACCAGTTGAGGGATAGAGCACATGGACTCTGCACACAAATTCAGTAGTCAGAACTAAAGATGGCAGAGAAGAGGCCTAGGGATGAAATCACAGTCAAAAATTTGCAGAGAACAAGCAACATCTCTTTTCTTGTAAAGAACAGTTCACGTACAAGGTGAAAGCCTATGATGCCAATTTTGTGGAACTGATCGAGTATCGACATATTGCGGAAGACATTATCAAATTCACAAGAATGTTGGTAATATCCATCCCTTTCCTTTATCAACACGAGCGAGGCACACACATTGAGCTAGGTGCAATACAAAAACAATTCCAAGATGTTGTTCGTAGCTCATTTTTCGATGATCTTGATGGTTGCAAGTTCGCTAAGGTTGCATCCATGTCCACCAAGCTAGATGACATAGCTTCCAACTTCATAAAATATCAGCAACAGCTTGCGAATGGTGAAGAGATGCTCAAATGCCACATCATCATCCTACAAAGCATTAATTATCTAGAAGCTAAAGAAGTCAACGAATGGATAGAAGGCTTGTTGACCAGTGGAGTAGAGGTGTGAAGCATCCACCTAGGACATCCTTTCCTCTAGAATAGCATTAATGGTGACAAGAGTTAACTTGATGCCTCATTCCAAATTAACTCCATGTCCCACTGATCATGCATGTCAGATTCCACCAATTATGGATGTCTATTTCTAGATCTCCACTAATTGTGGATCTCTATTTTGGAGGCACATTTTGTAATTTAAGTTCACTTGTGGTTAGGTTTCAGTCAGTTGAAGTAGATTTACAGTTGACTCTTTGTTTAGTTTTAGTTAACTGAAGTATATTTCCAGTTAACTGCTTGCTCACCTACTTTTAGACATAGGAATAATTCTTGCTAATTGGAAAGAATTGATTATTAACTCGAGGAGATTTTAGGGTTGCCTACTCCTTTGAGTTTCTATAAATAAGAGCCTTAGGCTCATTATTTGTTAACTTTTATTTACTACACAAAATTGTTGCACCATTGTTTCCAACAAGCTTGAAAGTGCATATTTGTTCACTCTTGGATGAGAGTTAATTGGTTGATTGCAATTATGTATGATTTTGTACCTTTGTTGTCTCAATTCTTTGTAATTCATTTAGAAAGCTTGAAGAAGGAAATCAAAAGGCACATGCAATTTGATCTAAAGATTTGAGTTCTTCCAAATGTCTTGTGTTTATAGCTTATTTTTTTAATCTCCTCCTTGGAAAGGGGTTCCTCCTCGGATATTTTGATATTGATAGTTATTGTTTGATGTTGTTTAATGATTTATCTTTTAGCCTACACTTTGGATAGGTGTCGTCACCTCCTCAGGAATCATGTTATCCAAGTCATCATACTTTTTTGTTTCTAGTGAGTTGTTTCTTGGCCTATAACTTGGACAGGGGTTCCTCCTCCTTGGAAAGTCTTAGATCCAACTAACCATAAAGAGTGTTTGCTTGCATAAAACCTTATCCTAGCATAGATCCAAGAGTTTAGAGCCTCAGCCATATTATGAGGAGACTGTGGATTCAAGTGATCCAACCAATCCATTTCGCTCGTATGCCCTCATGCTCTGTTTATCTTGAGGAGATAGGATAGTTTAAAATATATTTTAGTTGTAGTTGATATCTGAAAAAACTAGAGAAAGCCTCAGCTGCAATGCATTGTGTTTATGCACCCTTGTGTCCTGCCGCTAAGTAAAAAAGATAGGAACCTTAGTTTACTGTACTTTTTACAATACAATGAGAAAAGAGGGATCTTCCTCTCTATAATTTGAAGAGAAGTACTAAAAAACTTGAAATAGCTATTTGTTTCCAATAAGCACTCCAAAGGTGCTAATTGAAATGCCAACAGTTTTCAGGTACCCACCATGGGGCAACGAGGCATAAAAATTCAAGAAAAAGCTAATGCTTTTATGACACAAAATGGGCATTTGGAATCCTTTGGCTCTAGTTGAACAACCTGATCTTGCTTCAGAAACTCTCCAACCAAATCTTACATTCATTAAAGGAGAGCAATCAAACATCATCAGTAGCCTGCATACTTTCATCTTTGAAGAGAATACATCACTAGCTCAGTGGAGATCTGCAATTATTACTTTGGACAAGGAAGAAAGAAAGGCTGATCTTGCAGTTGAGAGGCCAGTGTTACCACCACCTACGTGGTAGTAAGCATCCTAGCTCATCGGGTATACATATGGAGGAGAAAAAATCCTCTATTTCAAGAAGATGTTAGAGAAGCATCCTACATAGAGAAAATATTTGAAGAGGTTCCTAAGCATTTTCTAGAAGAACAACAATAAGAATCTCTAGCTCAATCAATGGCGGACAACTGCATCAACAATGGCATTGGAAACAACAATAGAAATGGTCGTAATAATGGTAACAATGGAAACAGCAACGGAAATAATGGCAATAATGGTAATAGCCACAATCTATTTGGAAATGGTAGTAATGAAAGAAATGTAAGACGTCCAACGCCATTTCCATGGGGTAACAACATAGGTACATTGGCCCTACAAGGAAACAATGAACTTCCCAAAGTATCATAAAAGAACTTCAAAATATTTTTTGGCGATAGGGCTCGACACCTCGATGAACATATATTAGCATTCACAGTAGCTTGTTCCATTTTGTCCATACCACATGAAGATATCAACATTCGACTCTTTGTCAAAACTCTTGAGGAAAATTCTTCCAACTGGTTCCATCACTTAGAACTGGGTATCATCACAAGCTAGGAGGTCATGAGTGAAAATTTCTTGGTGAGGTTCAAACCTGCCGAAGATAACCATCAGTTGTTTTCCTAGTTATCAAAGTCTAAGATGGAGCCTACATAACTAATGAGGGAGTTTGTAGCAAGGTTTAACCACCTCATTACACGTCTGTCTCACACACTCAATCCATCAAATGAGATTCTGATGAGAAACTTCATCAACGCCCTTCCCTCATAGAGCCTTTTTCATAAAAGGAAGCCATGAAGAGGACTTGCTAGTTGCACAAGAGAAGGCTATCGAGATTGAGGATCATATGATCACCACAAGAAAGATGAAGGGCGATGCTATGAGACCACTAGTCCAAGAATCAACAGATCCATTGCTACAAAAGATAGCAAATGAAGTGACTATCTTAAAGAGATAGTCACCCAATCAAGGGAAAAAAGTACTGCCCACACCACTGTTTTATCAACAAAATAGCAGTACCAGCCTCAATAGTCATACCAACTGAAGGGGAATAATTTTCAACCTTTCAATAACTATAAGCCTAGAAATCATGGACCTCCGCAAAGAGGAATAGAGATCGAGAAATATAATGTGTTTCATTACTTCCATGATTTAGGGGAACACACCAGATCCACATACCCTAAGAATCAAAGGATGGATCAAATCATGGGATATGTCAGAGATCAAGCACCAAGCTCAATTTTTATACCTTCAAATGTGAATGTTGTCTCACCACAAATTGACAACTTCAATGGCAACTCCGCAACAGAATACTTCCATAGCAAACCCAAAAATAAAGAAGAAGACTACCGTCAATACTCTCCAACCATGATAATATGTTGACCCCTATGTTCACATGCACTCAACATTTCAAAGCACAGAAAGAAGAAGAAGAAAGATGGAATTAAAATGAAAATGGAAAAGAAGCTTCCACTTCTAATCCCAAGTCTACATAGGAGAACATCACATTAAAATTCTCAAGTTCCATCCTCGACGAAATTTGACATCATGACATCTATGATGAAGATGAAGGTATAGATCTCACGGTTCTAGTATCTTCGAGACCATCCTAATCAAATGGATCAGATTCTCAAGGTAGTATAGAAGCAGGCTGTAATTCAACCTAAGTTGCTATAATCTTATGTACCAGTGGGAGAAAATCCAAAGCCCTTTTACATATCTCTATAAATGGGAGTTTACAAACTAAGTAACTATATAATTGACTCAGGAGTATCAGACAACATCATGCCTTTGCAGATCATGAACTCATTGGGACTATCGTGCACTGAAACCCATGACAAGTGTTACTCACTTGAATCCAAACCAGTATCATTGGTTGGCCAACTGAAGGATGTGTTGGGTCTCAAAAATGCAGGTTTGAACTATGAGAGGTTTCCAAGATCTCACAATGCTTTTGGCCAACGTACAAGGCCAATTGATGCAATTGAACCTTCTTCTCTTTAAGTTCTGCTAGACCTAGGTGGGTGAACCTAATGAATGATGCAGATTTAAATGTATTTCCTGATGCAACAATCTACCCACAATGGAAAATGGAAGTGGATAGACAAAATCACTAAAACTACTCCTACTCCTGCACAAATGAAAGGATTTGAAAATATTTTTTGTATGAAATCTTATCTCTGGGTTGAGGCAGATCAGTGCCTTCTATCCACATGGGCAATGGAGTCAAATTATCAAGAACTATATTTTTTTCTCTCTCTATCATAATTCTAGTTGTTAGGCACTTTGAAAAATGAAACCTAATGACTAGCACATGACTTCATTAATTTATGGCTTGCATAAATAGTGCTGGAATATTTTCTTATCGAGTTCTACTTCAACAATCCAAAAGAAATACTAAATCACTGTGACTTGTTTAAAATAATTTAACTCTGACTTGCAGACACCAATCAACCCAATCACACAGAGTGAAATTTGCACTATGATAAATCAAACATATGCTTGATACATTGATTTAAGTGATTTAAAACTTCAAGTTGGAGACAATCCACATAAGAAATATAAATTATTATATCACAACAACTAAAAATAGAAAATGTTTCACCAATTCAAAATGATTTGTCCATTGATCCACTTCAAAAAGGCTCTGTCATTATTTACATTCCAGTTCCTTCTCGAGAAAAATCTAACTCCTACTCTAACTACCCTCCCTTTCCTTACAGATTTTACAAAATATTTATACATCACATATCTCAAGGGTTGTGACCCTTCATTTTCTATTATAGCCGTCCGAATTATGGTTATGGTCGTTTACATTTTGTGACAAAAATAAAATATTTGATTATATTTCCTTTATCAGAAAATCAAATATTTAAACTATAGTTATCCTTTTATATTTCATTTTATCTCTTCCCGCCTTCACACTTCACATTATACTTTATCCACTCCTTTATTTTATCTCTTCGAAGCCTTTATTTTTACCGCTCTACCGTGGTCAACCTATTGATTGGCCGCGGTATAGCGGTGAGTGTCTCATTACTGCCTTGTCGGTTATCTCATAGACTACCGCAATCATCGTGGTCTATGTTCAGACCATGTGCGGTAATGCGGTGCCTCCTCCATTGCTGACTGTTTGTCGTTGTCTTCACTATTACCACATTACCACGGTCTTCATTTCAATTGTATGTGGTATACTGGTAACCGCTCACTAACCACCATCTTGTCGCTTCGTTGCTACCTCCACTACTTATTAACCATTCATCGCAGTCACCGTGGTCTACTTAGAGATCGTCCGCAGTACCATGGTGGATTCCCCTTCTTCTTCTGCCAACCGCTACTGCGGTTTGTGGTTTAATCGCGCGTAGTACTGCGGTGGCTACTTCTGACCACTGCTTCATTGTTTAATAACCGACCACTGCAGTCACCGCGGTGGCCCCTCTATTGGTTGTGCCACAACCATTAACTATTGGCCCACTGATGACTGTCTGTTTACTATCACCATCATACCGCGAACCACCCTGAAAGGGGCTGCGGTATAGCGGTAAAAGGGTTGGCTTATAGAAATGACTAATATGGAAATGGTGAAGGGTTTTCTTAGCTTTAAGAAATGCGGTGAAGTGAAATATTTTAAGAGAAAGATAGGAAAAGGGTATAAATAAATAAAATCTCTTAGGGTATTGATGGAAAATTTAAGCTAAAATGGGGAAACCCTTAGTTTTTCTTATGGATTTTTTAGGTTCTAACAGTGGCTCCTGTTGAGGATGAGTGGTTGTTCAATCACTGCAAGAATCTAGAGTATCTTTGGTAGAGCAGACCGAGCAAAAAATATGAAAAATAAAAGCCATGGCAGATGAAGGGAATGAAAAGTGAAGGACATGAAAATGGAGCAAATGGAGGGAATGAAAAGGATCCTAAACTACTATACATGGAAAAAATATTTTTTCAACAAGGGAACCTCTGAGAATGTCCATGTATTGGCAAACTCAGATCCTCAAAAATTATTGTGCATGGAAGTGAATGATTAAAGAGGTTTTTTAGGAATTGTCCATGCACTAGCAATCCCTAATCCTTTGTACTTGCCATGGTTCCAAAATTTAAACCATAAAGGATGGCCCCAGGCCACCCAAAAGAAAAACCTGCATTTTCCTCTGTCATAGACCTTTTTATGTTTTGAGCTCACCAAACCTTTCTTGAAACTGTCCATCCCACCTGTCCTACAACATGCATTGTCATTAAAATCCTTCAAAAAAGCATTGTATTCATTCATATTCCTTTCACCACTCTGCATTTCTTCATTCTCATTATCACATGGAAAATATTTATCACCCTCAGCATACAAAGTGTATCCACATTCAACAAAACATTCATAGGCATGCTCACTGTCATATGTTGTTGAATGTGCCTGCAACTGCACTGGGACTTGAAAATCTGAATATTCCTTATGGAAACCAAGAAATTCTATCTCATCAATATTTTCTGAAACAATCAAATCACTTTCCATTTCTTTCCTATAACTAGTTGGCACTGACACACATTTTTGATTCATACAGTCATCCTCATATATACTTGCATCAACAAATGTTGGGCACTCATCATCAATTACATGTAAAACAATATCTTCCTTTTGCAGGAAAAAATTATTTAAATCACATACCTCCTTTTGGACACAAATAGACCTTTGATCAGCTTCAAAGAAATCCTCATCACTGTGATAGATGCACATGGGGTCACATGAATTGTTACTTTCACTGTCAAAACAAACGTAGGCTAGAGCCAAAACTTTGGAATCATCCTCATGTGCACATCTCTAGTATTCAAGAGTCAATAAATCTAAAACTTGCTCACTACAGAGTGAACATGTTTCAACCAAATCTCCTGCTATTTCTCCAACTTCTTGATCTCCACAAGGACTGCAATAGTCATCCTGTTGTAGATCAACATCCATAACTTCATCCTCGCAATTTCACTCACAATTTGTTATGCAAGAGAAACTCTCCACATCTTCATTGTCAGGCATCATGATATCATTTTCTAATGCAGCCTCTAAAACATTGCTAATGCACTTTCCAAATGATGTGTCCCCACCAATATCATTAATGCTGCAATCATCTTCCAAATCTGAAAAATTGTCATTAGAAATCCCGGTGACACATTTATCCTCCATTGGCTACATTATTTGATCATTCATGATATCATTATTAGATTCATTGTTGACAGTGTCCATATACCTTGTCTCAAGCATGGAATCAAGAAATTTATTTACTACATCCAAGGCATGTTGTTGTGATGACTCTGACCAATAAGCTGATTCAGGCTCCCATGCTCTTGCAAATTGTATAACAAATGTGGGTTTTGCAGGCCTATGATGAGGAGGTAATTGCATACAGATGTCTACCATCCTATTGTATAGATATTTTTCATCCTCTCCTTCATATTTCCTTATGTCAAAAAATGTATCTAAGGGGGAAATTCCATATTCTAATTTTGTGATGGAGTCTTGGCTTTGAGTATGTGCATATTCATCCTCTTTCTCCTCAAGCTGCTGATTCTGACATGAATTTTCAAAAGAGTCTATGTTTGTTTTCACTGATTGATCAATTCTACCACTGATATGATTGCCACCATCCTCATACATCTCCTTATCAAGGATATCAATTAACACATCTACTTGGTCAAAAGTGACTGGTTTCACTAACATAGGCCAATGAATTGAATCAGGCCAACAGACTTTCATGAATTGCTCAATAAACATGGATGTGTTGGGCCTGTGATTAATAGGTATTTGCACACAGATATTTTCCATTCTGTCAAAAAAAGCATGTCCCCATTCTCCTTCATGTCTCCTTATGCCATAAAACTTTTTTAAAAGACTTTTTCTTATCTTTTGAAGGCAGATAGCAGGTTCCACATTAGGTGCAAATTGATGATAACGAATATAAGCTGGACTGTGGTGTGCAGGGTATTGAGGTGGGTGGGTAGGGAAAACAAGGCCTTTTATACTTTGAAGACATCCCATTTTGTTTAGAAATTGTATTGTTCCAAGTATTCTTCATCAAGTTATTTATCAGAGTCACCACTCACTTTCTTAAAAGTGAGAAAATGAAATTATTTTAATTCACCCAACGGAGTCACTTTTCATTAAAATTCTTCACTATGAATCTCTCTTCAATGACTGCTATCACCTTTCTTCTTCGGCTATCTTGACAAAGTATTACTGCCTCACAACATCCATGCATTGTTTATCAAATGAAACAGAGTCGCCACCTACTTTTCCCAAAAGTAGGAAAATGAAAAAGATTGTTTTGGTTTGCCCCCAGCGGAATCTCCAAAAAAGAATGTGAAACTTTGCTGATTTAATGTATAGATAGGCTGAAAATTTTTTGGAATTTGTCCCCAGCAGAGTCGCCAAACTGTTGGGTCTCAAAAACACAGGTTTGAACCACGAGAGGTTGCCAAGCTCTCACAACATTTTTGGCCAATGTACAAGGCCAATTGATGCAATTGAACCTTCTTCTCTTTAGGTTCTGCTAGACCTAGGTGGGTGAACCTAATGAATGATGTAGATTTAAATGTATTTCTTGATGCAACAATCTACCCACAATGGCAAATGGAAGTGGATAGACAAAATCACTAAAACTGCTCCTACTCCTACTCCACAAATGAAAGGATTTGAAAATATTATTTGTATGAAATCTTATCTCTGGGTTGAGGCAGATCAGTGCCTTCTATCCACATGGGCAATGGAGTCAAATTATCAAGAACTGTATGTTTTTCCCTCTCTATCATAATTCTAGTTGTTAGGCACTTTGAAAAATGAAACCTAATGACTGGCACATGACTTCATTAATTTATTGCTTGCATAAATAGTGCTGGAATATTTTATTATTGGGTTCTACTTCAACAATCCAAAAGAAATACTAAATCACTGTGACTTGTTTAAAAGAATTTAACTCTGACTTGCAGACACCAATCAACCAAATCACACAGAGTGAAATTTGCACTATGATAAATCAAACATATGCTTGATACATTGATTTAAATGATTTAAGACTTCAAGTTGGAGACAATCCACATAAGAAATATAAATTATTATATCACAACAACTGAAAACAGAAAAAGTTTCACCAATTCAAAATGATCTATCCATTGATCCGCTTCAAAAAGGCTCTGTCATTATTTACATTCCAATCCCTTCTCGGGAAAAATATAACTCCTACTCTAACTACCCTCCCTTTCCTTACAGATTTTACAAAATATTTATACATCACATATCTCAAGGGTCATGACCCTTCATTTTCTGTTACAGTCGTTCGAATTCTAGTTATGGTCGTTTACATTCTGTGACAAAAATAAAATATTTGATTATATTGCCTTTATCAGCAAATCAAATATTTAAACTATAGTTATCCTTTTATATTTCATTTTTATCTCTTCCCGCCATCACACTTCACATTATACTTTATCCGCTCTTTTATTTTATCTCCTCAAAGCCTTTAGTTTTACCGCTCTACCACAGTCAACCTGTTGGCTGTCCATGGTATAGCGGTGACTATCTCATTACTGCCTTGCTAGTTATCTCATAGACTACCACAGTCATCGTGGTCTATGTTCATACTGTGCACAGTAATGCGGTGCCTCCTCCGTTGCTGACTGTTTTCCGTCACCTTCACTATTACCGCATTACCACGGTCTTTGTTTCAATTGTATGCGGTATAGCGGTAACCGCTCACTAACCGCCACCTTGTCGCTTCATTGCTACCTCCACTGCTTATTAACCATTCACCGCAGTCACTGTGGTCTACTTGGAGACTATCTGCGGTACCACGATGGCTTCCCCTTCGTCGTCTTCCAACCGCTACCGCGGTCACCACGGTCTATGGTTTAACCGCGTGCGGTACTACGGTGGCTACTTATGACCACTACCTCATTGTTTAATAATCAACCACTGTAGTCACCGTGGTCTGTGGTTTGACCACGTGTGGTACCGCAGTGGCCCCTTTGTTGGTTGTGCCACAACCATTAACTATTGGCCCACCAATGACTGCTCGTTTACTATCACTGTCATACCGTGAGCCACCTGAAAGGGGCCGCGGTATAGCGGTAAAGCGTTGGCTTATAGAAATGAATAATATGGCAATGGTGAAGGGTTTTCTTAGCTTTAAGAAATGCGGTGAAGTGAAATATTTTAAGAGAAAGATAGGAAAAGGGTATAAATAAATAAAATCCCTTAGGGTATTGATGGAAAATTTAGGCTAAAATGGGGAAACCCTTAGTTTTTCTTATGGATTTTTTAGGTTCTAACAAGATGCTCAAGTAAGATTGGCATCATGTCCAGAGAAGATGATCATGATGACCATCCTCATAGCTGAAATTCCAATCAATTATGGGGTGCTACTGAGCAGAAGCTTTTGCAAAGATCTTAGAGGTGAGATTCAAGTGGATTGGTCGTACATGACTATCTCGTTAAAGAAAGGTAGATTCAAGTTGGAACTAGAGGCTAAGTCTAGATTCATAGTAGTGAAGTGTCAGGAACCCAAAGCACAAGTGCTACATCAAAGTATGGGTCTTGGCACATACGCCATGTCGTCTGAAGTAACTGAAGAAGAAAAGAAGGCTGCATTTTCCACAAGCACATCAAAATAAATTTCAAAGATGTGGACAATGCAATTCGATGGGAGTTGCTCAACAACAGGCTCAGGAGTAGGAGTTGTCATCACTTCTCTCGAAGGTACTTTATATCCATTTTCTTATTGCTTGTAGTTTGATAATACAAACAACACTGCAGAATATGAGGCGCTCATCCTAGGCCTCAAAAATGCAAGGGATATGGGTATAAAATACCTTCAAGTCAAAGGCAATGTAGAGTTGATCATCCAATAGATCAGAAAGCGATATCAAGTAAGAAAAATTTGCCTCTGTCTTATTGACAAAGGTGTGGAATGTGATTGATTGGTTCAAGGCATTCAACATCAAATACATTCCATGCGAACAAAATAGCAGAGCGGATGCCTTTGCGGTATCGACTTCTCTCTTCATGCCCCATTCTGACTTTCGTCAAAATGCCTTCATTGAGCTCATCTACAAGCCGGCTATCCTCGACAACTACAAAAACTAGTAGATCTTTAATGATGATGACATCAAAGAGTTCCTCTACATAGGGGACAACTATCAAGAGTTATTCTTTGAAGGTAGTGCTTCTCCTTTCAAAGAATCCATAGAGAAGATTCTAAATCAATGGAATCTGGCATCATCCAATTAAGAGGTGACAACATCCCCAAGTTTCTAGTATCCTTGGAGGAAATATTTGACAAGCATGATAGACATGTGCAAGATCAAAGAAACTCGAATAGAAAAACATCTACTAATTACAATCAATTCAACATCGGCACTGAAGACAAGCCCTAACTCATCAACTTGGGAAGATGTTGCACTATAGAGGAAAGCAATAGCTTTATCTCCTTGTTCAAATAGTATAGAGATTTATTTGCATGGACCTATGAATATTTCAAAGTCTTCATGCTAAAATAATTATCTCATACAATTCCTCTCAAGTCAGATATCAAGCCCTTTAATAAAAAGAAGAGGCACTACAACCCGCATGTCCAAGACACAATCTACATTGAGGTACAGAAGATGGTGCATGCCACGATTATATTTCCCATCCATCATTCTACCTGGGTGTCTAACATTGTTCCTGTGCGCAAAAAGAACGGAGAGATCTGGATTTGCGTCAACTTCATGAACCTCAACCAATCATTGTTAAAGGATAATTATCCTTTACCCATCATGGAGCATGCCTTGCAGACGGTAACCGGATCATAAATGTTGTCATTTGTTGACGGCTTTTCTGGATACAACCAAATTGCAGTGGCTAAGGAGGATCAAATCAAGACAACATTCACCACCCCATGGGGAACATTCACCAATGAGATGATGCCCTTCGGCCTCATCAAATTTGGTGCCACCTTTCAGTGAGCCATGGACTTGGTATTTGGAGACATAAAGTAAAAAGTGATCATCGTCTACCTTGATGACCTTACCGCTTTCTCAAGAAAGTAGTAAGACCATTTTCAACACTTAGTGAAAGTGTTTGAGAGGTGTAGGTATCATCACATATCATTGAATCCCAAGAAATCATTTTTTGCTGTGACGAAAGGAAAACAATTGGGCCATATCGTCTCCAAAGAGGGAACTCAGATCGATCCTGATTGGGTGGATTCAATCAAGAACCTATCTCTCCCAACCAATACAACTCAAGTGCATTCCTTCTTTAGAAAGGTGGACTTCATACGAATATTTATACCTGATTTCTCAGAGCTGGCCAAGGATATATTAGTGATGATGAAAAATATGTCTGCCTTCAAATGGACTAAGAAAGGAAAGGAGGCGTTCATCAAGATAAAAGAAGCCATCAGTAAGGCACCAGTGTTGGTTTATCATGGCTTCAATAAAGAAGCTCAATGAGGAGACAAAATCATTGATTTCCTTCATGAGCAATAGTTTCAAGAACAACGAATTTCGGTACTCCCAGATGGAAAAGAACGCCTATGCAGTTGTGAGGGTTGTGAAAAAATTTAGATTCTATATCTTAAATTTTCACACAACAGTAAACATCACTGACCCTACAGTCAAGAGTGTCTTAACTTGGTAGGATATGGGCACTAAAAGAGGCAATTGGATAGTAAAGGTTCAAGAATATGACTTGGAGATCAAGCCAACCAAACTCATCCATAGAAGAGGTATATGTCAGCTTATAGAAAAGGACGGTGATCTAAAGCACCAAGTTGTTGATGGTGAGGCAGAAATGAAGAATGAAGAAGACCTTCCAATGGTCTTATTAGTTGATTCTACAGAGGGATGGTACTCAGAACTTTGGTACTATGTAACCTATGGAATGTCCAACCCACTTGGACAAACACCAGAAAAGAACCTTGAGGTTAAGAGAAAAAAACTATGTGTTGTGAGGCAATATTCTATACAAGTGTGGGCTTGATAGAAATTTCTTGCTTTGTGTTAGTAGAGACCAACAATGATGGTTGGAAGCATTTCACAGCAAAGCGTGTGGTGGCCACTTTTCATCAAGGATCACAACATTCAAAATTCTTTGAGCACAATTCTTCTAGACGACTTTATTCCACGATGCATATGAATGGGTGCGAAAATGACAACAATGCCAACATTTTGTTGGCAAACTCAAGCTAGCAGCCATGCCACTAAGGCCGATGATAATAGATGCTCCATTTCAGCAATGGGGTATTGACTTCATAGGTCCTATCAACCCACACTCTAGTAAGGGGCATATCTATGTCCTTAGAGCAATGAACTACTTCACCAAATGGGTTGAGGCCATTCCTACAAAGAATGCTACTTTTGAAGTCATGTGCAATTTCCTCAAAGAAAATATCATCACATATTTTGAGGTACCAAGAAAGATCATGACCAACAACGCTATGAGCTTCTCATTAGAGGAGTTAGTAGGATTTTGTTTTGACTACGGAATCACACTATCCCACTCTTCTGATTACTATCCACAAGGCAATGGACAAGCTGAATCATCAAACAAGAACCTAGTCATGATCATGTGTAAGATGGTTGATTCCAATCAACGAGCTTGGCACACTAAGTTGTACGATGCTCTTTGGGTTGATTGGATCATGCCCAAGAGAGCTATCAACACTTCCCCCTTCTCTATCTTATATGGCACAGAATATGTGCTACCCATCACTCTGGAGTTGTCTGCTTTGTAGCTGGCATCCCTAGTAGAAGACGAAGAATTCAGAGATCCCATGGAGAAACGCATCTTGTGTCTGACACAACTACAAAAGGAAAGGGTGGAAGTTGTTGATAAAATCACTCAACACCAAGAAAGAGTGAAGAATATTTTTGACAAGAAGGCTCAACAACGAGACTTTGAGATCGGAGACAAGTTCATGTTGTGGGACAAGAGACATGAGCTAAAGGGAATTCACAGAAAATTTGACTCCCTTTGGCTGGGGCCATTCCTAACCCATGATATTGTAGGGGAGAATTCTTACATTCTCTCACATTTAGACGGAAGGCTCTTTCCACTGCCCTACAGCGGGCAGTACTTGAAACATTTCATCCCTTCGAGGATGGGGTGAGTTCTTTGTAAACAATTTTCTTTTGCTTTAACGTTATGTTGTTATGTGTTTCCCTGTTCCATAAAGTATCATCGTGTTTTAGGTGATTTCTTAGGTAGTCTTGTTTTAGGTGAATAATAGGTGAGCTCTAGTAAATATGTGAACTCCAATTACTAGGTGAATTAGGAAATAAGTCCTGACTCCATTGCCCAATTGATAAGAATACTGGTCTACGAAACTTGAGATTCTCAGTTCTCCTATGCCATAAGTATCTGACATGGTCACCAAACAGAGCCTAATGTTGTACCCAAAATATATTTTTGACATTTTTCTTGAATTGAGCTAAATCATGTAAAATGTTGTCAAAAGTATGTTTTAGGTCAAACCAAACATAGGGTTTTTGTGGGTTTATGTCAAGGAAGATACTTGCAAATTTCAAAAAATTGAAAATTAGGGTTTCAAACCCTTGTTTTTAGGAAAACCCTAAAAAATAGGACTTTTTTGAAATTCATTGAAAATGATTTTGATAGGATAATTTGACTCCATGATCACACGGGTCAAGTCAAAATCACCAAAAACATTGTTTTACTCTGGTGGGTCTATTTTCATTTTTCAAGAAGAAAGTTAGACCTCCATAGCCATTAATGGCAGATTGGCCAGTACCAAGTGCTCAAACCTAAGCTTCAAAAGATTCACCGATGAATCCATGTCAGAAAAGGCTCAAAAATATGCTCTACGACAAAGGGGATTTTCAAAAGCAAAAAAGGCTCAAAATTGGCTAAGTGGAAAATGCATGCCTTGCTACCAAGGAGGTTGTGTAGTTGAATGCCTTAGCCATTTTTCCAACACTTGTACACACAGCATGTTGGAGGTGTTTGCTAGGATGCATGCATCGTCAACAACAATGATCAAACCAACACAATGCACGACGAACGTGAAGCACGAGGAGATGAATATTTTCAATGTGAATGATGAAACTATACCTAAAAGGTGCCAATGCTGGGAAAAGGTGCCCTTGAGATCAGAGGGTCAAAGATAGTCATCAATTTTCACCAAGACAGACATCTTCGTTGTGTTGTTGTTGGATTTCCAACACATTGTCAAGCAAGGTCATCTAATCTAGCAGTCACTGGCAAACGAAAGCTAAAACAAGGGATGTTGAAGACACAAACCAGTGGAGAATCAGTGCATAACAAGGTAAAGGCACCCCTGCTGAAGAAAGGTGCCCTTGAATCTAAGCCACCTGATGAATCTTTCATCAACTAATTTCTACAGAACATTTGCTCAACTCCCTATCAACCCCACGATCAATCTAGTTGCACGAGGACCTATCACACAATCAGAGGTAGAAATCAAGTAGGAGACACTTAAAGGTGAAAATTGAATGAAGAACATAAGAAAATTGAACAAGTGTTAAGGGAAAGTGCCCTTGCTGGGAAAAGGCATCCATATTTTTAGGCAATCAGATATTGTCTTCAAGCTTAGGGACCTCCAACACGACCTTCTTCGTCTTGATAAATCTCAACTACAACATCATTAATGAAGACAACAAAAAAATCAGTCACCTAACAATGGAGATCAAACTGGGATCATTCTTGAAGGTTTGTAACATGAAAATCATGAGTGCAAAAGCCAAAGGCATCCCTACTGAAGAAAGGCGCCCATTATTTTGAAGGACTTAAACTGACTTTCAAGATCCATGAAACCAGTCATCCTTTCCAGGACTGAGTTGGTTATCCATCCCACATTTTAGCAAGATCATCTAACCTATCAGTCAATGGTGATCTCAGATCAGAGCATGAAGGGTCAAAATGGTAAAATTGAAGAACAGTCAAGAAATTAACTAACTCTAAGGACAAAAGCGCCCCTGCTGAAGAAAGGTACCCTTGATTTGAAGACATCAGATTCAGTCTTTGAGCTTTCTAGCTCCCAGGAACACTTAATCAGGTTTGTCCTATCTCAGCAGTGAATCTATCAGCAACAACTCAAGATCAACAGAGCAACCAGAAACAAAGACCCAACTGAGGCACTTTAGCATGAAAAAATGTTCAAAACTCAAAAAGGACACCTGAAAGGTCAAAGCTAGATCTGTTGACTTGAGTTAGAGATTTTGAAGGCTTCTCATGTCCAAACGTCCCACAATCAGTGGAAATCAAGGTTGGGAACTCAAAATCAGGCCAAATTACTCCTCAATCATGAGTCAGTGCCCATACTTGATGCATTCAAGCATCAATCATTATATAATCAAGCATAGGAATCCCATTTCATTATTCTCTTTTGCAGGTTGAAGGTTAAAAACAACATTTTTCTCTCCAAGACATCTTTTCAAGATCTGACAAAGAGTTTTGACCGTTTTTCATATTTTTTGAAGATCAGTTGCATAGAAAGATAAATTCTCAGAGGTTGCATCTAAAGGAAGATTTTTACAGAAGGGCAAAAAATAACTTTCAATATTCCTCTTGTCTTCTTCCTCTCTTCTACTTAAAATTCTTACATGTCACAAAAAACAATAGATAATCACAAATCTAACCAACTAGGTATGATTAGCACTACTTTTTCAAGAAAACCCACATGTTAGATTTTTCCAGAAAAAGTAGCCCTACTGACCCTATTTTCTAGGGTTTATGAAAAAGTCATAATTTTGAAAAATAAAAAAATTGGGTTTGTTCAGCTTTGAGGCATGAACAAAACCCATGTGTTGGATTTTTCTAGGAAAAATCATTTTCTGGTTCCTTGTTGCCTCTGCCAGCAAAGGGCTCTTGCATGTCATAGAATGAAATTTCAAATGGATAAATCATTTGTTCATTATGCAAACTATAAGGGACCTCGACCATGAAATTCATGTATGTATATCACCAGCAGTGAAGGAGGCAATGGTGGAATGGGTGGATTGGTTAATCAAATTCCCCACCTTCACCTATATACGTGCATATGGATACAACGGTCATCCTACCATTATGCCCCTTTACCCTTTAGATAGGGTAGTTTTCATGGAGTTCTTGTGGTAGTTGGTTGAAGTTCATTCTCACCTGTGCCTCAAGAAGAAGAGAGTTGCAAGCTTTCCCATCCAGATGGGACTCTACAGGTAAAACAGCGGCTGATGCCAAAATCATGTGCCAAGAGACGGTGAGACTCAATCTCAAATATCTCATTGAGAGGCAGTTGTATGATCCCAGAGGCCTTTATGCAGCACACCTTGAGCAGCACTCATCACACGATTCTTCCATGGAAGACTATTGGGTCAACTGTGATGATGAGTTTGATGTATGAAGATGGAATTACAGCCGGTTTAGGCTCCCATATATTGTTGACTTCATGTCAGAAGATATTGAGGGCCTATCTGATGATGACGGGGAGGTTATTGTCCCCACATTCTTCATGGATCAAGTAGACTCACAAATGCTTGGAAAAGTGGATTGGTATGCCAAGGAGAACACATCTATAGAGCAAAGAACGAGTAGGATTGTTAGAAACAACCAACTCTACTTAGACAACAAGAGGATGAGGCAGGTAGTAATCCCCGAACAGAGCCACCACCGATTCAATCTTCACTACCTTCTATTTCAAGGAAGAAACCCAAACGAAATCAATGGATTATCCCTCCTAAAGGGATGCAAATGATAGGGCATACATGGGGAAGAACATAGATTGTTGATACAAATTAGCAAGAAATATATGTGGACACAACCACAAACATGCCTAAGATAGTCATGGATTCCACTAAAATTGAGTTAGTGATTGAGGCAATCACAGATAGAAGCAGTTCCAGTGGATACAGTGTCTGTGGTTGAAACAAGAACCTCCTACTTCACCACCATCGCAGCAGTCACAAGTCTCCATTGACTTGGACTCTCCACCACGAGACATCACTGTAGCATAATCTCATTCATCAGACATTCAGAGGCCTAACATTACTCCTTCCATGCGAGGCTAGTCAGAATTCCATCTGGCTTGAGGGTCTCCTAGGAAGGAAGAGACAAAGGCCATCATATCAGATTGACTTCATTGAGTTTGATCATGTCCTTGAAGACATGCCAGCGAAGAAATTGTAGAAGCAGGTTCATGTAGGAAGGAATGCAGATAATGAATTGGTCATAGAGACAACTGCCCCACCTAAGGACAAAAATATACATGAGGTAGAGGTTGAGGACTTCACATAATTGAAGGTCAACCTCGATAAGACCACTTGTCAGGTGGAGGCAGATCTTCTTGGAATTGCCTTGGTGAGTGCTCAAGAAAGAATGGCTAAGGATGGCCAAGACAAAGCAACCTTAAAGGCTGAAAACCAATAGTTGAGGATGTACATATCTAGTTTGATGCACGATGCTCCAAAATTATCTTCTTTTCCACAAGAGTTGCTAGACCTCCTCATGAAGCAAAACCATCACCAACTGATTACAAATGGCAAACACTTGAGAAATCAAGTGGAGGAATTTTTGTCAAAGGACGGTGTGTACTGGTAGAAATATACCTTGAGGGATAAAGCACATCGACTCCATGTAGAGATTCAATAATCATAACTAAAGACAATAGGGAAGAGGCTTGGGGATGAAATCATAGTCACAGATTTGCAATTGGCGTACCAATCAGTTACCATTGCAGAGAACAATCAACATCTCTTTGCTTGGAAAGAATAGTTGGCTCCATGTAGAGATTCGATAGTCATAACTAAAGACAATAGGGAAGAGGCCTGGGGATGAAATCATAGTCACAGATTTGCAACTGGCGTACCAATCAGTTACCACTGTAGAGAACAATCAACATCTCTTTGCTTGGAAAGAATAGTTGGCATACAAGGTGAAAGCCTATGATGCCAATTTTGTGGACCTGATCGAGTACCAACATATTGTGGCAAATATTATCAAATTTGCAAGAATTTTGGTAATATCCATCCCTTTCCTTTATCAACACGAGGGAGGTACACACATTGAGCTAGGCACAGTACAAAAATAATTCCAAGATGTTGTTTGTAGCTCATTTTTTCATGATCCTGATGGTTGCAAGTTGGCTAAGGTTGCATCCATGTCCACCAAGCTGGATGATGCAACTGCCAAATGCATAGAATATCAGCAACAACTTGTGAATGGTGAAGAGATGCTCAAATGCCACATCATCATCTTATAAATAATTAATTGTTCAGACACTTAAGAAGTCAACAAATGGATAGAAAGCCTATTGACCAGTGGGGAGAGGTGTGAAGCATCCACCTAAGATATCCTACCCTCCAAAATAGCATTAATGGTGACAAGAGTTAACTTGATGCCTCATTCCAAGTTAGCTCCATGTCCCACTGATCATGCATGTCAGATTCTACCAATTATGGATTTCTATTTCTAGATATCCACTAATTGTGGATCTCTATTTTGGAGGCACATTAAGTAATTTAAGTTCACTTGTGGTTAGGTTTGAGTCAACTAAAGTAGATTTCTAGTTGACTCTTTGTTTAGTTTTAGTTAACTAAAGTAAATTTTCAGTTAACTGCTTGCTCACCTACTTTTAGACATAGGAATAATTCTTATTGATTGGCAAGAATTGATTGTTAACTCAAGGAAATTTTAGGGTTTCCTACTCCTTTGAGTTTCTATAAATAAAAGCCTTGGGCTCATTATTTGTTAACTTTTATTTACTACGTAAAATTGTTGAGCCATTGTTGCCAACAAGTTTGAAAGTGCATATCTGTTCACTCTTGGATGAGAGTTAATTGGTTGATCGCAATTGTGTATGATTTCGTACCTTTGTTGTCCCAATTCTTTGTAATTCATTCAGAAAGCTTGAAGAAGGAAATCAAAAGGAACATGCAATTTGATCTAAAGATTTGAGTTCTTCCAAACCTCTTGTGTTTATAGTTTATTGTTTCAATCTCCTCCTTAGACAGGCGTTCCTCCTCCTTGGATATTTTGATATTGATAGTTATCATTTGATGTTGTTTAATGAGTTGTCTTTCAGCCTACACTTTGGACAAGTGTCGTCACCTCCTCAGGAATCTTGTTAGCCAAGTCATCATACTTTGTTGTTTCTAGTGAGTTGTTTCCTAGCCTATACCTCGAACAGGGGTTCCTCCTCCTTGGCAAGTCTTAGATCCAACTTACCATAAGGAGTGTTCACTTGCATAAAACCTTATCCCAACATAGATTCGAGAGTTTAGAGCCTCAGCCATATTCTGAGGAGACGATGGATTCGAGTGAGCCCCTTGTCGTCGGTCGTTTGGCCTTTCGGCCCTATATTTTTTCTTCGACCATTCCTGGTCTGTGCCCTGCTTGTAGCCTGTGCACAACCTTGACCTACCACCACCGAGATTTTCTTCGCCATTATGTTGCAATTATGAAAGAAAAATATAAGCTAATCTCTATGGATGCTATCACCAATTCGACATCTTCCGCTATGTCAATGTGTAGTTACAAATTATAATTTTTAAGCCACACAATGAAAGAGAGGCTTGAAAATAGAATTTAAATGTTATATACATATATTGTTATACCCATCTACCCCTATGTTAATGTGTAGTTACAAATTATAATTTTTAAACCACACAATGAAAGGGAAGCATGAAAATAGAATTTAATTTGTCATATGCCACATTCCTTAAATAAATAATGGAATGAGAGATAGGAAAGAGCAAGGTGGAGTTTGAAAATGAATGCAGCAACAATGTAACAACAATAAGGAAGGCTAAAAATTAGCGTAGCAATAATGTAACAACAAGAGGAGGCAAGATAATAGTATGTAGGAAATAAAACAGATATAGCAGTGTGGAAAAATATGTAATAACATAAATTGATATATGTATTCCTTTCATGAAAATAAATAAATAAATGCAACGTGATTTGAATGGTATTCAGTAGCAGAGCTTTCATCCACCACATGGAAGAAGAGGAGGGGCCCCTCTAATGAAATGTGGTGATGTTATTTTTTATTTTGTTATGTGTGATTTCATTTTAAATATTATGGCTTAGATTTTTACATGTGAGTAACAAAAATAAAAAATAATTTTATTTCATATAAGATTATTGCTAATTATCAAGTTATTTCATTTACATATTTTTAGTTTGGTTTTCTTACGTAGTTCTCGTAGAGCCTGCATAGTTTCTATAGTAGATTGTTGCAATGATTTTCAAAGTGGTTTTTAACAAAGTTTTGGTAGTAGCTTTGATTAATATGTTTATATGCATTTCATCCACACTCACCTCACAACTTGCAGCCCTTGCACTTATAACCATTGTTCCTTTCACAATTTTACACCCCCGAATTGACACTTAGACCAAACTAAATTTAGTTATTGACTATTAAATCTATTTACCCCAATTTTAGCCTATCAAGATGCATATGAAATTTTATGTTGATTTATATGATTATTGTTTTCTAACCTATATGACATGATTTCATTTATTATATATTATGTGTGTGGTACTAAAAATGTGGTTTTCTCTTTATAGGATTTTTTACTTAGGGAATTGTAGGTTTACTAGCATAGGGTGACCCAAATCTTCCAAGATAAAGAATATAGGGAATAATTTGGGAACACTAAATGCAAAATGAATAACTGTACCTAAATTTTTAAAGAGCTAGAGATTGCTCCTTGTCTACACTAGTCACTTAGGCTAGTCTTAGACATTGATATTCACTAGATTTTACTAGCACCTTCTAGACTTAGACCAAAATATGGTTGACAAGCCATGCCTAGGGTAAAGGAAAGTGTCCTTAGCAAAGATGGTCTTTCAAAGACAAGCTAGATTCTTGGTTGTTTCACCATATTTGTGCAGGTGTTTTATTTACTTATTGACTTTTTTTCTTATGAGTGTCACTCTTGTAGCTTTGATTTTGGGTCTCCATCAGTGATTTTTTTAGTGGCTAATATTCGCCAATTGGCTAATAGTTGAAATTTGGGAATCCAAAATTGGCTAATAGTTCAAGCTATAACGTGACTTGAATCGGCACATTTTTACAAAATTTTATTATAGTCTTATTTAAATTGCCAAATAATTTATTTTATTGGAAAATTTAATTCAAAAATTCGCCACAATAGTCGATACATGATTGGATGAGATTCACCTAAATTTTATAAATTATAGTAGAAATCTATATTAAATCGCCAATAGTATATCATAATTATTAGTTGTTTTAGAACCATATTTCAAATCTTTAGTTTCCACCATTGATTTATAACATAAATTAATGGCCCTTGTTGTATTCCATGAGGTAAAATGTACCCATGATCTATAATGCTCATGGGCCCCATAATTTTGGGTTTCATGAGCATTATAGATTGTGGGTAAATTTTACCTCATAGAGTACAATGAGGTTCATTAGATCAATGATCTAAAAGAGATTTCAAGCCTCATAAGAATTAAAAATAGTGGGTACATTTTACCTTGCAGAATAATTATATTATATTTTAAAATAATGGTGGCAAGTAAATATTATAGTCTACCCCTTAAACCCATTGATAATTTCCACCCTCGGGCCCCTACTTTTCCATGAGAATTATTTTTAGAGTGGATGGATTCATCATCATAATTAATTCATTTTCCTATTACTTTTCAAGATTCGCCAAAAAATTCTACAAAATTTCAGTGATGTTGAAAAAATCGCCAATAAAATTAATATTTTTTTTCCAAAAAACGAACAGATTCACTAATAGAAATTAATATTTTTTCCTAAAAAAATTAAAAATTCACTAGGATTTTATATATTTTTTTGAGGGGAGTTTCTTAAAGTTATTACTAGTCTCCATCCAAGAGTATTGATGGTATGCAATGTTTTCCCTTTCTATGTTTCATTTTTTTATTTGATTTTGGCTTTATAAAATTCAATTTTTAGACCCCTTTGTCCTAATTCCATGCTACTAATAAGAAGTGAGGACTCATCACTAACGATTAGGTAAAGGGACTAGATGTAACCAAATGGGTACTAGAAGCTTCTAAGACTTCTCCCTTATTGCGGAGAATTTGGGACTTGCTTATGAGATTCTATAGGTGTTGTAGGCCTAAAAATTTATCTATGTTGAAACAAACTTAGTGACAAGAATAGGATTAGTTTAAAGCATTAAGAGAATTCATTTAAATTGTGTTAATATAAGGGATAATTGATAAAGCTCATTTTGGATAATTAATGGTCTAGTGAACGTAACCTATACTAGAAAATTAAGACTCCTACTAAGACAAAAATTAGAGAAGATTAGACCACTAATAAGAAATAGGATGGAAGAAACAAAATGAAATAAATATTTTTCCTTTTTATATATGTGTGAACATTCATATGTTTTTCTTATTTTTATATTTAGTGTTTCTTAAGATGAGAACCATTGATATTTTTAGCAATCTCTTTGCCTTCTATAGTACACAAGAGGAAGCCTCTATTGTCAACATCTTCCTTTACTATGTATATGAACCAATCTAATTAGGTGTAAAATTTTAGGCTCCATTGACTCTTTTATTGATAAGATTGTTAATTCAAAGTGCAAGTTGTTTGATCTTGAATGGTATAGGGATATTTTTTGTTATACTACTCACTTATGTGAGCCAAGTATGAATCATGTCTATGAATTTCTCTTAGTATATTTCATCTAAGATTTATATCTCCTCTAATCTCTGAATATTGAATTCTTCATGATTTAAAAGTCCTTTCAAGGACACTTTGGGACTAGGTATATTAAACTCTAGTGGAAAAACTTCCTCTAACTAAAACGAGTGTGCATATCGTGGGTCATTCCTATAGGTGTTTAATGCTAGCCCTATAATCCTAGAGAGCAGGACATAGTTATAAATGTCAAACTCATTTTGAACCTTTAACAATTATGATTGATATGGAATCTCTCATGTAATTTCCATGTTGGGGGATTTATAAATGACGAATAATTATCTATTGCTATGACTTGTTGAATCCTAAACCTACAAATGATTTGGTTTATAATGAATTTATCAATTTAATTTTTCTTGAGACTGTGTTTAAGACATGGCCTCCACCTATTTTGAGAAAAAAAAAATTGTCATTAAGATGAAAGTGTGACCATCTACTGACAATGGAGAGATCTTCCTAACTAAATTCAATCCCCATATTGAGAATGGCCATAGTGTGACAATTGGTTGGAGGTCCTGAGTGGAATGTGATGAACATGTATATGTATTTGACATTTTGAGAATCTTCTCACGAAATTGATTGCATCTTCGTCTAGTTTAAACCAAAAATATCCTAAGCGGTGGACTTTCCTTGTAGTGATATGTCCGCTAAAATGTTCTCCATAGATGCCACTATGACACTCATAAAATTTGGTGTGCTTCTTCATTTTCAACACCCAAAGTAAAATATATTCAAGACATCTTCAATACAAGGTATCATCAATCATTACATAATTTGAAGCTAAGATTCATAGATATCTTTTACCAAGAGGAATGTGTCCTCAAGGTAAGAAGGATTTGTAAAATAATTCACAAAATCATTGTACCAATAAGAAGCATATTTATCAAGATTCATTGTGCACACCCCTCATCAAGGAATCCTCATCTATTGGTTCCTCATAAGAAGTAGGATTTTTGGCTAACCAATAAGTGATCACTTGTCTTTTTATGAATTTTTTATTGACATACGTTAACTTTAATTCACTCAAGAAGGTTAATAAATTTCCAACTCTTTTTGACAACACTAATTATATAAGGAATGTGAATAAAATTTAAAATCTAATAATAACATATCTCTTGATTTATCATACAGTGGAAAATATGCCATGTTACAAAAGCTATATAGACACTCTTTCTCAACTTGCATGTAATTATTCTTATAATCAAGTTAAGTGTGCCTAATGAAGTATATAGCTCTTTCTTTCTCATAATTGTCTTCCTGTGCTAGCATAGATATGATAGAAACTTCATGTTCCCTTGAATACATGACAAAGGGAGATGTTGTTTGGGTGGCATGAGCATTGGAAGAGTTAAGACAAACGCCTTTACTTGATCAAAGGCATTTTGGAAATCTATGGTTGAGGAAATATGTGTATCCTTCTTGAGTAGGTTGTTGGTTGGGTTTGAAGGTGAGGTTAGGAATGAAGCATCATATGGCTCCCAACTAACCTAAGAAGGTCCTCACTATATAGTGGTTGTAATCACTATGTCTAGGACTATTTTCATGTTAGTTGGATTAAATATATTTTACATTGAGAGCCAATGAAGCTCGAAATTTCCCAATTATGACCTCAAAGATATGTTTCTTAAGGTTTAACTTGACCTTTTATTCATACAACTAGGTGAAAATTACTTAAAGGTCTTTCTAAAATATTGTGTTGAGGGTTTTTTATTCCACTTGAGCTTCTTCTAGAATTCTTTCAAGGTGATCAATCTCATTGTCAATTTGTATGGTCATGCCCATGTAAGTGGCCAAGCTAGACTTTTGTCTTTGGATCTCTAGCCAAATTAAGACTCTACAAGCTCTTGCTAACCTAGATTTACTTGTAGGACAAGACCTTGATATTGCCCCAATGTGAACATTTAGGAAACTTATAAATAAAATACAAGGTCAATATCAATGGATAGAAATGATCAAGACTCTCATATTAAATAGTTGAGAATCCAACATTCAAGGATACAATTAATTCATTCTAAAATTTTAGGGCTAGAAAAAGCTTCGCTCGCCATTCATGTAACAACAACATATTGTATAGATATTATTATATTGCATCTTACGCTACAATGGTGCACTATAGAAAACAAAAGCAAGATTTAAAATTTGAGTTCAATAGGAATAATAAACAATATATATTGCTAGGTATCTTCTAGCTAATCATGTAGATCACTGTGGAGTTGTCTTTAAAGATGATAAGTATACATTCTTTGACTAGTTTAAAATAATTTTTTCATAAAGAATAACTAAATTCTTGACACATTACATCATTGAGCCAAATTGTTATGATTTCCCAATGGTTTAGTTTTATACCCTCTATTGAGATTATTCATCTTAAGTGATAGATGGATAGTAAAGGATTCTCAAATTATTATCAACGTGCAATCATGGCTCAGATATTTGAATGGGATCAAAAGGATGATGGAGTATTGCATCACAAAAAAAAAAAAACTATAGTTGTTTTTGCTTCCTTTTATGTTAATGTATTTTTCTTTGGTCATGCCTCTCACAACTAAAACAGACTTGACAAATGAACTTCTAATATTAAAAACTGATATAGAGAAGATTATGTCTATAAAAATGTTTATTTTTGTATTGTGGAGTCTAGAAGATCCACATGGATTTTAATAGATGCATACAAAAGTTGTGCAAAGCACTTAAAATTGTTGCTAGAAATAAAGATATCCAAATTTCATACTCGTTCCACAATAAAAGAAGAAAATATATAAATAAACTATGATTCCTTACATTTTATTTTTAAATGAATATATATTTTTTCTTTTGAAAACTTGTATTATTCTTATTATAAGATTTTTTTTCTAATCATGTTATTTTTACATTTAATCCCATCAATAGAGTTGTAACTCATGGTGCAATTGTAATGCTTTTTAAAGTTGCCTAAAGTCGGCTCACATTGCATGTCGATATAACCTACAACTTAACCCAACCTAACTCCTATCTACCGAAGTGTATTTATAAGAAATTTCCAGAATTCCCTCCATCTATGTGAAGGGCATAAAAAATATCAATTTTTTAGCCAATGAAAATTTGATTGTATATTAGATACTGGGTCAATTGGAAAAATAAAAACAGATGATTGTTTAGTATTCTTATTGTAGACATCTAAAAATGTTTGAACGTATCACACATGCATTATTTGCATTTTCATCATTTCTCATCATTTTTTCTTGTCCTCATCATTCCCATCATTTTTCACCATTTTCATCATTTTTATCACTTTTTCATCATTTTCATCATTTTCCCTCTAATTTATCATGTTTCCTCTACTTATTGAATATTTTTTAATTATTTGATTAATTTATCATTTTTATTAATTTTCCTCTATCCCACCTAATTAAATTTTTTTTTTAATTATTTAACTAGAAAAATCTAGTTTTCCTCCTTCTCCTATTATTAAAATTAGCTAGTTTCCCTCATACTTGCACATGGGATATTCTATTTTCAAAATGGAATGCTCTTTCCTCTCATAATTAAATATTTTTTTCAATTATTTAATTATCATAGTTTCCCTCTCAAAAACCAATATTCTATGAAATACTTTCTTTTCAAAAATATCTCAAACTAATTTCTTAAATATAAGGATATTCTTTCTCAACTAAAACTCTTAAGCAATTTCCACCACTAATCATTTTTATTTAATTTCCACCTTTGATCAAAAATTTGAAAATCTATAAAACAAGTCATTTCTTCCATCGAAAATCACCTAGAAGAATTCATGAATACTCATCAATCTTGAGCATTCATCTTTTCGACAATTGTGAGCATTTTTTAAGTCTTATCATCATTAATTCAAGTTTTTGCACAATTGGATTCTAAGCTTTGAGCAATCCAACATCAAATCTACCAAAGTTTTCATAATGGAATGATAGGTTTGTATTGTTTTGATCTTGTTAAACCTTTCAAAAACAATTGTATTCAATTCCATTAGTTAATAGATTTAGTTGATCTTTCTTTACTGAAGTTAGAATTAGTTTATCTTCCCCTCAAGATTTTATCAGCTTCCTTCCACCTTCCACTTCAAAATACATTTTTTCTTGACAGATTCTCTCCTTAATTTTTATTTTAACACACTTAAATCTCCTAGTCAACTTGGGTCATTATCCTAGTTAGCGTTCAGTGGTTCAAGCTGCCTAAATATTTTGTCAAAACGTTTTTCCTTATATTTCTCTATATCCACTTCACTTATTCGCTCCATAAGCACTCCATTATAATTCACTAGAATTCAATTTAACATTCTGGGGGCAGGAATGACAGGAGGGCAAAGGGTTGGGAGAGATTATTTCTGTGGAACAAAATTCTTTTACAGAGATATCTTCATTCAAACAGCCTTGAAGAGAAGATTGATCGCATGCCATCCATGAACTCTACTCATTCTCATCCAATAGAAGATATTAGTAACTGAAAACAACTACGTTTAATGACATGTATCATAGATGTTTGATGTACTTTCAGAAACTTTATGCTCTAAAAATACATATATTTTATATTTATTGAAAAAAACCACATAATTTGAATCATTGCCCGATTAGAGAGCGAATGAAGATCATTTCCACACCACAAGTTTTTTTTCCCAATTCACTCAAATCAATTTCTTGCTGGGACCATGTAAAACTTATCATTTTGCTGAGACCATATAAAACTGATCACTAGGTGCTTGTCTCATTAAATTCACCAATGAAAACCAACATAAATGAGAACAGTTACAGCCCTTGGGAAAATGGGGCAAGAATTATCATGGCTCTTTTGGAGAAATCTCAGGAACAAGAGAATCCTATTATTACAAGCTGCCAACAAAAACGAAAATTTTGTTTTTACCCAGAATACTACAAATCCTCTTTTGGAAATAATATTATACAAGTTAATCGTCACTTTTCATATAAGCATCACCCCCTCAGCAGTATCAAAATATGCTGGAGAGAAATGACAATCGTTTCCATGATTGTCATGAGAAGCAGTGATACAAAGCAGGTGTTGCCAATGTAAGAGTCTATTATGTATTTCAGGTGTTTTTACTGAGATCCGGGTGAAGTACACTCAAGGAGAAAACTTTTGCTACAATAAGATTGGGAAGTATTCGGAGAAGAGTCCATGCACTTGACTTCACCACTAAAGTCATTTCCATCTGTAAATGGCTCTATTTGTATCTTCCTCTTGTTTTTGTGAATGGCTTTAGATTCATCATCTTTATCTTCATCTTCATCTAGAGCTATCAATGCAGAGTTTGGACACGTAATGTCTAGTCTATCATACAGAAGTTGGAGAACATGCCTTATAGAAGGTCGTGATTTTCCCTCCCTTTGTGTACACATTCTTACAATGTTGACAAGACACTGGAGCTCTTCATAATCATATATATTTTCCAAATTAGGATCCACCATTCGAGATAAGTTGGAATCTTCCAAAATGAATTTTTGGGCCCATTCCACCAGGTTCTTGTTCTCTTCAACTGCTGGTCTAGCAGTGATAATTTCAAGCAGCAATACACCATAGCTATACACATCGCTCTTTTCTGTTAATTCCTGAGTAACAAGGTATTCTGGATCCATATATCCTGCATGAAGAAAACGTTCATAAGTAATATGAACACCTCTATGCAAGCAGAGACAACGGATTTGAAAATCATACCCACTGAATGCTATAATTGAAGTTACCTGGAGTCCCACGGACATCTGTATTAATTGGCTCAAATTTACTAGCACCACTTCGTGAAGCATGAGCAAGGCCAAAATCAGAGACCTGACATCATAATCCCATTTTAATATTTTATTAATTCTACAGCCCAAGTAATCTTCTGTTTCTGATCTTTGCATTCATTATCTGATATGAATTTACCTTTGCAACGAAATTCTCATCCAATAAAATGTTACTGGATTTGATGTCTCTGTGACATAAGGGTGGATCACAATAAAAATGCAGATACTCCTGAAAATGAAATGAAGATAATAATTAGATGGAATCATATTAAGTAGCGATGTTCAATAACAGAAAAAATATGTTCTTTCTCACACTTCTATGCCTACCAAAGCTGCAGCCACGTCTATTACAATTTGAAGTCTGATCCGCCAGCTCAAGGGAGCTTTTGTGGGAGCTGCGGGACAAGAAGTTAAGCCAGGCCAGCATACCAAAATAGAAAAATTATGAATCAATGTATAGCTAGATACTGTGTTGAGAGTTATACCAAAGATTTTAATTACCATGAAGATGCTCTTTTAAACTTCCATTTTCCATGTATTCATAGATAAGAAACCTGTAAGGTAAACTATTATATGCATATCACTCTAAGCAAATTGCGAAAAAAGAGTGAATCACTCGGGTCTAAATGTAACTGTGGTGGCATGAACAAAAGGAACTATTTCCACAAATCATGCCCTACCTTTCATGTCGCTCTGCACAGAAGCCTACCAGCGTGACAAGATGCCGATGATGTAACCGACCCAATAGTTCCATCTCTTTACAGAACTCATCTTGTTGAGCAATTGTGTTCATCCGCTTTACAGCAGCAACAAGCCCATCATTGAATCGAGCTTTATAAACAGTGCCAAATCCACCCCTACCGATAATTGTACTGAAATCATCAGTTGCCTTTCTGATCTCCTTGCGGCTAAAGCGTTTAAAGTTGGATGATGAGCCTGCCAAATTATTTATGTAGTATCATTCATCACTGCTCAACTCAAAAAGATATTACAATTCATACCAACAAAAATCTACACCACTCATTGTCTTCTCGAACAATGCAAGACTTACCATTTCTCCAATCATGTAATTTATCACATGTATTCAATGCCAGAGTTTTATTCCAATGAGATGGATTAGTATCCTTAGATTTCTTCAACTCTTTCCTTTTTCTATCTATGAGAATTATCAATAGCAACGACAGTGAAAGTGATGCTATTGTAACTCCTATTCCAACTCCAAGAATTACAGCCAAATGAGATGACGAATGAGTTTTCTTTATATAAGCAACACTAGAATGATCAGAAGTAGGAGAGTATGCCGAGTTTGGCCTTGAAGATGATGATGCTGAAGCTGAAGGAGCTGATGCAGGTGGTTTCCATGTCAAGTCTGCATGTTCAGTTAAATATATATATTAGTACTTGTTTTGGTTTTCGCTGTGGATGGTGCCAAAATATTTGCTTTATCCAATAACAATGAATTTACCCAGAGATGCATAGCATTAGCTTCTAATAGTTTACTAAGCAAGCGAAAGACCTTTATATTCAAAATACTTAATTTCAATAGAACAGAAATTTTAATGTATTCAAATGATAACTTAAAGGTGTAAAGATACTGTAAAGTTCTATCTTATCAGAAACAAGCAACATGACTAAAACCATTATCCTACTTTGATAGATAAGAAACTTAGCACAGAAAATATACCAGAAGTTCAAAATGATATGCTCGATTGAAATATGAACCCTGCGAGAGTATGGGCATTAATAACATAGGTCGCAATTACAATGCCTAAACTTTGTTGCTATTCCCCAAGATTCATCAGTGCCAGCAGGTATAGGAAATAATTAAATACTAAATGGCCCTCAAATTATTGAGGATACGAAAGCAAAGATGCCATCTTTCACCTTGTCTTAAAGTGTATTGGTTTATATCGATATTCTATAATTCATTTGAATTTTTCAGGCATAAAACAGTCAATAACATAAAAGAAACAAAGCCTCAAATAAACAATATTGAAATAGTGCATGAGTATTTACACTAAAACGAGTGCGTCTCCGTTACATTCTTAACCATCCTTTAAAAAACAAAATAACATGTTTATGTATCTTTGAATGCCCATCCATGCCACAATTATGTTGCCCGTGCTCAATTAAGTGACATGTATGTCCTCTACTAGATCTTTACAGGGGTCTTGATTTCAAGAAAAGAAGCTGCATTACCAGTAGAAAACAGAAATCACAGAGTAAAGTGGGACGATACCAATGTTTGATTCTTGTAGGAAAGTTTATCTCATGGGTAAGAAACATAACTTGCATGTAATTAATGTCCCTGCTTCTAACTTTTCAAAGTCCCTCAAATTGTCATTTATTGGTTTATATTGTCAGAGCTGTTCATCTAAATGTCTTCCCTTGTGTTTTTTATTTGTCAGATACAATCCAGGTTCAATATATGCAATGCTTCCAGAATACTGAAAACCACAAAAGGTCAAAATTCCAAATTTTAGATACCATCTAAAACAATAATCCCTAACCAGATTGGTGTCTATGGAAAAGAATACATACAAACAGAATTGCAGGCTCTGGAGCTCACTGAGCTCAACAAATTGAAGTACAGATAAGGCCTACCTTCTCTCAAGACATGCAGAGATTTGATTAATGGCATTTTGTCATTCTTCCTGGTAAGGGTACATCTACCAAACAATAAAAATTCCTTGAAGTCCTCAAAGGAAATTTTGCACATCCATCCAAGTCATGGAGACCGACTAGAATTCACCTATGTGACATTTCCATCCACTGTTTATCTCCAATTCATGGCAACATTCTGGAACAAAAAATATTCAAATTACAATGGGACAGTTCAATTGAGATAGAAAGCAACCATGTTCAGGACAATTTGTTCTCTTTGGAGTCTTGGACCTAGTGTTATGATAATTTTGGCAATGCATATTCTATGCATCATAATGTAATCCCAACTTATCAGATTAATCTTAATCCATGGCTTATCACCCATGAGACTCCAACTTGCAGGGGGCTCTTCGAAGATGTTTATACCTATCCAGTAGGTGCATGTATGTAGGCTTAATAATTTTTTCCTAAATGTACTCCAGGCCTATAGTTGTATCATGCAAATAAAGTGATACTTATAGCCCTTCCCTAACAGGTGGCCTTTAAATGGAAGGGTTGTGCCTTCTATTATTTACAAGCGTATGTCATAAGTGATCACAATAAGTGGTGCTACTTCTTGTACCCAAGGAATCTATCTCATCTTTCTCTATTTTGGTTATTGGGATTACATAACGATGCATATAATTATCATGCCGACAAAATTATCTTAACTTGCTTGCTTGGTTATTGGGTTCACGTATTGTAACAAAGCCACCTTAGTGACTTGTGGAAAGTTATGTTTGAAAGGCTTTATAAAAGTCATTGTGATATATTAAAAAACTAAATAATTTGATCATTATTTTTGTTTTCTACTGTGCAAATGTAAATGCTCTTTGATTTTCCAATATAGTATCAGAGACCAAGGAACATTGGTGCAGCAGTCAGGAAAAAGGACAACAGACATGAAAGGATACAGCTGCGAGGAAATGTGCTGTGAATGCTTCTCCTGATTTATTTGTTAGGGTAACTGCATGTTAAAAAGTATTGTATTTCAATATTGACTTGTCCTCTGTTGGTGATGTGTCTAATCTTTGTTCCTCCTCAATCGGTGCTGTGTGTAATATCTATTTTTCCACTAAGCCTTCAAATGCCACCAGTTCAGGTTATCACAAATAGAAAATAAGAGAAGTGAGTCAGCCAAATATCATATTACCCTCAGAGGTCAGTGAACTGTAATAAGGAGTTACAAGCAAAGTTCTATTTTATTTTCTTTTTCAAAAATTTAAGTGTTGCTTTATATCCTAAAAAGTGTCAGAGAAGGTTTGGTCTGTATAAGGGAAACCTCCTATCTTGTTAGAGGCCAATGGTTTGACCCTTGCAAAGATCTTTACTCGCCTTAAGCCTCAGAAGAATTCTCTACTCACCCAATAAGCATGCTTTCTTCCCAGACCCCTACCTTATGGCATACCTTTTCATGGACCTATTGTTGGTACAAAGAAACTCATCAATCACCAAGGCTAACCAAGGTGGGAAACTCTCATATGGGCTCTCAATGTGGGTGGACCCACGCTAGGTGCCTCCAACCTCTATATAAGGTGACATAATCAAATTGGGGTATCTTTATCATCACACCAACACACCTGAACCCTAGTTCAAGCACTTGTGTTCAACTATTGGATCTAAGGAAGAAAACTCTTTCAAACTTTCAACGTTGGGCCTTGGAAGAATTCTCTACTTGCCCAACAAAACCTTGCCTTATGGCATGCCTTTTCATGAACCTCGGTTGTTTGAACAAAGGAACTCACCAATCACCAAGGCTAACCAAGGTGGGAAACTCTCATAGGAGCTCTCAATGTGGATGGACCCACCGCTAGGTGCCTCCAACCTCTATATAAGGTGAGCAATATAATCAAATTGGGGTATCTTTCAGCATCACACCAACACACCTGAACCCTAGTTCAAGCACTTGTGTTCAACTATTGGATCTAAGGAAGAAAACTCTTTCAAACTTTCAACGTTGTGCCTTGGAAGAATTCTCTACTCGCCCAACAAAACCTTGCCTTATGGCATGCCTTTTCACGAACCTCGGTTGTTTGAACAAAGGAACTCACCAATCACCAAGGCCAACAAGAGGCACCATCGATGCACCAAAATTTGAATGTAAAATGTCGGGAAACACTCAAAGAACTCTCAAAATGTCTGGGGCTACTCTTGGCCTTCAACCTCTATATAAGTCGAGAAATTTCATCAAATTGGGGCATCTTTCATCATCAATCCAACACACCAAAACCCTACTTTGAGCACTTGTGGTCAGTTATTGGATCTGAGGATAAAAACCCTTGGATTTAGATATTATAGGACAAAAACCCAAGCTCATAAGATTTCATCAACATTTTGGATACTTTAGTATTTTAAGCATTTTCAAGATATCTTTGTAATCATTGTAGACTTTATTATCAACAAATATTTATAGTCACAAATCTTTATAATCATTTGAACGAAATGGATGCATGAACACTCTTTTCTAGCTAGTTTATGAAATGTTCCCCTTAATTTTTTCTTGATTTTTTCAGTTCACATACAATGCAATCATGCACCCGTTAAGGTTAGCTCCAAATCAAAACGATGCGGAAATAAATTCTAACCAAGAATGCACCCTAAAACCACTTAAGGAAGAGGGGCGGGCATATGGTCAGAGGATCCCTAGGATCTAATAACTCAATAACTGACTTGATTACAATTGAGAGAGAGAGCTAAACTCAACACCAAGAATGTGCACACAAGATCCTTTAGAAGGCAAGGTGCTAACATATGGTGCTAATTACAAACCTGAAAGAACACTTCTTCTGCTGAGCAGGCATCCACAAGCGGTGAGATTATTTAGTGGGTGAGATTATTACAATTTAATTAAGGCGGCAAGCCAGCCATGTAACCACACTTCCACTTGTACAGTGGGGGGTATACAAGTCCTCACAACCACTTATTTCGTGGGGGGGATACAACATAAGAAAGATGCTTTATTAAACTCAACCATTCAATCGTGGGACTATAAAATTAACTAGAATTTGCAGCAATGAAACAATGGTTGTTAGTACTACCAATCAGCTTACAAACAAATGACATACAGTTGCAAAATATCAAAGATAAGCTTCCAAAAACATGAGATAGTTAGAGTATCACTTCCTCTTAACTCTTACAACATGAATAGATGAAGAATTGAAGCTCAAATCAGCATATAAGTAAAAACTAACTAATCTGATCAGAAACAGAAGGTACAGAAAATCAGACCAGCAAGTTGTGAATTCACCAAAATGGACGTATCTTCTCCGAAACAGCTTGGAAAGCTCTCAAATCATAGCCAAACCACAGCCACGAGCTAGGCATCCAACCTCCATGAAGAATTCAAGCAGAAAACAGCAGTCACAGAGTGGCACGAATCCCAATGCATATGTCAGAAAAAGGTACGGCCAAGCAAGAACGTCGACCTCTTCTTAAAAATCAAAAACTCAATGATAAAATCTGCAAACTTGCAAAAAGGGGCGCCCTCCACAGTGGAACAACATGGGCCAATACCCAAAATGATAGAAAATTGGATGGCGAAGCTACGAACAGAAATTCACTTCAGCCATGAACAAACCAGCAACTCAATAACAGGTTATACAGCAGCAACCTGTTAAATAACATCAGAAATAAAGCTCCATCTGCACTCTTGTGTGAAGTACAGTCTCGAAGACCCACCTAGGAAGCCATAGTTTCAGGCTCAAAGGATGGATTGCAAAATGCTAAGCTTCCCCTTAGCCAAGTTCTGGATTTCAAACCAGTAGCATAACTTTACTTTCAAATTTCCAAAGATATGAATGAAAGAGCAAGGCTTCAATATATAGACTTCTTCTTGGTATTTGAATCAACTCTGTAAAATCCAAGAAAAACTCTTCAACTTCTCCAAGGAATGTCCACTTCAAAGAGCATTTTAAAATATTTAAAACTCTTAATATTTCTCCCAAGTCGTCCCATCTAGAGGAAATATAAAACTTCAATAAAATATTAAAGTGCATTAATGAGGCGTCCCCTACATGGCCCCATTTTAAAAACAACTTAAAGTTCATTGACTAGGCAAGGGTACAACTGCAAAACATAAAATTGATTAAGTATGAAACTTAGTCCAAGGAGGTAGCCAAGTGCAATGCCCAAACTGCAACTGAAGAACTGCTAAAAATAGCAAACGGATAACTGGCAAACTGATAACTGGCAAGCTGATAATGATGCCACTACCACAAAAGGACTTACTAAAAATAGCAAATGCTCAAAATAGTAAGTATACTTCAAAACCATCAAAAAGCCAAATTGAATAGCCTCATTGCCCAGAATAGAAATGTGGACTGTAGATGATTAAATTGCTGCTAGAATGATACTGCTATAAATAGACTTACCAAAAATAGCAAACTGCTATAAATAGTCAATTTGCAAAACATTATCTGAACATCGACTGAGCAGTAATCATGACTTACTATAAATAGTAAGTGTTCCCAAACGCCTTCTGAGCACAAACCGGGAAGCCAACATGATTTACTATAAAGAGTAAGTGCCTGGAAAGGTTGTCAAATGGAGATGCATGTTACGCCATTCTGAAGCTCTCTGAAAACCCAGAAAGCTCCCAAAAGCACACTTCCAAACTCCTGCATGCAAACCCTCAAAACAGCATCTGAAACCTCTTAAAAAATAGGAAACCTTAATTTTCAATTTTGCTTAGCCTATGAGTTTCTAGAAATAGACTAAAACCTCAAGAAGAGCATAGGGCTAAATCGGGGACATTACAGTCCGCCCTTCCCAAAATTGCTTGTCCTCAAGCAATACCACTACACTCCAAGCTTAAATTCAGATCCGCACCAAACCAAGTTGGATCCCTGGGTCCCATATCCATCATTGTAAAGACCCACCATGCTGATGTTGCACGACTCTGATCACACAAACTAAGCCAATATTCCAATACTGCTCTATCCTCCTTAGTAACCCCAAAAGGTTTCCAATCTGTGACTTAAACTAAAAGACCAGAAGGAACTGAATTCAAAACATTGCAGCATCTTATGTCCTGAAAACTCTGAGTTAAAATCTGCAAAGCCAATGTCAAACACATTCCCAAGCATTAAGAAGAAAAGACTACTCAACTCATAAACATGGTCCTCAACATAACTCCTCATAACATCAAATAGAGTCACAACAGCATATGTGACTCTTCCAAAACTACTTGCAAAGAGAAGAGCAACTCCTTGCAAAAGATCCTCTACCACATCCTCAAACTTCCATGAAGATGTAAAATGCCTTTTTTGAAACAAACTGATATCACTCAGAAGACTCCAAGAATAACTTACAAATTTCACCTCATGAGTCTCCAACTGGTGAACCAAATCAATTAATAACTTGCTGCCCCAAACATTGGTATAGGAAAAAATGTAGAAAAGGCCACTAATTAACATTGGAGAACATCCCATACACGGATTTTGATAACACTGAATCATTCCCTTTCTCATTTGAGGCCCAAAATCAGTCCTAATAGCGAACTGGAAGGTCAAAAATTGAATACACCAGCTACCTATCAGGTCTGATATAGTCATCTTGAAATCTGATTTATGGAAAATCAGCATCCAAGAAAGTAAGCAGCAGCTGTTACATGAAGAATCTTCAACAAAATAAGCATATTTGCTCATGAACAAGGTCCCAACACCACAAAGAAATAACTTCTGATCACATTACCCATCCAAAACACCATTTTAAGATTAGAAATTACCATCCATTTGTTGATAAAGAAGGTAGCAGCACCTCTAGCACTGGAAAATTGACGCTTATCTCTCTAACATACCATCTTTTCACACATGATAATCTTTTTCAACACATGTTGAAAATCCCATACTTGGATAATCAACCATAGAAATTTTTCAATACACTGGAGCAAATTCTCTTCATGACTCCAAATGTTAGATAGAGCCAAAAACGATCTCCAGAATCCGGTATCCTTTTTAGTGTTCCATAGAAGCCACATCATGAAGGTTTCAGCAACAAGAGTACATGGAACAAATAATGTCTTCAAATCCCATCCTGAGAAGAGATTGGAGAGAACTGAATTAACACTCAACTCAAAAGATGGATTATTGAACACAAACTCCTTGAATTGCAACAATTGCCTTATTTACAAATTCAATTGCAGATCTTGTTCATTAATCCAACATTGATAATCTGATTTCTTAATCTCTGAGGAGTCTTTGATGAAATGCAGATTAAAGAGAGTGGCTCCATCTCTAGCTCCTTCCTGTCTCTCTTTAATCAAACTATGTGAACGGTCAATTTTGAATAGGACTTGCACCTCGTCTTCAATGGATATCAAAATTTGACCTTCCCACTCATAAGTATGTAAGGATGGCGAACTACTGGTAGGTTGCATATCAAAATCAGAACTTTGTTTCTTGTCTTTGCTGCCCTCGTAGCTACTCCAAAATTCTTGTCTTTCACCACCCGTCAACTGAAAATGAAGAGGATCAGATTTTACCAATTCTTCAAACCTTTGTTTACAATCAACTTCATGAATTGGAAAATCAGATTTGTGTTTGAGATCCTCTTTAATCTTTTCATCAGTAAGGGCCTTTGGGTCTTCTAAAACTGCTTCCACCTCACTGATACTCTGATCAGATGTTTTAGCTACTATATTGGGATCAAAGGGAAATTTATCCCATAAAGGTTCCTAGACAACCTTAGACACCTTCACACCCGGATCCCAAATGCTGAAAGGCTTATTAATATGATCAAAAAGAAAGTTCTCTTCATGCTGCTCTTGGAGTGTTGCCTCTTTGAACAAGACACCTCCCGACACACCCAAACTGATATCTTCATGAGCTTAGTTTGATGATCAAACTCAAAACCTTCTAAATCTCCATTGTTATAATGAAGTAAGAAATCATCACTGTTAGCTGATTTGAAGATTATATCTTTCTTACCTTCAATAAGCTCTTCATGTATAGGAACATTGCTGACTTCTTCATTATTTCTCACGAGCATACCAAGGAAGTCTTCTTGATTACTTGTCATAGATTCTTCATGTATATTCAAAACTGATGTTGCCTCATTGCACTCATCCTTAGCATGTGCAAACAAATGCATATCAATTGGTCCATCATGAGATTCTGCCATAGAATCATTGAAAAACAACATTTTATTCTCGTCTTCTACATTAATGACCACCTCATTTTTCTGCTCCGTCTTCTTCAAGTGTGGCTTCAATTTTCCCTCACACTGATTGAACAAATCTCTGATCAACATACCAGCACTAGAGGAATTCTTTCCTTCTTGTTCATGAATGTTTAACAAGAAAGATAGGACGGAATTTGGGATGTCATCCAACTCTTTGATACTCAAGACTAAAATGTTTCTCATTGCTGCAACTACATCCTCCTCTTGTTCACTCCAAGTTGAAATGAAGAGGTAATGGATCGATCAAATAATATATTCGATCTTGCATACCCAATTCAACCAGCAACTTACTTGTTTTGAATTCTGAAAAGATCTTCAATATAGCAACTCTTCTGGAATACTGATTGCTATCAATTTCATCGAGATCTTGAAAGCTTTCTATGAACATATGAATAACTCTTTCCATGGTTTTATCATCATAGGACACCAAGGGTGCCCAAATTCTCATCACTTCACTGAGGCATGAAGTAACCAACAAATTGATCTTATCATCCAGATGCTTCAACCAATAAGATCGTTTTAGGAAAGTCACTGCAAGCGCCAATGTTGTTTTAATTATCCCTGAAGGTGACTGTTTCACCTGACTCAAACATTGTTCCAACATAAGAAGTAGTCTCACTTCTTCTTCCCTTGTTCGACGTTCATTAATGAGCCTTGCAGTTGCAAAGTGTAAAGATCTTGCCAAATCTTTCTCTTCATCTGAAGCCATAGCTTAAACTGGCAAGACAAGGTTTCATAAAACCTCTGAAAAGGTGTCAACACCAAAAACTTTTGAAACTGAAACTAAACTTTGTTCTGCTTTCTGATGTAGTATCAGTCTTCTCTGACTCTCATCAGTCTCTGAAGCGTTGAACACACAGGATGGTAGGAAAACGGGCTCTGATACCACTGAAATGTTCCCCTTAATTTTTTCAGTTCACATACAATGCAATCATGCACCCGTTCTAACCAAGAATGCGCCCTAAAACCACTTAAGGAAGAGGGGCGGGCATATGGTCAGAGGATCCCTAGGATCTAATAACTCAATAACTAACTTGATTACAATTGAGAGAGAGAGCTAAACTCAACACCAAGAATGTGCACACAAGATCCTTTAGAAGGCGAGGTGCAAACATATGGTGGAGTGCTAATTACAAACCTAAAAGAACACTTATTATGCTGAGCAGGCATCCACAAGCGATGGGAATACTCCACTTGTTCAGTGGGTGAGATTATTACAATTTAATTAAGTGGCAAGCCAACCATGTAACCACACTTCCACTTGTACAGTGGGGGGTATACAAGTCCTCACAACCACTTATTTCGTGGGGGAATACAACATAAGAAAGATGCCTTATTAAAATCAACCACTCAATCGTGGGAGCATAAAATTAACTAGAATTTGCAGCAATGAAACAATGGTTGTTAGTACTACTAATCAGCTTACAAACAAATGACACACAGTTGCAAAATATCAAAGATAAGCTTCCCAAAACATGAGATAGTTAGAGTATCACTTCCTCTAACTCTTACAACATGAATAGTTGAAGAATTGAAGCTCAAATCAGCATATAAGTAAAAACTAACTAATCTGATCAGAAACAGAAGGTACAGAAAATCAGACCAGCAAGTTGTGAATTCACCAAAATGGACGTATCTTCTCTGAAACAGCTCGGAAAGCTCTCAAATCACAGCCAAACCACAGCTAAAAGCTAGGCGTCCAACCTCCATGAATAATTCAAGCCAAAAACAGCAGTCACAAAGTGGCACGAATCCCAATGCACATGTCAAGAAAAGGTACGACCAAGCAAGAAGGTTGACCTCTTCTTAAAAATAAAAAACTCAATGATAAAATCTGCAAACTTGCAGAAAGGGGCACCCTCCACAGTGGAACAGCATGGGCCAGTACCCAGAATGATAGAAAATTCGATGGCGAAGCTACGAACAGAAATTCACTTCAGCCATGAACAAACCATCAACTCAATAACAAGTTATACAACAACAACATGTTAAATAACATCAGAAATAAAGCTCCATATGCACTCCTGTGTGAAGTACAGTCTCAAAGACCCACCTAGAAAGCCATAGTTTCAAGCCCGAAGGATGGATTGCAAAATGCTAAGCTTCCCCTTAGCCAGGTTCTGGATTTCAAACCAGCAACATAACTTTACTTTCAAATTTCCAAAGATATGAATGAAAGAGCAAGGCTTCAATATATAGACTTCTTCTTGGTATTCGAATCAACTTTGTAAAATCCAAGAAAAACTCTTCAACTTCTCCAAGGACGTCCACTTCAAAGAGCATTTTAAAATATTTAAAACTCTTAATATTTCTCCCAAGTCGTCCCATCTAGAGGAAATATATAACTTTAATAAAATATTAAAGTGCATTAATGAGGCGTCCCCTTCATGGCCCCATTTTAAAAACAACTTAAAGTTCATTGACTAGGCAAGGGTACAACTGCAAAACATAAAATTGACTAAGTATGAAACTTAGTCAAAGGAGGTAGCCAAGTGCAATGCCCAAACTGCAATTGAAGAACTGCTAAAAATAGAAAACTAATAACTGGCAAGCTGATAATGATGCCACTGCCACAAAAGGACTTACTAAAAATAGCAAATGCTCAAAATAGTAAGTATACTTCAAAACCGTCAGAAAGCCAAATTGAACAGCCTCATTGCCCAGAATAGAAATGTGGACTGTAGATGATTGAATTGCTGCTAGAATGATACAGCTATAAATAGACTTACCAAAAATAGCAAACTATTATAAATAGTTAGTTTGCAAAACATTATCTGAACATCGACTGAGCAGTAATCATGACTTACTATAAATAGTAAGTGTTTCCAAACGCCTTATGAGCACAAACCGGGAAACCAACATGACTTACTATAAATAGTAAGTGTTTCCAAACGCCTTATGAGCACAAACCGGGAAGCCAACATGACTTACTATAAATAGTAAGTGCTTGGAAAGGTTGTCAAATGGAGATGCATGTTACACCGTTCTGAAGCTCTATGAAAACCCAGAAGCCAACATGACTTACTATAAATAGTAAGTGCCTGGAAAGGTTGTCAAATGGAGATGCATGTTACGCCATTCTGAAGCTCTATGAAAACCCAGAAAGCTCCCAAAAGCACACTTCCAAACTCCTGCATAAAGCCCTCAAAATTGCATTTGAAACCTCCTAAAAAATAGGAAACCCTAATTTTCAATTTTGCTTATCCTATGAGTTTTCGGAAATAGGCTAAAACCTCTATGTTCCACGGGGACGTGTCCCCTGGGTTTTTACCCCCCGTACCCATCCCAGAAACGTTTCGGGGATGGGGGACACCTAGGGGACGGCTGACAACCGTCCCCCAAAAGACCCCGAAAATCGGGTACATCCCCGATTGAAGGAAACGGCCCCAACTCAAAGAGGGACGGCCAACCGTCCAAGAGACGGATAGGGGACACCTAGCCGTCCCTCGACCGTCTCGGGGACAGCCGGCCGTCCCCCTTTTTCCAGCAGCGAATTTAACCCAAAAAAAAGAAACAAAATCTAATTTTCTTTTTTTTTAGTTCATTTCTTTGTGGGCCCCACGCCCTCCCAACCCTAATATGGCCACTTAAAACATTTCTTACCTTCATTTGACCTCATTTTAACTTGTCAAAAACAAATTGCAGCCAAGAGCAAAAGTGAAAAGAGAAAGAGGAGGGTTTGAAGGAGCTGTTGGAGAAGAAAAACCAGCATTTAGGAGGAAAAAAGGAGAGCATTAAGGCAGCAACCAGCAAGAGAAGTAAAAGAGGTAAGTTATTCTTCCATTATCTTTCATTTTTTTCCATTTTTTTCCAAGTTAAAATGATAAAATGTATGATTTTTTGTATTTTTTTTAATTTTCAGTTTGCAAAAATCAAAACAAAACAAAATGAGCAGCAATAGTGAAGATAGTGGGCATGTTGAAAGGGGGGAAGAAACCCAATCAGTTCATAGGGGGCAGCCTCAAACAAACTTATTTGATATCCCTTCTGAAGATTTGAAAAAATATGCAAAAGGCATTTTTAATCCTAAAAAAACTCTTCTTCAACTAGCATCACGTATAGACCAAGGCAAAGGGAAAAACACTGGGGGTAGTAGATTGTGGCAATGTCACATTTGCAAAGATAAATATTATGGGAGCTATACTAGAGTCTATTCTCATCTATTGGGTTTTGGAGGCCATGGGGTCAAGGGTTGTACAGATATAAAAGATTTTGAGAGGATAGAGTGTTATAGATTGCACATGGAGGCCGGAGGAAGGCCTATAGATCAGCAAATGCAAACTCAATCAGCACATTCAACCTCACCTATGCCCTCTATGCTTGGTAGTCCTAGTGTTGGTAGTGGTAGTAGTGGTGCGGGTGATGTTCATATTTCCACAAGAGGGAAGAGGAAGGCTGCTACTTCTAGTGAGCAGCAAAATACAATTGCAAGTATGTTCAATGTGCAAGCACGAGATGTGGCAGAGTCTTCCATTGCCAAATTTTTCTATGCCCATGCCATCCCATTCCATGTAGCACGTTCTCCCTACTTCAAACAAAGGTTTAGAGATGTGGCAGCAGTTGGTACCTCATTCGTTCCCCCTGGAGAAAATAAATTACGCACTACACTCCTTGACAAAGAATATTCTAAGGTGAGTGTGGTGATGGAGGACATGAGACAGTGTTGGATTAGAACAGGTTGCTCTATAATCATGGATGGGTGGACTGATATTAGACAACGCCCATTTATAAACATCATAGTCACATGTTCAGCTGGTCCATATTTCCTTAAAGCCGTTGATTGTTCTGGAAAGCGCAAGGATGCAGAATTCCAATTTAATCTTTTGAAAGATGCTTTAGAGGAGATTGGGGCAGCCAATGTTGTGCAGGTGGTTACTGATTCAGCACGTGTGTGTAGATTAGCAGGTTTGATGGTTGATAGTGCTTACAAGCACATCTTTTGGACCCCTTGTTGTGTTCATGCATTGAACAACGCATTGAAAGACATAGGGAAGATAGATTGGGTGCAGCAACTAGTTGTAGAGGCTAGAGACATTCAGATGTTTATTTGCAACCATCACACCTCACTTGCCCTCTTTAGGACATTTTCAAGGAAAGAATTTCTCAAGCCTGTAGCAACAAGGTATGCCAGCTACTTTATTTTGTTAGAGAGGATGTTTGAGGTACAGGAGGCTCTACAGTCGATGGTGGTTAATTCAGAGTGGAGTAGATGGTCTATGGCAAGCAATGCAGAAGGGAGAAGCATCAAACTAAAAATTCTTGATGATAATTGGTGGTCCAATGTGAGGTAAAAAATTGTTATTGATTGCTGATTTTATAAAAAAAATATATGATTTTATTATTTTTTGATTTTCTAAGTTCTACCTTGTCTTTTTTGATTTTTCAAATTTTTGTTTGCAGATATATTTGTTCCATCATTTCACCAGTTGTGGATGTCATTAGATATGCTGATACAGACTCTCCAAGTATTGGAGAGATTTATGAAACTTTTGACTCCATGCTTGCAAAAATGAAGAAAGCAATTTCTGACAGGGATCCTAATTCGGGATTATATGAGCAAAAAATTAGGCCCATTGTGACGCAGCAGTGGAACACTATGAACACCCCGCTTCATATGGCAGCGTTTGCTCTTAATCCCAAATGGTATGTACCTAGACCTGGTAGGATGCCTCCTTGTCATGATGATGAGGTGAAAGAAGGGTTTATGAGGGCCCTTGCAAAAATATATTCAATTGAGGAGGCCAGTCTAGTTCGTACACAATTCACTGACTTTGTTAATCTTCGAGGTTCAATATTCGGCAAACCAGAGGCCAGGGTAGATAGAACTACAGTAGCTCAAAGGGATCCTATTGGATGGTGGTCATGGCATGGGAAGGATGCACCACAATTGAGGACGCTTGCTATTCGCCTCCTTTCACAAGTAATACATTAGATTAACTGTTTAAGTTTTAACTTTTAAGTTTTTAACATAATTTGATTTAGATTAGTGTTGAAGTTTGAACATTTATATAATCATAATTTAAATTGAATGTCCTAATTAGTAAATTTAAAATTAGTAAATTACTAGTTTAGTTTTTGTCTCATCTCACAGGTTGCTAGTTCCTCTGCTACAGAGAGGAATTGGTCAACATACGGCTTTATTCACTCTATCAAGAGGAATAGGCTGACCTCTAGACGGGCAGAAAAATTAGTGGCTGTGCATAGTGCTTTGCGACTCTAGGATTGTCAGACTCCTGAGTATAGACAGACTCCAGCATTACGGTGGGATATTGATCCAGAGGATGTTGCACAAATTGATGAGGATGAGGAGAGACAGGAGGGATTGGTTGGAGTTGCATTAGATGAGCCAGCCCCTCACAGTGACAGTGACAGTGACTCAGACTTTGAGTTTGATTTTGATGCAATGTTGGCAGATGCCGAGTAGTGGCAGCCATCATACTTTCTATTACTATGTTTTGGACACTTGTGACTTTGTCATTTTGACATTTGTTTTACAAACTTGTAGCCTTTTGGGCATTTTATTATTTTATATCATATGCACATTGACTATTTGACATGAATTATGGTCCATGGAAGCAATTAGATAGCTGTAGTATTAATTTGTTTGATAATTCGATTCTATGATATATATGTCAATATGATTGGTGATTACATTTGCAACTTTATGAATGTTCATTGTTATGATTAGCATTACTCATATGAATATCTGAAATTTCCCTATATTAATCTCTCTCTCTCTCTCTCTCTCTCTCTCTCTCTCTCTCTCTCTATATATATATATATATATATAGCCGTCCCCCCGTCCCCTAAAATCCCCTCAAAAAATTGCCGTCCCCGAAACTCGTCCCCCCGTCCCGGAGACTCGGTGGAACATAGTAAAACCTCAAGAAGAGCATAGGGCTAAATCGGGGACATTACAGTTTATATGTGTTGACCTATTTTACTTTATGTGGAGATTTCAATTCTAAGTATTATACATGAATTTTTTGGTTGATTTCATTACATTATTTCATATCTAAGTAATTTGAATGAATATTTGAGTTGGGGGTCATTGCATCTATCACAAATTGACTTGTTGCCATCCATTTTGGAAGAAGATTCTCTTTTGGATCAACGACTTTCAATCTAATTAGCTCCTTCATGTGTACAGATGCAATAGGCCACGAGTGACTAATAATAAATTTGCAAGTTAAAATGTTTGTAGTCACAACATTTTCTAATTCTTCTATTTGCTCTTGCGCTCCCTTAATGCTCTTCAACAACTCATACAAATCATCAAGTAATCTTAGTCCTCTATCCTACAGCTATCCAATACACTTGGTACCCTTGTCACATGATAGCAAACCATCTAAATGTTTTCTCTAATTGCCTTCTTCAACTCTGTGTGATGATGAAGCGCTGACCAAGGATTGACCAAATGCACAATATAAGCTTTTAATTTCTTGTCTTTTCCATCCTTCATGTCAATTTATTTGATATTGTTCATTGCAAATTGCAACATGTCCATATCACCCTATTTGTTTGAAGATGCCATATTGGTTGAGGTGATTTGAGAATCTATGGCATGCACCTCCTATACATTTCTATCCATTGGTAATATGACCCTCTTCATTATTTTAAATCTAGTTTTTTTCTTTACCTTTTTTATTTTATCTTTCACAATACTTCTTTTTCTTGTCAAAGAAGTCTTAACCCACTCAAGAGTATCCTCAATTGATTATTCAAAAGGTTCAACTATGGCTAGAATTTCTTCCACAAGTTGAATCAATGATGGCTGAAAAAGTGGAATAAATGAAGTATGGGAAGGGAGATTACGATCATGAGGTGGTGTCATAGAAGGCAAACATGTATCTTCTAGTTGAGAAGTAGACTATGGAGCGGAGAAATTGAAAGAAAGAGGAGGAATGGATGCAAGAACATGAGAAATTGAAGGTGTAGTAGGATGGAGGTCTCATACTCTTCTTTGTGACCAACTTGATTTTGTTGACTTTCGAGGAGTCATCTTCAATTTTTTTCTCTAATCTTCATCCCCACCGCTACCACCTAGAACATCTCAAAAAATTCCCAATAATACATGGGGAGATGTCATTGAGGTTTTCTATCATCTCCATACACCCAACATTCTAGGGACCCAAGGGCATGTTGAAAACGTCCTTAAGCCATCCCCTATCCTTGCCAACCAGATGGAAATCACGTTTTAAAAATTAAAATAACTCACAATTTAAAAAACTAAAAAATCAAGAGGGATGGGAAGCCCTATTGGTGTTCCAAGCCACACCTTGCAATTTGTAATGTCCCTTTCTAGAACATTTATTACTTTTTCCTTCAAACAATATTTCTAATTCTAAAATGACAATTGCATTTATATTTATAAATATAACTTAACCAAAATCGTGAATTTTATTATAATATTCAGATTTTTTCACTTTGAAATAATTCTGAAAATAATCTTATCTTGATTTTCTGCCATGTTTCTTCTTCCAATTTGCAGTTCTTTTTCCTTTGTTTGTCCTTGATATCTAGACAAGTTATGGGTTTTTGTCCAATAACTTGATAGGAGAAATTAAGGGTTTTCATCCTTAAATGTCTTAATTTTCCTTGGAGGGTTTTTCATCCTCTTTAGTTGTAATATTTACTTGCAAAGTCGCATAATATTTATTCCTAATTGATTGATCTCTTATATATCTTATTGAAATGGTCTCCCTTATATATCGTATTGCTTCACAAGACAACCATTCATACATCCTTTGACTTTTGAAAAACTATAATTTTGATTTTAATTTAATCATTCTTTAAACCCAGTCACATATATCCTAGTTTAGGTGCCATTTTTTAATCTCCTTTGATTAGCTTCCTTGCAACTAGTTTATGTGGGGAGTTCATCCCTTCAAGGATGAATGGAGAAACTCCAATAGCAATTGGCATACCAAATGTGAGTTCATCCCTTCAAGGATGAAAGAAGAAACTCCAATAGCAATTGCCATACCAAATGTTATGAGTGGACCTTAGCAATTTGATCAATAATTATCTACAACCCTAAAAACAAGAGATTATGAAGATTGCATAAGATTTGGCATGTGCTTGGATGGCACCATGTTTGTTCTACCCAAATTGTGCCATGCCACATGAAAAGTGTGTCCAACATGTTTCAAAGATGAATTGATGATCTTAGAGATACCACAACCCTCAAGAGAGTAGTCAAACATACAGTAGACCATGAAACATGATTCAGCATTACTATAAATTATGGGAATGGGCTTCATAGTCTTACTATATTGAACATATTTTAGACCATGAAACATGAGTCAACATTATTGTAAACTAGGGGAATGGGCTTGATGATATCACTATAATTCTCTTTGAAGAATCCAACAAGATCACATGCAAGAAAGCAATAAATCATGCAAGAGCTATACAAACTATATGACAAGCAACGGAGGAGGCTTGTAGTTAGTGATAAGAGGAAAGAGTGGGAGTGGGATCTCAATGAATGGTGGGATCAAAGAGTGGATGTGTTGTGGAGGGAAGTAAATAGGAGTCATTGATCCAGTCTTAAGGGGAAATAATGCCCTTGTAAATGAAGCCAACCTAATTTGACTGACTTGTTTGTGTGAACTTATTGGAAAAAAGTTAGGTCACAAGGTCAAATACGCCCCCTCCATTGATCTAATTTCCATTAGATAGACATTACATATAAAAATAGCATACAACATAAAGATGGCATCCAATCAGCGACCATATATAGGTAGAAAATAATTTGAAAATTTAAGTGCCTTGCCAACATGTGGTGGCCTACTAACAGCCACAATATTTGTATTGATTAACAAAAAAATCAATGCCAATTCAACTTATGGAGAATGTGGCAGCATAGACAATGTTTTGATAGAATATCGAAAGACCAAGTCAAATTGTTGAGGTCATTACTTTGTGGCCATAGCTTGAATGGACCCCTTTAGTGAAAAGTCAAAATACTTAGGAAGTGTAAAAAAGGGTTGGGTGCAAAATTCCTAGAACAAATTTTTACCCCCAAAAACCACATCAAAAGGCACAACATTGAAAGAGTACAAAAATATACATTTTTTGTAAAAACCAAAATGTTTCTTTATATGGGTTTCATAAATATTATGAATGCTTTTTATATGGATTTTCCACATTCCAAGCGAAATCACTTCACTTTCTATTTTAGATTCTTCGTTTATTGCTAAAAATAGATCCAAAGGAATTGTCATCCAAATGTAAAAGTCAGAGTTCACTTCACCTTTTCAAAGATTTTTATCCTCTTGGAGATTAATATTAGTTTCAATACGACTTCATTATGTTGCAATATCATTTGTGTTCACTTGTTTTGCTTTGACTCACTACTTTCGTAGAACCTTAAGGAGTCCAATTATTGTGCCCACACAATTCCTAATTAGATCTAGGTCAATTTCCATGTCTATGTGTCCCATAGAATGAGGTTAGACTAGGAAGCAAAATCTCAAGACATGCAACCTCGAGGGGTCCAATTATTGTGTCCATACAAATTCTAATTAGATCTAGATCATTTTACATGTGTATATGTCCCATAGAATGAGGTTAGACTAAAGGAAGCAAAATCTCAAGACATTTAACCCTTCAAACTATCTTCCTTATCAAACAATCTCATACAAAAAACAAGAGATCCTTTCAAATTGTTGTTCAACAAATCCTCAAGAATCAAAGGAGAAGAATGGAATAGTGCCAACATCGTCTACCTCTTCATCAAACCAACCCTTCGAGAGTCAAAATCCTTTTAACATAACAAAGAATTTCACTAATCTTATTTTTGAAAGGAAAAATCAATGTGAATAAATAGACAAATGGAATAACCAATCAAAATCAGATTTCTTTGTAAGTGCCAACATCGTCTACCTCTTCATCAAACCAACCCTTCAAGAGTCAAAATCCTTTTAACGTAACAAAGAATTTCACTAATCTTATTTTTGAGAGGAAAAATCAATGCGAATAAAAAGACAAATGGCATAACCAATCAAAATCAGAGTTCTTTGTAAGTGATTTCCTAATAATGAAAAAGATAACATTTCCACAAATTGACACTAACCTAGAAGGATACCTCAATTTACATGTCATCAAAGAGTACTACCCCATGAAGTAGATCCGCACAAAATGGTTGAGATCAAATGGGGCGAGGATTATATCAATGTGTTTCATGCCTTGTTAGAATAAAAAGTACACATAACTATAAAAAAAATCACAAAATTGCAATGGCTTGTGTCTATACATTCAAGAAGAAAAGGAACTTGCAAAAGTTAAAATAGTGTGAGAAGTAGAACCATACTAGTATGCAATCAAGATCAAAGGCAAGTATAAATGAAACTACTCACAAAAATAATAACATCAAGCCTACACTAAGATGGGGCTGAAGACTTTGGTCATAACCTCCTTCAAAGAAGAATTTCCCAATTAAGGAGTCCACGAAAGGATACCAAAGCACTACAACATCCATAAGAGAAAGTAGCACCCAAACAAAGAATGTTGTGCCAAACAAGTACTTGGCTAAGGTACATGTTACAAATCCTTGCACTAGCTTCAAAACTAACCACTGCATCAATACTAACACCAACACCCATTTTAAACAAGGAAACTACATTATAGAGGGCAATCCCTAAATCATGGTCACCAAAAAATGAGTTTCCCCTTGAGGAAGGAGGCAACATGTCTTTTCCACTCACATATATAGGTGACAAGACCATATCTACCCTCTACTGTGGACATGGTAATCAAAAGAACTTGATGTTAAAACATATTGTCATGAGATTGAATCTGCCAACATACTAGATGGTAGTGTTGCCTACCATATATAATCAATATAGGTGACAAGACTGTATCTGCCCTCTACTGTGGACATGGCAATCAAAAGAACTTGATGTTAAAACATATTGTCATGAGATTGAATCTGCCAACATACTAGATGGTAGTGTTGCCTACCATATATAATCAATCTTTCTCAAGATGAAATGGTCTAGGATGGCACCAATTTAAGTATATAGTATTATATTCAATCTATTAATGTTTTAATTCACACCTTTCAACTTGACATAAAACAATACAATGTGTATGGTAAAAATGTTCTTCAAATTAGAAGAGGAAGCTCCATGTAAACAAAAATGAAACTAAAAACCTAATCAAGACAATATGTACTTGGTACATACTTTTAGACAGTGGGTCATTTTGGATTCACCTAAGGCAAAACATTGACATGCACTTCAAATCAAGGCAAAAGATTTTATTCATTTTGATTGAAAGTAAACCCTACAATAACTACACACATTGCTCAACTAAAAGTAGAGACTAAACAATGTAAGTTCACATTTTCATAGATTAAATTAAGGAATTAGTTAAAAGCCACAACCTCCAATTTCAAGTAAACCTACATACAAAGCTTGCAAACTTGCTAAAAGCAATTTAATCTAATTCAGCACACATACACAAGATGTTATAAGATAAACACGATAGTTGCATTCAAAGCTACAATGAACAACCTAACAACTGCTTCAATATATGACAAGTAATATTCAACTCAAAAAACACATAAGATAGAATACTCAACAACAATTATGAGTAAACCTACAAAGGTATATTAAATTCTATTGAATGATATTGAATTCTACAAACTAACAAGCTATCTAAAAATAGCCAATGTGAAAAAAGGCCTCCTCAAAATATGAGTCTCTCAAAAACAATTAGCTAAAAATAGTGCCAAGTTGCCAACTATAAATGGCACAACCTCAAAATTGCTTATTTCAACAAGTAGCTCCAAACGATGATTTTGACAAAGCTTCTATGTCCTAATAATGGAAATTCTTTTAGAAATGCCTACAGAATTCTACCAACTCTTTTTTGATTCCACAAACCTAAAAAACTTATGATATTGATTCCACATAAAATTCTAGCATTTATTCTTCATTATTTCTACAAGTTCCCAAATTATGGTGTCCAACTCCACTTTTGTGTCCATTGTTACAACAATTTTCAGATTATGGTGAGAAAAGATAAAACTATGTCCTAATATGGCAAGCGTTGTAATGTCAAAATCACCATAGAGGACTATCAACTAACCTCTAACTATCTATGGTACAAATGTGTTGTTGAGAATCAATGCTTGCAGACTTTGAGACCTCTTGTGATTATTCTCAACTTTGAATGAAATTCAATCAACAAGGCAAGGATAGACATTTCAAGGTGTGAAGATTGAGGATGTTCAAATAATCAATTCTCACCAAATGGATAAGTAGTTAAAGAAAGGACACTCAAGCATTATTGTTCAACTCCACTCCATCAAAGCTCACTTTCCCTCCCCCCTCCTTCACATTTGCAAGAAAAACTAGACAGGCATCAATGAGTTCTTGAAGAACCGAAAGGGTTGCCTCTGAAGTTGTCACACATCACCATGCAATTCCACTAATACCAAGGAGTCAACCTCCAAATATCCAACATTATAGATATCTTATTGAGCAAACGAATGAAATTGAGAAGATGGTTAAGGAGTTACTAGAGGCTGGAGTAATTAGACCCAATACAAGTCCATATTTGACATTTATTATCATAGTTCCTAAGAAAGATACATGGTGGCAAATATACCCGAATTTTTGGGAACTAAGTTCATAAGCCATTTCCGATGATAGATGATTTATTGGATGAACTTTAAGGAGCTAAACTTTTTACTAAGTTGGGCATTCCTAAAGTAGATTTTAGGACACACGAAGGTCACTAAATACTTTTGGTGATGCCCTTTGGTCTCTCAAATGCCCTTTCTACTTTTCAAAGTTTATGTAATAAGGTGTTCAAAGGATACCTTTGCAAATTCATCTTGGTGTTTTTTATGACATTCTCATTTAAAATGGCACTCGGGATAATCATGTCAAGCATATGGAAATTGCCCTCAATTTTAAAGGAGCATTCCACTCTTTTGTCAATTGTTGCAAATGCGCCTTTGTCATACAATAGGTAGAATTTATGGATCGTATTGTTTCAAAAAAGGGAGTTCAAGTGGATCCAAAAAAGATTGAGGCCATGCCAAATTGGCCCAAAACCTAGTCACCCAAGAATTTGTGTGGGTTCTTAGGGTTGACAAGCTATTACAAGAATTTTATTAAGAATTATAGTAAGATTGTTGGACCCCTCACAATGTTGCTTGAAAAGTATTATTTCCTTTGGAATGAAGAGGTAGAAAAGGCCTTATGTGCCCTTGAAGCCGCTATGTGTTCCACACCAATTTTTAGCAATGCTAGATTATCATAAAAATGTTTGTCCTAGAATGTGTTGCCTCAGGGACAAGTATGAGTGTGGTATTGATGCACCAACAAGCAAGTGACAAGAAAGAATTTAGTTAGATCAACTTATAAAAAAAGAGATGATGGCTATTTTACATGTAGTTCAACAATGACATCTTGGGGCATAGATTCCAAATCAAAACAAATCATAACCTTAAATATCTTTTATAGCAAAGGGTGTCTTCCCCAAAGCAGCAAACGTGGGTCACTAAGATGTCAGGTTTTGGTTACAAGATTATTGATAAAATAGGCAAAGAAAATGTGGTGATGGGTGCGCTTTCTCATAAATATGAAGTGTAGTGCATTATTTTCCCTTTCCATTTTGGTATCCACTTGGCTCGAGTAGGTTCATCAAGAGAGAGGGGAGGGTATCAAAACTCAAGATATTATTTTACAATTAAAAATGAAACCTCTATCAATAGTATGGTTCACATGGCAAGGTCAAGTGCTCCCACTCAAGCAACAGTTATTTAAAGAGCTCCACTCATCCCCATAGTAGGTCATTCGTGACTCTTGAATTCATATGAGTGAGTCAACTAGAATTTCTTTTAAGACAATAGAAAGCAAGATGTCGAAACTTTTGTGGCAGAGTGTGGAGTGTGTCAAAATTCAAGATATCGTGGCAAGGTTCACATGGCAAGGTCAAGTGCTCCCATTTAAGCAAGAGATATTCAAAGAGCTACACTCATCCCCATAGTAGGTAATTCAAGGCTTTTGAATTCATATGAGCAAGTCAACTAGAATTTCTTCTAAGACAATCTAATGCAAGATGTCAAAACTTTTGTGGTGGAGTGTGAAGTGTGTCAATGTAACAAAGGAGAGACAATCGAACATCTAGAACCTTTACAACCCCTTCCTATTCCCAACACTACATCGGCAAATATTTCTATGGATTTCATTGTGTGACCTTCTAAGTCAAGAGGTAAATAGGTGATTTTGATGATTGTTGACCATCTAACAAACTATAATCATTTTTGTATACTACCAATCCCTTACATTGTAGTGCCAAATTTCTTGGACAATCTTCAAGTTTTACAATATGCCACATTCCATAGTGAGCGATCATTTTTGTATAATAACTTCACAAGCAACTTCTGAGGGGGATTATCAATATTGCAAGGCACTCACAATTGAATATGAGTACAACATATTATCCTTAGATGTATGACCAAATGCAAGTAGTCAACAAATGCTTGAAATCTTACCTCCATTGTTTTATGTCAAAGCAATAAAGGCAATGGACCAAATGGTTTCCCCTAACAAAATGGTGGTACAATACTATCACAATGCATCCAAGCTGACCCTATATGAGATCTTATGTGGTCAGACCCCACCTTAATTGATTTCTTACATTCCAAGTAATTCATGAGTACATGTCATTGACAACTCCCTATCCTAGAAGGATCTCAAAGTCATATAGAGCAAATGCAAAACTATATGAAGCAGCATGAGGATTAGCACAAGTCAAAGCACATTTTTGAGGTTGCTCATCTTTCTACAGCTCCAACATTAGAAACAATCCTTGTTGTGAGACTAGGTTAGTTATAAGTTGGGTCCCAAATTTTATGGCCCTTTTCAAAAACTTAAGCACATAGGGGTGGTGGCATACAATCTAGGACATCCACCCCTCTTTGCCAATCTTCCATGTCACCTATCTCAAGAAATGTATTGTGCAAGCCATACTAACTAGACTCCCATGTCTCCTATCTCAAGAAAGTTATTTGGCAAGCCAAGCGGGTGCAAACAAAACTTCAAGCATTGGATGAGGAGGGGTTGATCTTTTAGAGCTAGAGGCAATCTTAGATAAATGAGCAAGGCAACTATGCAACCAAGCTATTGAGAAGTTTTTGATGAAATGGAAAAGAATGCAACCTAAAGATGCAATGTGGGAGCTAGCAACCATCATGTTGAAGTTCCCTTATATCAAGCTTTAATTTCAAAGCTTTTTTAAATGGGGGTAATGTTAGGAACCCATATCCAATATATAGCATAAATATTAATAAATAAAGGCTTGAGTGCATATGCTTTGTAAGTCATTCAACAAGTTTATTAGAATAAAAATACTTATCCCACACGTGTGAAGTTGTAGGTAGTTGGGAGCTATATTGTGGTGCAGGCAAGAGAGAGTCCTCTTGAAGATATTGTATTTGGAGCTAGTGCCTATATTGGGGGATTGGCCCCTTGAAATGGCACCAACAACATTAATATAATTACATCCTCTTTCCCATATTCTCCAAATTATCCTCTTGTTTATATTAGTGGATTTGTTATATCTTTGTATTATTTTCATTTACGTTTGCAAGTTCCTTGCAAACACATTGAATTTGAACAAATTCAAAAAGAAAAAGAATTTTTTTTATTGTGGTAGTCAAAACTAACAACCATGAAATTTGAGCCTCTAACCTAGGCTCAACCTAAGCCAAATCACGAAAAAAAAAAAAAAAAATTGCCACAAAAACTCTCATAATCTAATGACAATAAGCAATCAAGTCCATCTTGTTAGCATTTTAATTTGTTTTTCTTGAGACAACACAAAAAAAAAAAAATGTATAGTAGAATTGTTCTTCAAATTATAAGACAAAATATGCACACTATACAAGATTTCATTGGGGTTTTGCCTTAAATGTAAATATCTATTTAACTATTTGACTAAAGAGAATGAAGAGAATGAACACTTCAAGCACAAACACAACCTCCTAATATTTGACTATAAATGAAGAATGAAGATTTAACCAAATAACACATATTGGCTAATAAATATGAGGTCGATATTCCACATCAACAAGAAATCATTAAATGGATGAACATCACATGCAAAGTTAATAATTTAATAATTTAAAAAGGTCAATATATTTGTTATTAATTAAAGTGTCACTAGACAAATGGTGCATAGAAGTGAGTGAAAATGGACACTTATATTTTAATAATTTCAGGGAATAATTATCAAAAACAAATAATATTATATTATTTTCCTTCAAAAAGTTATAAAGGAGGTTTTGTCTCAAGAAATGGGTTGCTTGCTCATTTTATGAATTTCTTCTATAGAGAATGAAAGTGAGTTCTCCTACCTGAGGGTTAAAACCCTTTGGCAAGATGGTTTTGGGGACGAAACCCTCCTAGCCATTTGAGCAGTTTCATCCAAAGATCTAGTATTGGTTTTGGTGTGAAGATTTCAATTTTCATGTGTTTGGTTGTGGGTGATATTGAAAAAATACAAAAGAAAGTTGGGTGTGCTTCTAGTTTGCAATTTGCAGTTTCAAGTGATGTAATGGTGATTGTGGGATTCGGTTTGGATCTATGTGTTTCCAGTATCTTTGTTGGTTTTCTTTTTCAATTTCCAAAAAATATATTTTATTGGTGAAATGTTATTATAATTTCAAGAAATTATATTTTGAGTTCCAAAGAAATATTTAATGAATAAAAAATGTTTTGGCCATACCTTGCTAGATCATACCAATTGTTGTTATTAATATTGTTGAGTATGTAGTCATTCATATATTTAAGGCATTTCTAATATACTTCTAAGCTATGTCACATAGTTCATTGAATCTCAAGCATGAGATTTGGATTTCGGCGAACTTGTATATTTTTTAAATTCATTGAAATTCATCAATCATATTCATATGGACGTGTTTTTCTCTTCAAATATTTTTGAAAGGCATTTTCAAGGTTTTTAAAATACGTTTCTAGGATTTTGACGATTTTTTTTAATAAAACTATGCCCTTCGTCGGATTTATCTTCGTCGACTCCAATACATCCCTACTGAGCCTATCTCGAATACGATGGCATTTCCGCACCTCGATATGCGTGGCCCTAACATGTGAGACCTGGAATGGACGACGATTCGCAGGTCTGCAACAAAGACGACCACGACAGATGGAACGCGATGAAGCTTTCTTTCTAAAACCACCTCCAATATCTCTTAAACTTAGACCATGAACTTGCAAAGCGACATTATTCTCACAATTTCTTCTCCAAATCCATCCAAGCAGATTGAGAATTGACCCTATCGCATCAAACTGCCCATAGGCGCGTCAGCCCCTATCAGATGTACTATTATGCTATTATAAATAAAACATAAATTAAATATATATTATTAAAAAATATATCACAGGATTAAACTATATTTAAGAACACCCGACTATTATAAATATATATGTTTAATTTTATTTATCATTTCTAGTATTAAACTATATAAATTAAATCTATATTATTAAAAAAAATATCGTAGTCTAGAAATATATGTTTAATTTTATTTTTATTTTATATTATTAAATTGGTAGTTTGATAATATTAAATATATATTATTAAAAAATTAAATATATATAGATTAATATATTAATAAACATATTGATATTAATATAAATAACTTCACAGCCTCAGGCTGCGGTTGACGAATCAAAAAAATATATACATATTAATAAACATATAAATTATAATATAATATTATAATAAATTATACTAAGGCGAATTTAATCCGAATTTTTTACTTTTTGAATTTTTTCCTTGCTGAACTTCATCCGAATTTCAATGTTGCCGAACTCGAATTCAAATTCGAACCCTATGCCTTAGCTTCAAAGGAAATAGCAATTTTTTATGAGTCATAAAAAAATATAGAAATTGCCTTTTTAGTGGTTGTGAGGTTTGAATCTGCACTATTATATAATTTTGTTTTGTTGCAACTTAAGATAACAACCCTAAAACTCAAGATTCCTTTGTTTCGCCATATTCCTTGTATTGTTTTGGCCATGCCCTACTAGATCATACCAATTGTTGTAATTAATATTGTTGAGTATGTAGTCATTCATATATTTAGTGTATTTCTAATATACTTTTTGTATGTCGTACTCTTGTAAGATCACAAATTTTATGGCCACAAGGTTTGAATCTCCACTGCTATCTAATTTTTTGTTTTGTTGCAGCTTAAGGGTGTTATTTTTAGGATCAGAAATGAAAGCAATCAGAAAATGCAACACATAAGACAATGAACACCACAAGATACCCTGGGAAAACCCTCCAACTCGAGGGGAAAAACCCAGCAAAGATATCGCTTATATATTTCAAAATAAGAGCAGAAATCTGCTTACAACTCAAGCCCAACACAAGGTCAAATTTGATACAATGAACAATAGCACCTCTCCTAGATGCGAAGATACAAAAAATGAATATATTTCTCCTTGAAATATATTCGCTGCAACAATGTGAAGATCTGCTGCTCAAGATGATGATCTGCTGCTCAAGTGCGAACTTCTTCAAGGAGTGAGAATGAATGAATGAACTTTATGATGAAATGAGCAAACTCCACCTTGTATAAATACAAAATGATGTGACTCTTCAAGTAGGTCGGCCTCATAAAGGATTGACAAATAATAAATAATAAATATTATTTCTTTAAGTCGGCCCCATTTAATTATTCACATTGTCATGGAATCTCTCAACATGACACCCACAATGGCTACACCCATATGTGGAAGGGGCTCATCACGGATTCACTCAATCATGATGTCAACCATCATGGCTACTCCCATGTATGGTAAAGCATATTTACACAAGTGCCCATCACGGAATCACTCAATGTGATGTCATCTCAACATGACTTTCACCATGGATACTCCCAGAGGGTGAATAAACACAAGTACAAGAAAATCATCACAAACCCTCTCGCGTGATGTTGTCATGGAGTCACTCAACATGACATCCACCATGGCTGCTCCCAGAGGGTGGAAACAAGGGCTTTCACCTCAAATTTCTCTTACAAAAAAAGATGCATTTTCAAGGGCTTACACCTCAAATCTCTCTCACAAAGAGAAATGCATTAAAGCAAATCACAGAAGGTCACTGAAGCTAAGTCTCCCTCTTAGCTAGGGCTTCATTCTACACAATTCCAAGCTTGTCTCGAAAGTACACAAACTTTGCTCTGGAGAGTGGCTTGATGAGAATGCCGGTCGTCTACTCATCAATGCTAATGTATCTCAACTGGATTGCTTTCCTCAATACCATATCTCTGATATAGTGGTATTTGATCTCAACATGTTTGGTTCTGTCATGAAACATTGGACTGACAGAAAGCTTCACACAGCTTTGATTATCACAATGAATGACAGTCGGCTCCAATGATTGACCAAACAATCCTGCAAGGAGCTTCCGAAGCCACACTGCTTCTCGAGCTGCCACACATGCTGCAATGTACTCGGCCTTTCCGGTGCTCAGTGCTACTGAAGACTTCTTCCTGCTACACCAGGAGATCATCGCAAACCCCAAACTGAAACAACATCCAGAGGTGCTCTTCCGAACAGCAACACACCCTGCCCAATCAGAATCAATATAACCATGCAGCTTCAAGTCCACACCGAAAGAATATCTCAAGCCATACCCAACTATGCCACGCAAGTATCTCAGGATAAGCTTTGTTGCAACTAGGTGTATTTGCCTTGGTGCACTCACTGCATAGAAAATATCTGGTCTAGTATTGACTAGATACATCAATGATCCAATCAACTGTTTGTACATAGTAGGATCCACCAAATCGGAACTAGCTGCAGCCTCTTTCAACTTCTGAAAATTGGTTTTCATAGGTGTAGACATGAATTTGCAATCCATCATACCAAATCTCTTCAAGATGTCTATAGAATGATCTCATTAGGCCTCTGCCACACTTCTAATCCTAGGAAGTAATGCATGTATCTAAGATCCTTCATATCAAATTTAGAAGCTAACTCCTTGGCATTTGATAATGAGATGTTCTTCTCTAGTAAGAAATAGATCATCAACATAAAGAACCAAGATTAATGCCTCGCCATTAACCATCTTGAAGTACATGTTTGAATCAACATCATTCTTGGAGAAGCCCAAGCTCAGTAGGTATCAATCAATCCTCTTATACCAAGCACGAGGAGCCTCTTCTTCAATTACACCATTTAGAAATGTTGTCTTCACGTCCATGTGGTGTAACTTCCATCCTTTCGCTGTTGCAATGGCAATGATAGTCCTGATGGAAGTATAACGACCAACTGGAGCAAAGATTTCCTCATAGTCTATTCCCTCTTTCTGAGAGAATCCTCTAGCCACAAATCTAGCCTTGTACTTCTCAATGCTTCCATCAGCCGCATGCTTGATCTTGAAAAGCCACTTAAAAGATACAATAAATTTGCCTTCTGGTCTAGGTACAATGTCCCAAACATCGTTCTTGAGGATAGATTGATATTCTTCAGCCATAGCATCTCTCCATACTTGCTGACTTGTAGCCTCCTCAACATTGGAAGGTTCATATTCAATCATTTGACTCATCAATGCAACATAGCTTGAAAGCTTCTGAGGTCTTTTGCTTTCTCTGAATGTTCCTCTAGGGGCTGCAAGCTTCTCTGCCTCCTACATTGTTTGCCTAGCCCATAGAGGTCTCTTTCAACCAATAACAATGTCGGTAGGCCCATCAGTAGGTTCCAAAAGTTCAACTGGATCATCATCTTCTTTTGGATCAGTAGCCTCCCTCTGAATCTCAGGAGTTCTTGCATCAACCTCTTGACCTCCTCGTCCAAGGTTGCCTCTGTTGGTTTGACAGAATCCCTCTGAAGGTTAATTCCTCATCTTCGAAGAAACTGATCACAATGACAACCTGAATAGGTTCTTCCTCTTTGAGAGATTTCTTCAGCCACCAACTCAGTCCCATGGCCGCAAGCCGTGACTTCATTCTTCAGCCTACAAGATGCATCAAGCTCTTCTTGAAAACAATCTCTTACTTATTCTTGGTCCGTCTTGAAAGCATTAAGGAGAGATTACTAATAGTTCATAGAACTCAACTATTCCAAAGAGAAATACCAATGCTAGAATCATACATGATTTACTATCTCAATGTTATATAAGAAATTCATGAACATTATTCAACCATGATATACTTATCTCATCAGAATCTCCTTAAATAATCTCAAATAATTAATTCATCATTCATTTGCTTCTCGATCCAACCTGCATTTTAAAGAGATTAATAACAGCTCATGGAAATCAAACTACAAATGAAGCATGTAGCAACTATCATTAGATAGAATAAGTAAAGAGATAATAGAACTTATGGTTGATGATTTTGTTATATCTTTCTTCCATCTTTACTCAATTTTTGCTCTTGGAAGTGCTAATCTCAGCACAACAAAAGACAATCTGCTCAACACAAATTTCTTAGATACATTACGTAACCAGCATATAGAACCAGACCTCTCAAAGAATCAAAGCTATATCACAGTTCATGCATATAGAGAATGATGTCGATGTGTTCAACCAATCACAATCGAAATTTCAGTTCTCCTTTCATTTCTAAGTCACACTCAGAAATCTTCACAACTAGCATGAAACAACTCGTAATGAATCATTGGTATCTCCAAAGGATCTTATCCCAATGATCACTATTCAAGAGAAACCACGATCTTTACTAAACACACACGATTCAAATAACTGATGTCAGATCTACACAACTCAGCAGACTGAATTTTACTCCAAATTTCAAAAGTATAAAGGAATATTTATCTCTTTCTTGACTAATCTTCCTTACAATCCACTAATTGTTCTTTCTTGATCTTTGCACCTAAAGATTCAGATCTGCTGCAATGGAATGATCTGCTGCTCCAGATACGCCCAAAATAGAAACAACAAACTTTCGTATCATAAGAAGCACCAATATCTATTTTGTATCGCCAAGAACGACTCTCAAGCAGTGATCAAACATTTCGAATGAAATGCTTATATTGCCTTGGTCAACAATCTGCTTGGTTTCACTGATTTGACTCACAATCATGAATTGTATAATTACACAGGAAACATGTGCAATATCATGTAGCGGCAGACCTTTAACTAGTCGAGCCTTCAAGTCCTCGGCTTCACAATGCAACTAGCAGCAGACCTGTGATTAGGTGTGAATCGACCATCAAACAAGCATCAATTTGTTTGTCTTATTTCTGACTCTAGATGCCACGATGCCTTAAGGAGTTCGACCTCCAACTCTGCAAATAGATCTTCCAAGGTGAGATATATGATGTGCTTCCAGACTGATAAGATTGAATTTCTTTGCTTGCACAAATTTGATCAGATCTTGTCTAAAAACCCGCTCTAATACCATGTTAGTTTTAGGATCAGAGATGAAAGCAATCAGAAAATGCAACACATAAGACAATGAACACCACAAGATACCCTGGGAAAACCCTCCAACTCGAGGGGAAAAACCCAGCAAATATATCGCTTGTATATTTCAGAATAAGAGCAGAAATCTGCTTACAACTCAAGCCCAACACAAGGCCAAATTTGATACAATGAACAATAGCACCTCTCCTAGATGCGAAGATACAAAAAATGAATATATTTCTCCTTGAAATATATTCGCTGCAACAATGTGAAGATCTGCTGCTCAAAATAATGATCTGCTGCTCAAGTGCGAACTTCTTCAAGGAGTGCAAATGAATGAATGAACTTTATGATGAAATGAACAAACTCCACCTTGTATAAATACAAAATGAGACTCTTCAAGTAGGTCGGCCTTATAAAGGATTGACAAATAATAAATAATAAATATTATTTCTTTAAGTCGGCCCCATTTAATTATTCACAATAATTAAATGTTATATTATGTTGCCAAGTGAAGTGCCTCTTCACTTTAATAAATAAATGAATAGCCGCTAGGCTATATGAATTTATTGTCCAATAATCAAGGCGGAAGTATGTAGCCTGAAGCTACAACATCAACAAAGGGAACAGCTCTAACACTCAAGATTCCTTTGTCATTACCTTGTCACCATACTCCTTTGTATTGTTTTTGCAAAGCAATCAATTCTTTTGGCCAGTGAATCATTCCTTGCTTGTGGGACTCACAGTCACAAAGGAACACTACGATTGGAAAGGTTATTTTTGTTGTATTTTATTCTATGCCAAATTGTGGTTTGGGACAGCAATGAATAAAAAATGTGTAATTTGGTGACATGTTTATGGCATAATTCCTTTTGTTTGCTAGTTGTAATGTCCCTTTTTTTTTCCGGGATCTATATCCTTGCAATGGTTAGCCTATTATCTGGTTCCCGTAAGCTAACAAGATGTTCAGGGGACCCCTTCTGAGGGTGTTCAGTGGTTCCTCGACTGGGTTTTTTGAGGTTTATCTTAATTTTCTCCTATTCAGTGACTCGGTGATTTGGTGGTGGACCTTCTAGAGATCGTTCTAGTTGATATCTCCACACTATTTATAATAAGTCACTTGGTCATATCGCCTATACTTACTATTTATAGTAAGTCTTATTTGGATCACTCGACATCAGGCCTACATCCAAAAAATATGATTGGATCACTATTTGAGCTGGTGTTGGGTAATTTATCGAGGATTAATGGTTTATTATATTATTAAAGTTATTCGATTTTAATAATATTAATATTTAATGATGACTTATTAAAAGGTGATAGAACAACTTTAATAATATTAATGATGCTTTATTAAATTATTATTTTAAAAAGGCCAAATGCATCAAAAGAAAATATTTATTTTATTTAATTATTTGGCCAAGTGGGGATTTGGAGTATAAAAGCAAAAAGCATTTGCTTTTTATTATCATTGATCATTTTATAAAAACTTGTGCAAAATTGAGAGAGCTAAGCAAACAGGGTTTGCTGGTTTGAGATTCAAGCTTTTTGAGGACGAAAACCCTCAAAGAGGACGATGTCTACAAGTGTGGAAGATCACCTAAGGGCATTCTGAGATATAGTCTCACACAAAGATTATTACAAAGCTTCATCAGTTTCCTGGAGATCATCATTCAAGAGTTCACAAAGTTTTCAGAGTTCAGTTTGAAGATTTTTGATATTCAGAGTTGTCGATGAAGCATTCCCAGATTTGAGATTTATGTTGTTGATTTTGGGGATGGATTTTATGTATTTCTTGAAGCATTAATAAAATTTGGTTCTTTAATTTCTTGCAACTGTTTGGAAATTGGTTTATTTGCAAATATCTATGTTTGTATTTCACAGTCACAAAGGAAGGCTACGATTGGAAAGGTTTTGTTTGTTGTATTTTATTCTATGCCAAATTGCACCACATTTTTGGGACAGCAATGAATAAAAATGTGTGGGGAAGGTTTTGTTTGTTGTATTTTACTCATGTCAAATTGCATCACATTTTTGGGACAGCAATGATGGCATAATTCCTTTTGTTTGCTAGCTATGATCCATTCTTAGATAAGTTACATTATTTTGAAACTTGTTGTGACCTTTTCACACATCGCCCCATTCAAATGGGGACCCCCCTAAATTTTGCTCCATTTTGGTCTTTTGGCTTTGGTTCTGGGTAGTTTTGCATCTCTCTGATCTTTTGATCTTTTTGTCCTTCCGAGGGTGTCCTATCATTTGATCTAATTTGGAATTTTGGCTGTCTACGAAATTAGGGTTTTCATTCTTCAGGCCAGTTTGAGATCAAATCAAGTTGGTAAATTGACATCTGAGCTTAACATTGCAGTCAGAAGGCTCAAGGCAGGATCCCACTGGGTTTTCATTGAAATTTGACAACTTACTATTTTTAGTAAGTACCTAATCTGAGGTCTTTTCCTCAAGATTTTTGGGTTCTAATTACTTCAGCACATTCAAGCAGCTTCCGAATGCCCACACGTGAAATTTGAATAGATTCAGACAACTGGCTATTTTTAGCAGTTCAGCCTTTGGAGGCCATTTTCAGGGTTTAAAAGTACGATTCTCCGATGCATGACCGGAGAACGGATCTGGGTTTTTCAAGACCTTCGCAACGGTATAACATGCAAACCGAGATGCAGACTTTCAGAGTACAGCCTTCAGAGGCTATTTTTAGGGTTTGTATGCAGTGATTTTCAGTGCATGTCCGGATATTCCATGTGGGTTTTGTGAGAGCTTCGCAGTGGTATGACATGCGAATGGAACGAGTCATTTTTAAGGTACTTACTATTTTTAGCCGGTGCCAGAATGTTGACCAGTTTTCTGGGTTTTTTGAGATCCCCACGGGCGCTATGACATGCAAACTCATCCGACATTAGATTGACCACTTTCCGAACACTTACTATAAATAGCAGTTTCATCCCAGCAGCCACCCAACACTTCAGTTCAACAAGCAGAGCAGTATGCAATAGAAATCAAGTCAAACAAAGACCATTTGAGGCACATGCAACTCAAATTAGGGTTTCCAACTTTGATGCCTAAAAAGAGGGGTAAAAGGCCAGAATTTTGAAAAATGAAGATATCCCACTGCGATCAGCGTCCTTTAGGCAATCTACTGGTGAAATTTGGGCTCAATCCGGGCACTTACTATTTATAGTAAGTCGTCTCCAAAACATGGCTATAAATAGCAGGTCAGCACAAGAGGTAGGTGTGAACAAGACACTTAGGTCATCAAGATCCAGTAGAACAAATTTCAGGTCAAACGGAGCTACAGAAGTCAACCAATTCTAGGGTTTGCTAAAAATAGCATGTCAACATGGGCAACAAGTATAGACAAGGTGGCGAGGTCTCAGAAGGCATAATCGCGCCAGCTCCAATTTCAGAACATGTGAAAAGGCATGGGAAGGCACACTTCTCCAAAAAAAATTACTAAGAATGGAAACTGGCAGGAGGATATGGAAAATGCGCCCTCATGAAGAAAGCTTGATGAAATTCTCTAAGTATTGAGAAATTTCTCTCACATATAGTGAAATGCGCCTAGGGTATGAGGAGGTTGTCTAAAATTTATAAGGCATTGAAGATTTCCTTCACCACCCCTCAAATGCGCCCTCAAGGGTTGAAAATGGAAGTGGCCTATGCTATTTGCGCCCAAAAGTTCCTTGAGCATGGGTGAAATGCGCCCAACTTGGAGGAGTTGATGAAAATGTTTCTAAGTGTTGAAATTTTCCTCCTCCACCCCCTAAATGCGCCCAAGGGAGGTGAAAGGTCATAAGGGGCGTGGAAATTTCCTTCTCCTTATGTCATATGCGCCAAGTTGATAAGATTTCCTCCACACTAGGTGAAATGTGCCCAACAAGAGGGAGGATGTTTAAAAATATTCTAAGTGTTGGGAAATTCCTACACACCCCCCTAAATGCGCCCAAGGTTGAGGTGATGTTTAAAAAGATTCTAAGTGAAGAAAATGGAAGTGGACATGCCTAAATGCGCTCTCATCTTGAAGAGCCAAGGGTAAAATGCGCTCAAGAAGCAATGATATTCTAGGCGTGGAAAATAGAAGTGGTATGTGTGAAATGCGCCAAGGCATGGAAAAGCACAAAAAAGGAAGCTTAGGCGTGGATTTCCTTCACCACCCTCAAATGCACCCAAGAATGGAAGTCTACATGATGAAATGCGCCCTCAAGCCCACATGTGGAAGAAGCATAGATAAAACGCGCCAAGGTGGAGAAGGCAAGAGGAAAAATGCGCCTAAGGCACGGAGTTCCCCCTCATGGGCACAAATGCACCTTCAAATGGAAGTGGTATAGGTAAAATGCGCCTAAGGTATGAGCGAAATGATTGAAAATATTCTAAGTGTGAGATTCCTCCTCCACCTAGGAAATGCGCCCAAGATGAAAGGATGTTAAAAATATTTCTAAGGCATTGAAATTTCTTGAGGACCCCCCCTCAAATGTGCCTGTCATAAGGAGGTTAGGCTGGAGATATCCTAAGGCGTGGAAAGTGAGAGCCTACCATGGAAAATGCACCCTAACAGAGAGGATATCCAAGAATATTTCTAAAGCTTGGCGAAAAAGGAAGTAAAAGCTCCCTAGGTAAAATACGCCCAAGCCTAGAAGAGATGATGCCAAGAAGAGAAAAATGCTAAGGCATGAAGAGTTGAAGTAGGCACATGAATATGCGCCCAAGGGAGATATAAGACAAGGAAGCTTAGGCGTGGAAGAATAAAGTGAAAATAAATGCATGGGGTGAAATGCCCTTCGTGGGTGATTTGAAATTAAAGTTTGTCTAAGGCATTCTGCAAGGTAAAATAAAAATTCTCTAAGGCAGAGATGAAGTTGGAAATTACCTCATAACACATGAAATGCGCCGGGGACAATGAGGAAATTTCTCAGGAATATCAAGGGCGACAACAAGGCAAGAAATTGAAGACTGCAAATGTGGAAGACGACGTCCAGAACAAAAAATGGAATCGACCTTAGCAAATTTTATTATTTTTCAAAAATAATAAAAATTAAACTTACCCCTTCATCTGGATACACATGGAAATTATGATTTCTAAGGGGAAGTTTCTTCTGGGTATTGAACATTTTCCACTAGGAGATTATTTAAAATTGTTCCTCAGCTCGCTCCAGCTTTTCGACAGATGTTTTTGCCTGGCACCCATTTAATGGATTTCTCAGGTGAAGTAAAGAAATAAAATCTCTTAGGCAAATACGAGAAAAGTTTCTACAAAAAAAATGCTTTGGCTTGTGATGTCAAAGTGAGCGCCTGGATTACAGTGGATGAAATTCATAAAGCAGGTAAAATTGTCTAAGGGAAAATAAAGCAACAGGGGGTCAAATACACTCACAGGGAAGAAATTTGTCTAAGGCATGGAGGAATTTGGAGGTGAACTAAAGCTCAAGCATCAAGCGTTCAAATACATCCTCAAGATGAAAGATTTTGTAAGGCACAAACTCCAAGCAAGGTGGTGGATACGCCCATGTTAAAAGTTTGCTAGAAAAGTGATGAATTCTATCAAGATCCGGAGATCAAGCGGTCAGAACATGGAAATTAGGTAAGTAAAGTGAATTTAGATTATAAAGTGTTCTAATACTCTTCTTTTGTTTTGTAGGATGAACGTTGAAGCCAAGGCATGAGGACTTGATGAAGCTAGACAACGTTGCAACTTTGGGAAGAAGGAACGACAGTGAAGATTTGGCTAAGACACTAAGAACGTGATGCAAAAGAAGCAGATGCGCCCAAGGCAGTGGGCTAAAGAAATGTGAAAGCAACAAGAAGAATTAACGCAAAGGAGCTTTTTGCAAGGAGGATTTGAACCAAGTGTTGTTGCCTCCTCCTAACACAACAGATTGGCAGACAGAGCAGTGGGAACGCGTTTCTAGACGAGAATCTTCTAGAAGAAGATAGTGGGAATTAATTGCTCGTAGTGGGGAGTGGAGAATATTCTGTGCATTTATTGCCCCACTCCTCTCAATGGCGGTTTTTAGGGCAAAAACTCTAATTAGGGCATGTGTGGCTCAATCTGAGCCCTTTATTGTAATTCAATCTAAGTCGTCCGCTGGACTGGGCCAACTATAAAAGGGGGCATCCCCCCTCATTTGTAATCCATGTTAGATTAGATCAAGAAATCAGAGAGTAGAGAAAATAGAAGTTAGAATAGTTAGAGAGTTAGCTTAGACGATAGCTTAGTTTGAAAAGGAACGAAAACTTTCCCTTTGAAAGTTTTGTAAATGGTTGTTGTGAACACTTTTCATAATACAAAGAGTTTCATTGCTTGGTGATTTCTTCTTTGTTATGAGTAGCTAGCAAGGCCCTTTCATCTTTCTGATTCAAGTTGATAGAGTAGAGTAGACTTTATTTTATGCAAGTAATTGTTAATTGTGGGTGTGGCGTTGTGGTTTGAGCATATCTTCTTTCATCCATACCACTAGCGGGCTTGCTGATGGTAAGTTCGCCTTGTGTGGTCAACTGGAATATCAATACCTGACTTCAGTTGTGATTCGTGTGTTCATTTGCGTCGTTGTGACGGGGTGCACATGTTGAATCACAATTTGAACATCTTACTCATCCTTTGAAGATTGCACCAACTTTGTCAGAGTTGTCCGAAGGGAGACGAAGCAAAGTCTGGTTTGAAGACTGTTTAAGCCGATCCTCGTCCTCCACCCTTTAGGAGTAGATGATAGCATCTCTAATCCTTATATCCTTTTACATTCAGCATTATCCGGTTAGTTTAAGAACCCGAGCTTCATTGACAGATCTCCCGAAATTTGAAAATCCTTTCTTCGAAGTCGAACAATTACGTAAGTCCCTTTGGAATACCCAGCATATTCACATCAACCAACTGAGTCTATTCGCAATAAAAGGAACCTTGGAGTTGAACGCATGAACTTTCACGCAATCTTAGCATGCGGAATACTTTGATCAAGAGGGAATAGGGTGACCATTGGACATTTTATTCTGTGTTGGTGTTGTCATAAAAAAACACGTCAACAAAACTGTTCTTTCCTTATTGGCTATGTTTCTTGTGTGGGGTCACAAGTTTCAATAGAAGTTTGTGTTTTGGTTATACTATTATAATATTATGCCAACCATTCACTCTAATTTGGAGCTGCCGTATGATCTAAGTAATTTTCTATGGCAATCTAAGAAATTTTCTAACTTCATCTCTGTTGTCCCCCTTTTTGGTTGCTGGCTTTGAGTTAATAAATTTACAGGCATACAGATCTCATATTTGCATCACCAGCAGCTATTCTATTGTTTATTGCTGGCCATACCATACTTCCAGACAAACCGTACTTCTTTTGGGAGGTGCCATAGCTGTTATAAATTGATAAACTAAAATTTTTCTGCTAATTTCAGATCTGATAAACTAAAAAATTTCTGCTAATTTCAGATCTGGTCTAAGAAATTTTCTAACTTCATCTCTGTTGTCCCCCTTTTTGGTTGCTGCCTTTGAGTTGATAAATTTACAGGCATACAGATCTCATATTTGCATCACCAGCAGCTATTCTATTGTTTATTGCTGGCCATACCATACTTCCAGACAAACCGTACTTCTTTTGGGAGGTGCCATAGCTGTTATAAATTGATAAACTAAAATTTTTCTGCTAATTTCAGATCTGTAGACCAAAGCAAGTTATATCAGCAACAAATTTTCATGAAGCTCAGATAATCTGGTAATTTATTTCTTGCATTTGCTCTCACCTGTTTGAAGAAATGCCTAGATGTGGTTATTGAAGTAAACTAGACGATTTACCGCCAGTATTTTATAATTCAAGATCATGGGCAGTTTACTGTCAAATTCATTATAAAAGATCTAAGTTGGTTCATTAGCTAGATCGCTTCATTAAGTTTCAATATATTTCTACTATGCTTGGCATGTATCAGAATCAGGTGATTTAGTTTTCCATTTTGGCATTGACACACCACTGCATTTAACCAATTTTGCTTCATCGGTATTTGCATTTCACTATCAGCCATTTTGGCTCAATCAATTCTTTGACTTTTCTTAAATTGTAATTTGGTCGGCTAGCTGTCAATATCTTTAGTGTAATTCCATTGTCCCCATTCTAGTCTCTATATGTTCTCACCTTGCCCACATCAGGAACTTGGTGATCAAAAAGAGCACTAGGATTCAAGTGATCGCAAAAATTTCTTGTGATTTGAGCTAATACTCTATGGGGTTTATTACAAATAGCAAGCATCAACGCAAAGCTGAACAAGGTTATTCAATTCAACTTGCAAGACTACAACATAGCTTTAATTATAGCCAGATAACAATAACAACTAAACAATGACTTGACTTCAACCTTTGTAAGGCAATCTCTGTAGCATAATTTTGGGATCAACTATCTCTACCTTTTCAATGTGTTTAAGACCCATATTTAAAGCCTTTAGAGATAGCCTTTAGAGCTCAAACAATAAAAATAATAGCTTCCAATTTTGCTTCATCGGTATTTGCATTTCACTATCAGCCATTTTGGCTCAATCAATTCTTTGACTTTTCTTAAATTGTAATTTGGTCGGCTAGCTGTCAATATCTTTTAGTGTAATTCCATTGTCCCCATTCTAGTCTCTATATGTTCTCACCTTGCCCACATCAGGAACTTGGTGATCAAAAAGAGCACTAGGATTCAAGTGATCGCAAAAATTTCTTGTGGATTTGAGCTAATACTCTATGGGGTTTATTACAAATAGCAAGCATCAACGCAAAGCTGAACAAGGCTATTCAATTCAACTTGCAAGACTACAACATAGCTTTAATTATAGCCAGATAACAATAACAACTAAACAATGACTTGACTTCAACCTTTGTAAGGCAATCTCTGTAGCATAATTTTGGGATCAACTATCTCTACCTTTTCAATGTGTTTAAGACCCATATTTAAAGCCTTTTAGAGATAGCCTTTAGAGCTCAAACAATAATAAAATAATAGCTTGAAGGCTTTCCTTAAAGCAAACGTTATGCTCATTCATTCAAAGAGTAAATAAATCACCTAAATAGGGACTTCTCTATGTTAACCTATTTTTCTTTTAACAAATATGCTGATTGGTTAAGGGAACCTTCCTTTGAGTGTTTTGTAGCTTTTAAAACACAATGGCAGGCATCTAAATCATCCTTAAGCATTGTAATGTCATAGTTGCACATTTTGATGGTGTGTGTTGGTAAAAATTGCAACTTTTATTATGTTATTAGATCTGAATCTTGAATGGGTACAATTTTTTTGAAGTTAAGCTATGTAACCCCAAGTTTCTGGGACAGCGACGGCAAGGGACAGGGGGAAACATTTCAGGGATGGCGACAGCAAGGAGGCCATTTTTAGTGGACATCTATTAAAAAATATAGAAAATTTCAAATATTCATATAATAGCATCAACAAGGCAATCATCATATACATCATAGAACCTTAACACTATGAACCCTTTGGCTGCATAAGAGGCTACCTTGGTAGTTTTAGTTGAACTTCCCACAAGCTGGCAGGAAAACCAACTCTAATACCACTGATAAGGCAATCATCATATACATCATAGAACCTTAACACTATGAACCCTTTGGCTGCATAAGAGACAAGAAAAGCAACTCTAATACCACTGAAGTATCCCCAACTAGATATTATGTGTTTTTCACCAAGTTGTATTTAAACATGTGTATTTTAATAGATGTTTGACAAAATAACCATGAACTAAAGTTTGCAATGAACTGATTTATTTCTGCCAAATAATAAGTCACACAACTATAGTATGTTCAAAGCATAAATCAACCCAAAATTTATCTTATATACAGCTGCAACTTGGACAACATATAGATAAATCTAGAAATGTTTATAATAATATCATTGCTCGAAAGTCCAAATAACTCAGCTCTAAACTGAAGCAATACAAGTGAAATCTTCTAATATCATCTTGGAGTGATGAAGCAAATAATACTAACCCATAACTATATTAGCGGCTTACAGAATAGAATTAACACAATTGAAAAACTAATAATTCTTGTATTTATAGTGTGTAATGTCCCCTTCTCATCAATGAGCAATGCAGTGGCCCGTCAACCTATTCCGATTGCCCGTAGGCTCGTCGGAGAATAAATTAGGGTTTCCTATTTTATTGGAGCATTCTAATGCATTTTTGAAGGTTTGCATGTGAGTTTCTGATGCATGTTTGGTGGAGCTTTCTGGGTTTTTGGAGAGCCTCAGAATGGTGTAACATGCACCTCCATCTGACAACCTTTCCCGACACTTACTATTTTTAGTAAGTCACAACCGTTGCCTGGTTTGTGCTCAAAAATGAGTTTGGAACAACTTACTACTTTTAGCAGTATGCTATTTATAGTAAGTTATGGTCGTGTCATCTCCAATCATCTTTCTATTTTTCGTATTTTCGGAGGGTTGCACGTTGGAGTTTCGAGATTTGGTTTGTGGATTCTTTTTGGGTTTTCAGAGAGCTTCGCAGTGATATGACATGCAAATGCGTTCGGCAACTTTCCTGAATTTACTATTTTTAGTAAGTTCCATTTCTAGCAGTGCTCCGATTGGTAGCAGTCCAGTGTGCTTTCTTCTTTGAGCAGAGCAATTGAGTATATTTGGTTTTGGCTTTTCGAGGTGTATTTTGCAAAAATAAGTTATTTTAAGTCATTAAACATTCTATTTCCATGTTGGCCCCCTTGGCCTAGAGATTATGACTTAATGTTGTTTTAAAATGTGGTCTTGGAGGGTGGACGCCACATTATGAGGAGATTAAATATTTTTAATGCTTATTATGTCTCCTCAAGACTTGGATGCCTAGGGAAGAGGTGAATTAAATGTTTTAAAGATTAAAATATTTCAAAGGTGAAAAGGGGCATCCCTTTTGGAGGGAAATGTTGGAAGTTGAATGGTCACCTCAAGTTCTTTATAAGCAGGGCTTTGCTCTTTCATTCATCATCCATTGCTTAACATATCGAATTGTTGTCGAAATGACTACAGGTTTATGGCTTCGAGGAATGCTTACCTCCTAGCAAGAATCCAATTTCGTGTTTAAAAGACAACACCTAGTTGGAATTGTGGCTACTTCTCATTCAGACTAGCAAATTGAGCATCACAATTGAAGTTTTTGATGAATTTTCTAGTTTTCATGATGCTGGTTTTTGTAATGCCGAACGTGAATTTCATTCATAACTCTCAGTGTGATTTTTGTTTTGCTTCTGGGTAGTTTTCCAATCTATTTCTAGGCCTTAGGCAACCCTCTATGCAAAGTTTCAAAATTTTATTTGAAATCTCCACTTTTATATTGAAGTTCGCCCCTCTTGGGAGGCAATACCATGGTGGAAAGTGTCTTGAAATTTGTGCCATATTGTCTATCAGGTTTTCATTGTTGTTTGCGGTCTAGATTTGGGCGCTTTCCTTCATAGCATCATTTGCATTTAAGTTCAAATCATTTGGAGGAGATTTGAGGGTGTTGTAAGCATATTTTGGTGTGTCTAGTTTGCTGGTTATGAGATTTCAGTTTGCTGGTTTTCATATCAGATTGTCAATAGTTCATTTTTTGGTTTGTAATTCAATAGTTGAGAAGCTAGAAGTTGGAGAAATCATCTTTCATCATTTTGCATTGATTATACAACTATAATACTTTGTAATTTGCAGATAATTTGAATTGTAAGGTTTAAAAACAATAGTATTGTTTCAGTCATTTATATTTTTGCATTTACTTTGTGATTTAATGCAAACATTGTAACCCCTAGTCGGTTTACCGCCAATGTGGAGGAATAAGCAATTGTATCTCTCATATTTCACAGTGAAGTATTCTCACGGCTAAGTGGATGCCTGCTATTAGCAGATGAATTGTTCTTTCATTGTAATATCTTCCCCCCACTGAACAAGTGGTAGTGCGGAGTTTCATGGTCAGATCACCGCCTGTTCTTTCATTTCCAACTTTGAAATTTAGTTCAATTATTGCTAATGATCCCGTCACCATATGCTATCACCTTGCCTTCAATAGGACCTTGGTGAACATTCTTGGTGAACAAGTGGTAGTGCGGAGTTTCATGGTCAAATCACCACCTATTCTTTCATTTCCAACTTTGTAATTTAGTTCAGTTATTGCTAATGATCTCGTCGCCATATGCTATCACCTCGCCTTCAATAGGACCTTGGTGAACATTGAAGGTTACCTTCAAGTTGATTATCTTTTGGGAGCTAACACTAATCATTGGTGCTTGTGCTGGATTTGTGGTGAAAAATTGGGAAAAAAACTAAGGGACACATTTCAATGGTATCAGAGCCAAGATCCTGCCATCCTATGAAAAGATAGAACTGATGATCTTGCCAACCTATTGGAAGTTAACTCTGTTGTAGATTGTCAATTGCAAATCAGAATTTTCCAGTAGTTGATTCAATTTGATGGCTTCATACCTTTGTGCATGTTGGTGACCAGCACTTGCATGTCCATCCCAGTGCATTCATTTTGACAAATTGGTTGAAGCAAAGTTGAAAGATGTCTACAACAGATAAGTCTATGTCAGAGTTGATGCAAGAATTGTCTAATCTAATGAAGGACCCAGACCTTAGAGGGTACCTCAAGATAATTGCAAAACCTATACAAAGTGAATCGTGTTTGAGAGAAGTTGCAGCAAAGGCTAATGAGAACATGGATTCTTTTGTTGAAGAGAAGAATGTTCTAAAATCAGAAGATGGTTTGGTTGCCTTTCCGATTTAAACACAAGAAGAGCATGAGAACTTGAAAGGTCAAGAGAGAGATACTAATTTACTTGAAGATGAAGGTAGGAATGTCTCTGATGATGAAGAGAAAGTTCCCAAGCATGAAGACTATCAAATTGGCTCACTTGAGTTTTCAAAAAAAGAACATGCTGAAATGGAGAGAGATGAACTTACAAAGTTGTTGTATGAAAAAGAAGATTTCATTAATCAAGAGGAATGTATGGCAGAGCTTCATAATGATTTATTTGAAGGAAATGCAGCTGATGAAGGGTTTGAGGTCACTCAAAATCTCAAAACAGCAACTAAGTTGGAGCATGCACATCATTTTGTTGATGATAATTCAAAATATGAGTGGGATTTTCCCACGCCAAAATTACTTCAGAATGACTTTGGGGCAGATTTTGTTGAGATAGGTGTTCCTAATGATAGAGCTAATTATTGTTATAACTTCGGTGTGTTTGACTTAGATCTTTCTAAAGGTGATGTTTTGAAGAAACCAACCATTCATGGAGAGCTTGATGGGTGTATTTGTTCAGAACAAAATCAAAGATTCATGAGACCATGGGATCCAAGTGTTTTGACACCGAAATGTTTAAGGGAGAAAGCAATGGAACCTTTTGATGATTCATTGCTTGAAGATATTGCTGACAAGCCTTCGATTCAGGAATTATGCTTTGAAAAGGTTAGAAAAGAAGTTGATTTTGAAAATCATGTCAATGAAAACAAATCAGAAAAGTTGATGTTTGATGAGCAAAGCCTCTTTGCTGATTGTGATCAAGGGCCTAAAGAACTGCAAGTTTTGAAGGATAAATTTAAATTAATGGTTTTAGAAGAGAAAATTGTTAAAGCGTTATCAAGATTTGATAGCACATACAATTTTATTGAAGAACTCTACTGGAGATTGAAGAGAGACAGAAAGGAGTTAAGGTTGGAGTCACTCTTTCTATGATGCAAACCATCAAAGGAGCATTGGAATCTCAAATAGGGATAATGCCATTAAGTTTGCAAAGGAGACCTATCATGCCTACCAAGAGAAGGAGAAAGAGGTTGATAGGCTTTGCCTTGATCTTACCTTAGCTCATGACTCTTTATGCAGAGCATAAAATCAATTACCTATTGCAGCTACACTTAAGGAACAAGAAGCTAATACAAGGATTATGGAGATCAAGCAAATAGTTGAAGGAATAGATGAACTCCATAATGATGAAACATTGCATAATGCTAAGGAGATTCAATATGTTGATGGTGATTGGAAGGTACATCAAGAGTTTGAACTCTTGAGTTGAGAAGAGAAATTGCCACAAGAAGGAATAGTTTGCAGCCATGAGATAGATGTTATGACCGGTAATGTATGTGGTATTCAGCATGTTACACTCTATGGATCAGCAACTAATGATGGGCATCCACAAGTTGAAAAAAATGTGCATGAATTCTGTGAAGACACCAACGAAATGGATGAAGAAAATATTGTTTTTATGATTGTGAACAACAGTCCATTATCTTCACATGATTTGGTTAATCATAAGGTGGTAGATAATTTCTATGTAGATGACGTTGGTAAGAGGCATTATCTTTTTGACATGCAATATTTTATAGTTAAGCATGAGGTAATGATGGGAGATCCAAGCTACATGCCAGGCAACACTCTCTTGAGATGGTTAGCAAATGAGCATTTAATGCTGTCCAAACTTGAACTTGCTGGTCTTCACTCTACATTAACCAATGTAAGAGTACTACCTATCTTAAGATGGTTGAATTGGTCGAGTCTCGAAAATGTGCATCAAATTGTGGGAGAATTTTCAGACTTGGCTCCTTGGTTTCCAGATTGTACATTGTTGTTTAGTGGTTATTCTAAAATGCTTGTCATGACATGTCAAAACTTTGCATTGATATTTGCAACTGATTACATGGATTTGAGTGCATGAGACTATCACTATAGCACTTGGAGATTTAGTGGGAATGAGGTTCTATCAATTTATATCATGGGAAGCATTCCCAGGATAATTAGAAACTTGACTTTCAGTTTTGACAGTGCTATCATTATTTGCATCAGTTCAGAGAGGATGAGCATACTTGTTTATGCACACATGAAGAACATCATTCAATTCCATGAGACACAGTTTAGAGGTATGACCGTATTGAGTGATGGAGCTCCTTCTAAACTCCATGAGGTGGTTGGAGTTGATCACAAGGTTTGTGGCTTGAGTGCAGTTGTCCGTGATGAGATGTTGAATCAGGATTGGAGTTGTGGGCAAAATTTCAAAGTTGGCACTGCTGACCACGTTCCAATTAGTTTACATGAAGTTATGATTCTTTGCACACAAATGAGTTGGTGTGCTCAGATTCGCCCCTTTGATAGTGGGAGATTAGGTGTCGATGATGTGTTATCATTTTGTGACTGCAATGGCATTCCTAGGACAATTGAATTCAGTGTTGTTTTTGCTAGCATCTTCTATACCGACCACTTGTTAGGAATTGATTTGTCTCACTCTGGAGACATCATGAGGAGAGATATTTCAAGCAAAGAATGGTTTTATGTTGGGTTGGAGTCTCTTGCAGGGATGTTTCCAGCCTTGGACATGAGCAGATGCATTAAGTTGGATGATAATTTTCAGTATAGCACCAATTGTTCAACTTGTTGGATGTTGATTATCCTTAAATTAGGTTATAAGTCAATCAATTCAGTCATGGTGGGCAGCTGGTATACTCATTTTCAGACTTCACAATCACCAATCAGGACTGATTTTTGGCCTCAAATGCAAGAAATGATGATCCAAAGCAATCCGAATCCGTCTTTGGGAGGAGTTCAAGTTGTTACCAATGGCTATTTCTATGCATTCCCTTGTATTTATGCTTGGGGCAGCGAACCTTTGATTGCCTTGGGTCCTCATTTTGAGACTCTTGGAGTGGCTCCACAAGAGCTCTCAGAAGTCTTCATGATTATTTCAAAATAACTCAAAGGAGGCATAGTAGATTCATGAGGATGAATTTGCTCTTCTCTTTGCAAGAAGTTTTAGAGGAGTCTCATTTGCAATCAAGACTCTATTAGACATTTTGAGAAGTTATGTTGAGGAGTATGATTTTGAGTGTAGACATTTTTTCCTTTTGCTTGGGTTTGCAATAGACATTGGTATGGTGGAGACAGGCTTCTCTGAGTCTTTTGAGCAAGAGATGCTATAGGGTATTGATTTCAATTCTTCCAAGGCTTTCAGTTTGAGTTTCTTGGATAGTAACCTTTTGAGGTTACAAGGGAGGATAGAGCAGAATTGGCATGATGTTTTCACTAATGTGATTAGAGTGGTGCAGCATCGGCATGGTGGGTCCTTCCTGAGATGGACTTGGGACCCTGGGATCGTACTTGGTTGGGTATGGATCAGTTTAATTTTCTCTGGAGATATGGTGGCATTGCTTGAGGACATCCAATTTTGGGAAGGGCGGACTGTAATGTCCCCTTCTCGTCAGTGAGCAGTGCAGTGCCCCGTCAGCCTATTCTGGATGCCCGTAGGCTCATCGGAGGATAAATTAGGGTTTCCTATTTTATAGGAGGTTTCTGATGCATTTTTTAAGGTTTGCATGTGAGAATTTATGATGCATGTCTGGTGGAGCTTTCTGGGTTTTTGGAGAGTTTTGAAATGGTGTAACATGCACCTCCATTTGACAAACTTTCCCGACACTTACTATTTTTAGTAAGTCACGACAGCTGCCCCATTTGTGCTCAAAATGAGTTTGGAAAAATTTACTATTTTTAGCAATATGCTATTTTTAGTAAGTTCTATTTATGGCAGTGTCATCTCCAGTCATCTTTCTATTTTTGGCATTTTCACAGGGTTGCACGTTGGAGTTTCAAGATTTGGTTTGTGGATTCTTTTTGGGTTTTCGGAGAGCTTCGCAGTGATATGACATGCAAATGCATTGGGCAACTTTCCTAAATTTACTATTTTTAGTAAGTTCCATTTCTAGCAGCGCCGGTTGGTAGCAGTCCAGTGTGCTTTCTTCTTCGGGCAGAGCAATTGAGTATATTTGGTTTTGGCTTTTCGAGGTGCATTTTGGAGAAATAAGTTATTTTAAGTCATTAAACATTCTATTTCCATGAAAAATGTCAAGCAAACATATCAACAATCACTTGAGCTCGTGAGCGGGAATGGGTGAGCGGGAACGAGGTTTTGAATTTTCTCATGTCCAACAACGGGTGTCTGGTTCGAAGGCAGTTGGATCTTTGTTGGGGGGTGGACTTTTTGTGGATGCGGCAGGGGAGAATGCAGGTGAAGAGCAGGGGGGAGCGGTTTTCGAGGACTGGGGCCCGAGGAATCAGGGGGACCCAGGTGGTAAGGTGGACCCTGGAGGTAAGGTGTTCCTTGGCCCCTCTTCGAATGGCGAGGTTGGTGGGGCCGTGTATTTGGGGAACCAGGACATGGCCAAGGACTCTACTATCAGATTGGGGTCTCTGGAGAATTTTTCAAGAGACCTATGTTGAGAGGACTCAAAAAGAAGATAGGCCTAGCTATTTGGGACTAAGCCTGTTGGTAAGTCGATCTTTCCTCCGATTAGTAACATTTTGGTCCCTTCGAGTGGGACTCTTGCTATTCTAGTTCCTGATCCAGTGATTGACCATAACGTTTCATTGATGGCCTCTTCGTTGGTGGGTAAATTCATGGGCCCGAGATCAAATATTGAAGTGGTTAAGGATTTTGTTAGGAAGAAGTGGAAAGCAAAAGGACAAATTGAGGTTGCGGCCCTGCCCAAGGGTTTCTTCTCCTTTGCTTTTTCCTATGAAGAGGATAAACTTGCAATACTTTGTGGTGGTCCCTGGGTTATTGGCAAGTCATCCTTGGCTATTAAGAAGTGGTCTCCAAAAATGGACTTCTTGGATACATCTTTTGAAGCGGTGCCTGTGTGGGTTCGATTACCAGGCTTACCTTTGGAGTTCTGGAATGAGGATGTCTTCAGGGGAATTGCAAACTCTTTTGGGGAACTATTATCTATAGATTCCATGACTTCGGCTAGGAAAAGGTTGGTTTTTGCTAGAATTTGTGTGGGTATAACTCAATCTACTAACCTGCCGTCCTCTATAGAAATTGTGTCTAAACTCGGTAAGTGGTTTTAGACAATTGAATTTGAGACTCTTCCTTTTGTGTGTTTCGCCTGTAAAAAATCTGGGCATTGGGCTAGGAAATGCCCAACCAATGTGTCTAAGACTAAAGCCAAGTCGGCTGTCAAGGAGACCAAAATATGGAAGGCAAAAACTTCGGAGAAACCCTTGGATGATGTGAATAAGGGTGAGAAGAATAACTCTGGGGATGGTCAGGATAAGAATGAGGAGTGCCAAAATCCCAATCAGGGGGTTAATAATGATGAGGAGCCCCTGAAAGGGAACGCTTCTGACAACCTTGAAGCTCCAAAAGTAGATGAAAAGGCTCAAAATAGAGAGGTAATGGATTCGAGCACCAAGGGGTCCAAGGGAGAGGATGAAAAGATAGAGGGAGGGAGTATTGGTAAGCCTAATGAAAACATGAACTCAACAAAGAGGGTTCCAGACTCCTCTGGGGAGTGCTCGGAGGAAAAATCTTGTATTGGCCATGGGGCAGGAAGTAAAGCAAGTTGTGAGGAGGGATCCTCTTTAGCAGAAGGGGAGAAGACTCTTCCTTCTTCTTTCCAGGTTGGCTCTCACAGCTCACCGGAGGTTGTGAAATCTACTTTTGGGGATTCTGTGGACACCTATAAGGAGAGGAATGACCTAGGGCATTCTTCGATCATTAAGGTTGCTGCAGGAAACGATTTCATGGATGGTCAAGAATTCATGGGACTTGAGGACTTGGACCTGGAAGGGGACAATTCATACACAAAAGTTGAAAAGAAGAAGAGTAAAAAAGGGAATAGCACTGTGGAGGTTTCTACAAGAAATAGGTCAAAAGCGGACTATGGTAACCAAAGAAGTTCGGGTAGAAAATCAACAAAGTGGCATAAAGAGCAGGAATGCATCCAAAATATTGTTGATGGGGTTCAAAGAACCATCCCGAAGATTTGTCGAAGCGACACCCCATCAAGAAATGAAGTTCATGTCATGGAATATTTCATGTCATGGAATATTCGGGGGCTAAACAGTTCCCACAAACAAGATATTTTACACAATTTTGCTAGGGACCATAAGCCTGATATTTTAATTGTTTAGGAATCCAAGATGCCTAAGGATAGAGTGGAAATGATTAAGATTTTCAAGAATTGTGGTGTGCAAGGTAGGAGTTCGGAGGGCGCATCTGGAGTATTAGTGACTTTTTGGAATCAAGACCATCTTCATGGCACTCGGGTCTGGGAAGATGCTAACCATGTGGCAACTAGATTCAGGCATATTAGAGATGACTTTAGCTGAATCTTGTCTAATATCTATGCTCCCAACAACAAATATGCGAGAAGGAATTTTTAGAAAAGACTTGAGTCTTTTAGGCTAAGTTTCCCTAATGAGAACTGGATCATTATGGGAGACTTCAACACCCCGTTGCTTGTGTCAAAAAAATTTGGAGGATCTCAAATACAGATGGATAGTAAATTGGATTTGATGGATTTTATAAACTCCCAATGTTTGCACGATGTGGATCTTAAGGGGGCCACCTACACTTGGTCTAATAGGCGGGTTGGGAATGATCTTATTCAAGTCAGACTTGATAGGGCTTTAATTTCAAATAATTGGATGGCGGATTATTTCTGCTCTTTAATTGCTCTCTCTAGGATTGGGATCGGATCACTTCCCCATCAGTTTTGTGGCGGACTTTGTGTCAAGTAAGAGGAATTCCCCTTTTAGATTTGAAAGAATGTGGTTGTCTCATCCTCAAATCTTATTCAAGAATGGTGGAACATTAAGGTTAGTGGTACTGCTATGTTTCGGGTGGCCAAAAAACTTAGTGAGGTCAAAACTAAGGTTAGACTTTGGAATAAGGAAAAATTTTGGGGATATAATTGCTACGAAGTCTGCCATCCAACTTGAGTTAAAGGATATCCAGGATAGAATTCAGAAAGATGGTTATGTGGAAGACTTCCTCTCCAGAAAAAACAAAATTCTTACGAGCTATCATGATATTATCTCTAAAGAAGAAGAATTTTGGAAATAGAGATCAAGATCGTTGTGGCTTTCCTCAGGAGATAAGAACATCAAGTTCTTCCACATGACAACTCTGAAACACAGGACGTCAAACCGTATTACTCATATTATGAAGAATGGTACCAAAATTGATAAAGAGTATGAGATAAGGAGTGAGGCTAATCAATTCTTTGCTAATCTCTTAGCTGCGGAAGAAAGGCTGGACGTGAATGCTCAACAAACTCTCATTGATGATATCCCCAATATTTTGAACGAGAATCAAAATAGATCTTTGACTGCTATTCCCTCTTTGGAAGAGGTTAGAAAGGCCGTTTTTTCTTTTCAAGGTAATAAGGCCCCTGGTCCAGACGGATTTCCCGGGATGTGGTTAATGCGGTCAAAGAGTTCTTTTGGATCAAGAAAACTGTTGAAGGAGCTTTATTCTACTTTCATTGCTCTCATCCCGAAGTTTCCTGGTGCTAATGCTTTTGACTCTTTTCGTCTAATCAGCTTATGCAATTCCTTCCGCTATTGATTTCTCCTCAACTGAACGGCTTTGTCCTTGGCAAACAAATCTTGGATTCTATCATCACTGTTCATGAGAATATTCATTCTTTAGAGGCTTCAAAGAGCCAAGGTTTTTTACTAAAATTGGATATGTCCAAGGCTTATGATAGGGTGGACTAGGGGTTCTTGTTGAAGGTTTTAAGAGCTTTTGGGTTCTCGGAGAAATTTCTTCAATTGATATGGGAAATGATCTCCACAACCAGCACTGCTGTTATCATCAATGGGTCCCCTTCCAATTTTTTCAAGGTTTCAAGAGGGGTGAGACAAGGAGATCCATTTCTCCAATTCTCTTTACTTGATGGCGGAGAGCTTGGGAAGATTACTGGACAAAAAGGTGATGGATAGAAGTTTAAAAGGGTTAAAACCGTCATCGGCTAATCTTGTTTGTTCTCATCAACAATTCGTTGATGACACTATTCTTATGGGAAGTTCAACAATTGGAAAAGTTAGAACTTTGAAGTGCTCCCTATTGCTTTATGAAGAAGCCTTAGGGTAGAAAATTAAAAGGGCGAAAAGCTCCCTCTTCTTTTTGAATACTCTTGAACCCAGGCAAAGGAAGATTTCCAATATTCTTGGTTGTGCTATTAACTCTCTTCCTTCCATTTATCTGGGGCTTCCCTTGGGAACCAAACCACCTGATTCCTTTTGGATTTTCCTTGTGGATCAGTTTAATCGGAAGTTGGCTGGCTGGAAAGGGGCCCTTCTCAATCAAACAGGTAAAGTCATGCTGCTAAAGTCTTCCCTTCAGAATTTGCATGTCTATGCTCTAAGTTTGTTCAAGATCCCTTCCAAATTTGCTGAAATTATAGAAAAGATTCAAAAATGTTTTCTTTGGTCGGGGGTTGAGGAGAAAAAGAGGATTTCGCTAGTTGCTTGGGAGAATGTGTGTAAACCCAAAAAATATGGTGGTCTTGGTCTTAGGAATATTAGAGTCTTTAATAAAGCTCTCTTGGCGAAGCAGGTTTGGAGAACCTTTGCTGAAGACCGTGAATGGAATGCTATTTGGCACAGTAAATATTTGCGGGGTGTTGTTTCTTTCAAGGAATTTCTTAGTTCTTAGAATCTCCCTCATGGCTCTACACTTTGGAATAATGTCATTAAGGCTAGGGATCTTGCTGGGAAAGGCGCTTTCTGGAAACTTGGAGATGGCAGAAAACTTTTGTTTTGGGAAGATAAGTGGATTGGGAATGAACCCCTTTGTAATCACTCTATCTTTAAGAGTCATATGGAGGAATGCAAAGCCAGATTTGGTACTTTAGTTGGGGATTATTGGAGGAATGATCAGTGGGTTCGCATTTCTTCAATTAGTCCGAACCTTTCCACCCTGCAGTCTCTTCTAAACTTTGTTGTGTTGAGCCCGCGGGGCCAGGAGGATTCTATGGTTTGGAAAATGTCTTCTGCTAGGGCCTTCTCTGTCTCCTCGGCAATGGCCTCTTGTTATCATTTATCCCCCTCTCCTATGTGGGCGAAGGCTTGGGTGCATAACCTTATACCCAAAATCAATATTTTTGTGTGGATCCTCCTTCAAAATAAAATTCTGACTAATGACAATCTTTGTAAGCGTGGTCTCTCTCTTCCTAATAGATGTTATCTTTGTTGTGCGGAGGCTGAGACTGTTTCACATCTTTTTCTCCTGTGTCCTTTTGCCCATGACATTTGGTGCAGGGTCTTGTTGTGTTTTTCCTGGCTCTATCTTGGACTTCTATTGCCAGTGGAAGTCTCCCTCAAACAATCAGGTGTTGAAACAGCTCTAGCGGTATATCTTTCCACACCTTGCGTGGGGTATATGGAAAGAGCGTAACAATAGAATCTTTAGGGATTCTGCTCTTTCAGAGGAAATTGTTTTTGGTAAAATTATTAGAGCTATGAGAGACAACTTAAACTGGCTTAACTACAAAACTAAGGCAAAAGGAAAGGTCAGATGTCAAGATTATGAGCTCAAGGTCGTTGATGCTTGGAAGATTAATGTTGACATATCTTATCCTCTTAGACCAACAAAGGGACCCAGAGATGACATTCATTGGAACTTTCCCCCTCTTGGTTGGGTTAAAATTAACTTTGATGGGGCGGCTAAGGGTAATCCTAGGCCTGCTGGGTGTGGGGGAGTGATAAGGGATGAGAATGGCATTTTTATTTCAATGGTGGCGCTCCCCTTGGGCACCCAGACCAACCACCTTGCTGAAGCCATAGGGGCTTTCCAAGTCTTAAATCTTGCCCGTCAACTGAACTTCAAAAATGTGTGGCTAGAAGGGGAATTGAACAATATCATCCAATGTATTAAGGGCCTCCAAAAGCCTTCATGGACTATAGAGAGCTGGATTAATCTATCCAAGGAGATTGTAAGCTCTTTTGGAAATTGCTTCATTTCCCATGCTTACCGAGAAATTAACACAGTGGCAGATTTCTTTGCCAACAAGGGTGTTCAGGCCAATGAAAAAATCACATGGCAAAGGGGTGACAAGTTGGAGGCTGATGTCATAGCCTTATTGAGGTATGATAGAATTCATGGGAAGGCTTCAAATTCCCCTACTAATTAATGATTATGGGATATGAGTGTCATTTCATGCAGTCTTGGAACTACTGTTCAATAATTTCTTATCGAAGGCCGGAGTACCAAAGAATTAATAGCCACTTCGATATTTTTTGCCTCGCACGCTTTCTGGGTTTTTTGGCTATCAGTCTATGTGGCTTTCAAGAGTCTTCTGAGCGGACCTTGTAACTCTGCCAAAATGGGTGGTGAGCGTCGCCGTGTGGAACCGACAGACTATGAGGAGTTGAGGAATACTGCTAAGGTGTGGCCATTGTCGGAGAAGGGTAGGCTCACCTCTTATATTGAAAAACTCCATGGCTGGGACCAGAAGGTCACTAGGTATTTTGCTAAGGAATGGAAGAATGGTAAAGTAAATTTGTTTGGGAGAAAGGTTGCCATCGACGAGCAGCTAATTGTTGAGGTGACGATGCTTTCCATGGAGGGTCTCAAATTTTATAGGGGCAAGAAACTCTTTGACCAAGCTGTGAAAACGTTTTTGAAGACAGAGAAGGAAAAAGAGGACCTGCGCAGGGTTTCCAAAAGCAGTTACGACTCCAAGAATATTAAATTTCTTTGGCAGGAGGTGTTGAAGGTGATTATGGAATACATCACTCTGGATGGGAGATACACTAGGGTCTTTGGCTACCATTTCGTGTTCCTCAACCATTTTCGGCATCAGGTAAGGGTTTCTTTCCCTTTCTATCTTTCCACCTCTTTGAATGCCAGCCTTAATGACCATAGCATGAACCCTGTTAGATACCCTATCCTTCATGATACTCTGGATGGGAGATACACTAGGGTCTTTGGCTACCATTTCGTGTTCCTCAACCATTTCCGACATCAGGTAAGGGTTTCTTTCCCTTTCTATCTTTCCACCTCTTTGAATGCCAGCCTTAATGACCATAGCATGAACCCTGTTAGATACCCTATCCTTCATGAGGACTTGCTTGTCTTAATTTTTGAGCATTTTAAAGCTACGTCGCCTCTGTCCCAATTGTCCCCTTCTCCCCACTCTATTTCTGCAAAGGATGAATTGGGCACTAGTTACATGAAAAAAAAAGAATGGGAAACGAATTTGGAGGATGAGATTGGTCGGCCCTCGAAGGTTTTGGGGAAAGGTAGTAGTAAAGGCAAGACAAAAGCTAGTGCCCCCTCTAAACCTAGTTCTATGACCTCTAAAAGCAGAGCTAAGGTTCTTTTCCCAGGTTCTAAAGATGCTAAATCTAAGGCGAAAGGAAAATCTATTGTCTCCCCCCAGGAGAAGGTTAAAAGAAAGGTTTTGGAGGATCCCTCCTATGATACTAATCAAGATGATTCTCAGTCAGCCCCCTCGTCAGAATATTTTAGCTACCCTGCCACTGACAGAGAGGATAGGCCTCGTTTTCCCAGTGATCTCAAGGCAAATGATCATTACTTCAAAGTTGAACGTGAGTTTCCCGTTGACATCCTCGCCATTGCTCGTAATGGGTCTATGGATTTTTTCAGACTGATGAGATGGGTGTTTTTTGAGATTAAGGAAATTAAGCTGAAACAGAGGGCTATTAGCAATTGATCAAGAAAACAGTTGAAGATCTTCAGCAATTTAAGAGTAACCATGATGATAAGCTTTTTGCTATGGAGGACAAGCTTAAGAATATAAAAGAATCTATCCTGATGGTGATGGAAATGAGCCACAAGATTTTAAAATCTACTATGAACGCAATGAATATGATGGTTGATAATCTGGAGAATGTTTATCAGGAGAAGACTTTTGTGGATCTGGACGCTGAAAAAGAACAAAGCCAGGCGGAGGGTGTCGGTCCGAGCAAAAGAACTAGAGCGAATCTGAAGAGAAGACTGAAAAGGCCCCTGTCAACATTCAGGAGATAAAGAAAGCAACGTTAAATATGAACAATCTAGACCAAGAGGTGGCAGACATCCTGAGGAATTTGGCCTACTGGCTGGACTTTTGCTGGGTTTTTGTGGTGCTGCCCATGGGCTGGTTCTTTTTTTATCTTCTTTTCTGGCAATTACTGTTCTCTAATCTGTACTTGTTCATGCTATATCTGTCTCTTCTTTGCTGTTAAAGGGTTTCGAGGTCCCTTCAAAACCTGTTTTTTCCTTAATCAAAAACATTCTATTTCCATGTTGGCCCCTGTAAATGTAATCAAATCTTTTCACAAATAGGATCCTAATACCTAAGAATAAACTAAGTTCAAAAATTCTGTGAAAGACAATTCTAAGTCAAAATGTAATTTCCAGAATTCTTCACTAACTGCGATTTCCAGATTTCCTTTTATAAGCGAATGTACTGAATGCAAAACATTAATTAATTTAGATGTTTGCATATCAATGGGAAGCCACCATAAATATGATGGAGACCCGCCTCTAAGAGGCACGTCTCAAGAGAGGACGTGTCTCCACAAGTGGAGACCCGTCCGCTCAAGAGACGTGTCTCTTTGAGCCCGCGGATCTTTTCTCTCTTAATGACAGTTAGTTTAGTGTCTAAACACACACAAACTAAGGTGACGGATATGAATAAAATTCTGAATTTATTTAATACAGAATTTAGACATCATTTAATATATTTCGAATTTTATCAAATGCTTTATAAATTCGATTTCACTTATATTCTTAATTTGATTTATTCAGAAGAATAGCCTGGATCTTAACTAACCGAAGCTACCTTTCATCAACACTCCCTCTTAGCTAGGGAAGATATTTCAAATCAAATAAGTGAAGATATCACCTTCACACGTGATATCGAAGACATGGTATGCTTTTCTCAATATTGTCGTCACATGACATTCTTCATCCACATCTTCATTATTCAACACTCCCTCTTTAACTAGGGAGGATAACTTCCAAAAGTGATATCACCTAACTCGTGATATCAGAAGATATGGTATGCTTCTGAAAGTGTCAAGTCACATGACATTCTCCATAACACATCTTTATTATGGTATGTGCACTGACATCAAGTCACATGATGTCTACCATAATTCATGGCATATCCACGGATATAAATATCCACCATGATTATCTCTTAAGGATCACAATGATCTTCAGATATCAAGTCTCATGATATCCATCAAGGTGTCCAAGAGATACTATCATGACATGTCCACAGATATCAAGTCACATGATATCTATCATGATAGTTCATCATTGTAGAGTCGTCACTTTACAATGTCAAATACAAGTGTTCATTATTGAAAGATCGTCACCTTTCGATAATGTACACAGGGGGAGTAGGCCCATAAAGTCATGGAGTCACACACATGACAAAAGAGTTTACACATTAAACATCTTTATATATTAGTACAATTTATAAACAATTTGTATTTCAAACATAAATAACAAATTACATTTCAACCATACCAAGTTTCTTCCTGAAGTGCTCTACCTTGATCCAGGAGAGAGGTTTGGTGAGAATGTCTGCAATTTGATCATTTGTACTAACATACTCCAACTGGATCACTTTCCTTTCCACCATATCTCTTACGTAATGATAGGGGATCTCAATGTGCTTAGATCTATCATGAAAGATAGGATTCACAGAGAGTTTGATGCAACTCTGATTATCACAATGAATAATTGTAGGATTCAAGGGCTCACCAAAGAGTCCCACAAGCAATTTACGAAGCCACACTACTTCTCTTGCTCCCATTGAGGCTGCTCAGCTTCCGTTGAGCTCTGTGCAACTGAAGATTGTTTTCTGCAAATCCAGGAGATCATAGCTAATCCTAAACTGAAGCAACATCCTGATGTGCTTTTCTAATCGATTACACTTCCAGCCCAATTAGAGTACCCATGTAGATCTAGTTGATCATTCTTGGAAAGAAGACCATATCCAATAGTGCCTTCAAGATATCTCAAAATATGTTTTACAGCCATTAAGTGAATTTCCTTTGGTTCACACATGAACTGGCTGAGAACATTTACTGCATAGCAAATATCAGGTCTGGTGTTAACCAGATACATCAAGGATCCAATCATCTGTCTGTAAAGGGTTGGATCTGCACATTTGGATTCTGCTGCTGTTTCTTTCAATTTGAGAAGGTTGGTTTCCATAGGTGTAGACATCGGTCTACAGTCCAACATTCCAAATCTTTTCAGAATGTCAATAGTATACTTCCCTTGATTTAGTATAATGCCTTCTGATTTCTGCCATACTTCCAAACCGAGGAAGTAGTGTAGAATACCCAAGTCTTTCATGTCAAATTCAGGAATTAGATCCTGTTTCCCTTGAGCAATGAGGTGATCTTCTCCTGTTATCAGCAGGTCATCAACATATAAAATAGTTATAAGCATATCACCTTTGATGACCTTGAAGTAGAGATTGGAGTCAACATCATTTTTGGAAAATCCTAATCCCAAGAGATAGCTGTCAATTCTTTCATACCAGACCCTGGGAGCCTGTTTAAGTCCATAGAGAGCTTTCTTCAGCCTGCACGCATGTGAGTTAGATTTAGATTTATGTATCACAAAACCTTCAGGCTGTTCCAGATAGACTTCCTCTTTAATGGTTCCATTCAGGAAGGCAGTTTTCAGATCCATTTGATGGATCTTCCAGCCTTTAGCTGTTGCAATGGCTAATACTGCTCTTACTGATGTGTAACGGGCAACAGGTGCAAATGTTTCTTCATAATCAATGCCTTCCTTTTGAGAAAAACCTCTAGCCACAAAACGTGCTTTATGTTTTTCTATACTGCCATCAACAGCATGCTTGATTTTGAAGAGCCATTTAGAAGAGACAACAGATTTCTCTTTTGGTCTAAGCACTATGTCCCATACATCATTCTTTAGGATGGACTGATATTCCTCCGTCATTGCATCCTTCCAAGCTTCATCCTTCCAAGCTTGATGTCTGAAGGCTTCTGTAACACTGGCAAGTTCTGAGTTTATGATTTTGTTCATTAAAGCAACATAACTAGAGAACCGTTTGGGTCTTTTACTCTCCCTGAACATTCCTTTGAGTGTTGTATGATCCTCGGCTTCTTTGATCATCTTCCTGGCCCAAAGTGGTCTCTTTCTGCCATTGTCATTTGTATTCTCATCTGATTTAGAAAGTAGTTCATGTGGCATTTCCTCAGGATGCTCCTTCTGAATCTCAAAAGCAAGTTCCTCTTCAAGTACTCTAGGGGAGTAGGTTTCTATCTCACTAGAACTTCTTGCCCTCTTGAATGGTTTCAATGTTAAGGTCAAGCAACTTGTGAAATCCCTCTTAATTCCAGCACTCATGCAGAATTTCTTAAATTTTAGAGGTGTAGGTTTCTATTATCCGTTTTAAGGTTTTATTTTCTTTCCTAAGACACAACCTTTACAAGTTCCTTCATGGGATGGTTTTAGACTTCGGTGCATAGTTTGTAAAGGTACCCTTGTCTTACACCAATAGTTTAAGTTTTCTTAATAGTTGAGTTTTTAGGCCATGCTAGAATTTTCCTATCCATAAGGGTAACTCTATATCCATTTGTCTTTCCTAGAACATAAGGTCTTCAGATTCATGATCTGAATTTCACTTACCTACTTTGGCAAAAGATGCTTGTTGTTTAGATCTGTCAAGGCACTTCACTGCATAGTGACCATATTGATCACATCTAAAGCATTGCACTTGAGAGATGTCTTTCTTTTTAAAAGATTCCTTTCCATTGGAATTTCTCTTTCTTTTAAAAAATCCTCTCTTGTAGGAGTTTTTCTTACTCCTCTTATTAGATGTTGTGTGGAGAACATGAATGTCTTCATCTATGTTTTTCTGTTTATTCTCTTTTGTGGAAAGTCTTGTTTCTTCTTGAAGGCAGTCAATTCTTAGCCTATCAAATTTAGGGAGTTTAGATCTCGCACTTACTCCTTGAACAAATGACTTCCATGAGTTTGGTAGGCCTCCTAGTGCAATTAGGGTTAACTCTTTGTTGTCAATCTGATATCCAATTGTGGATAATTGATCCCTAAGTTCAGTAATCCTCATGAAGTATGTGTTAATGGACTCTCCTTTGTTTATTTGAGCATTGTTGATTTGTTGTTTTAATGCTAGAGTCCTGTAGGTGTTGTTGATCTCATAAGTACTCTCAAGAGATTTGTACATATGGTATGCAGTTTCATGTTTTGCTAAGATAGGCACTATATAATCCCTAGCTGCATCTACAAGGATTTTCATGGCTCTTCCATTGTTTTCAATCCATTGATTTTTCTCAGGTTCAGCCTCAGGTTCCCTTTTATTTTCTCTCACAAGTGAGTCTAGTTTATTCTCTTTTAGGATCATCATGATTCTAAATTTCCATGATGTAAAGTTATCTGCTCTTGCAAGACGATCTTCAAATCTGATCACAGTTGACATTATGAAGAATGTGATGTGAATTCGATTTTAGAAAATACGAATTTTTGAGTAATCTGATTTTAGATTTGATTTGGATTCACACAACGTGGCTCTGATACCATTTAAATGTAATCAAATCTTTTCACAAATAGGATCCTAATACCTAAGAATAAACTAAGTTCAGAAATTCTGTGAAAGACAATTCTAAGTCAAAATGTAATTTCCAGAATTCTTCACTAACTACGATTTCCAGATTTCCTTTTATAAGCGAATGTACTGAATGCAAAACATTAATTAATTTCGATGTTTGCATATCAATGGGAAGCCACCATAAATATGATGGAGACCCGCCTCTAAGAGGCACGTCTCAAAAGAGGACATGTCTCCACAAGTGGAGACCCGTCCGCTCAAGAGACATGTCTCTTTGAGCCCGCGGATCTCTTCTCTCTTAATGACAGTTAGTTTAGTGTCTAAACACACACAAACTAAGGTGGCGGATATGAATAAAATTCTGAATTTATTTAATACAGAATTTAGACATCATTTAATATATTTTAAATTTTATCAAATGCTTTATAAATTCGATTTCACTTATATTCTTAATTTGATTTATTCAGAAGAATAGCTTGGATCTTAACTGACTGAAGCTACCTTTCATCAACAGCCCCCTTGGCCTAGAGACTATGACTTAATGTTGTTTTAAAATGTGGTCTTGGAGGGTGGATGCCACATTATGAGGAGATTAAATATTTTTAATGCTTATTATGTCTCCTCAAGACTTGGACGCCTAGGGAAGAGGTGAATTAAATGTTTTAAAGATTAAAATATTTCAAAGGTGAAATGGGGCGTCCCTTTTGGAGAGAAATGTTGGAAGTTGAATGGTCACCTCAAGTTCTTTAAAAGCAACATTTTGCTTACCATATTGAATTGTTGTCGAAATGACCAATTTTGTGTTTGAAAGACAACACCTAGTTGGAATTGTGGCTGCTTCTCATTCAAACGAACAGATTGAGCATCACAATTGAAGTTTTTGATGAACTTTCCAGTTTTCATGATGCTGGTTTTTGTAATGCTCAAAGTGAATTTCAATCATAAGTATCAGTGTGTTTTTTGTTTGCTTCTGGGTAGTTTTCCAATCTATTTCTAGGCCCTAGGCGACCCTTTATGCAAAGTTTAAAAATTTTATTTGAAGTCTCCATTTTTATATTGAAGTTCACCCCTCTTGGGAGGTTGTACCACGCTGGAAAGTGTCTTGGAATTTGTGCCATATTGTCTATCAGGCTTTCATTGATGTTTGTGGTCTAGATTTGGGCGCTTTCCTTCATAGTATAATTTGCATTTAATTTCAGATCATTTGGAGGAGATTTGAGGGTGTTGTGAGCATATTTTGGTGTGTCTAGTTTGCTGGTTATGAGATTTCAGTTTGCTGGTTTTTATATCAGATTGTCAATAGTTCAGTTTTTGGTTTGTAATTCGATAGTTGAGAAGCTAGAAGTTGGAGAAATCATCTTTCATCATTTTGCATTGATTATACAACTACAATACTTTGTAATTTGAAGATAATTTGTATTGTAAGGCTGGAAAATAGTAGTATTGTTTTAGTCATTTATATTTCTGCATTTACTTTGTGATTTAATGCAAACATTGTAACCCCTGGTTGGTTTACCGCCAATGTGGAGGAATAAGCAATTGTATCTATCATATTTCACGCACTAAATAAGTGGAGTATTCCCACGACTAAATGGATGCCTGCTATTAGCAAATGAATTGTTCTTTCATTGTAATATCTCCCCCCCACTGAACAAGTGGTAGTGCGGAGTTTCATGGTCGGATCACCGCCTGCTCTTTCATTTTCAGCTTTGTAATTCAGTTCAGTTATTGCTAATGATCCCGTCACCATATTCTATCACCTCGCCTTCAATAGGACCTTGGAGAACATTCTTGGTGAAGGTTAGCAAATGAATTGTTCTTTCGTTGTAATATCTTCCACCCACTGAACAAGTGGTAGTGTGGAGTTTCATGGTCGGATCATCGCCTGCTCTTTCATTTCCAGCTTTGTAATTCAGTTCAGTTATTGCTAATGATCCCGTCACCATATGCTATCACCTTGCCTTCAATAGGACCTTGGTGAACATTCTTGGTGAAGGTTACCTTCAAGTTGATTATCTTTTGGGAGCTAACGCTAATCATTGGTGCTTGTGCTAGATTTGTGGTGAAAATTTGGGAAAAAAACTAAGGGGCACATTTCATAGTGACTAATCCTATTGTTGCAAGTATTTGGAAAGGAATGAAAGTATCATTCGGTCTAGAAATGCACTATAAACTGCCCAAATCTATCCAAAATGTTAGTCCTAAATCTGTTATATTCTTACCAAAGAAGCTTCTTCAAATTATACACAAAATCTTTGTCAAAGGACAATGCCACACTTGGGATAGTTTCTATTTGACTTGGATGATCAATGAATATAAACCTTTCAAATCTGAAACTCACAAAAATCTAGAAATAATATCCAAAAGATTGCTTATTTAGACACTGCAAACACTTGGAAAACTTGTTGGGCCATAGGAAACAACTAGTTGTCCCTGGGGCGATCAGGGGATGTCTAGACGTCCCTTGTTCGCCTCGAGGATGGCTAGTCGTCCCTTGATGTTTCCAAGAACTTTTACAGATATCCTCGGAACATTTCCAGTCTTTTTAAAAAATTGGGGGTGATGGGGGGACGTTTCCTATTGGGGACGTCCCTATTTTGGCCGACGACGCATCCGCAAGTTACATAGAAGTTAAGCCAGTTGAGTCATCATTTTGAAGTGGCACCATTGCCACATGAAAATCATAATTTTTACTCATTCCTTTTTGTCTATCTATTAGTTGTGTGATTTTACCAAACATTTTCTAGTTTTTGTGCCCCTTTCATTAGTTAAGGCAATGTAGAATGCATGAAACCCTAGTCACAATTTTAATATCTTTATGCTACTTCTAGTCACAGTTTTTTGATGGTGACACCATGTAAAAAGGGAGCCTTTTACTTATTTCACCTCAAATACTAGTCACATTTCACTTGACAATAACCACTTGAATTGCAATGGACTAGTTCTACCCTTGCAAAAGTGGGACATGATAACATTTTTCATGACAACCACTTTAGTCACCATTTTCACCTACTTAAGCCACTAGAAATGTTCAACAATTAGATTAGACTAATTTTAATGTATTTACCTATTGTCGCAGTTCACATCCTCTTGGCTAATTATAGTGCTAAATTTGAGTTGGTTTGCCATTGTAAAAAGTGCAAAAATAAACCTATTTGTGACATGGTGCCATTAACTTAGTTACTTGCCATTCTTGGCAAAGCTTCCAACTTGGCTTGTCAATCAAAAATTTGCAATTTCTAGCCATGTTTGCCTTGGGGCATTTTCATTAGCTTGTTGCCACTTATGGCAAAGTTTGGCCTTGGTCCTACCACCTTAAAAGAACAAATTCTTTCCTTAGCCATTTTCCTCTTGAATCACAATTTGTCTAGTCTTTTTCATCATCCCTTGATATTCCATTCTTCTTCTACCTATGTTAGAGTCACCTTAACATTCTCGACATTTAATAATCCTCATTCATGAGAAACTTGCAAACATTGTCAACTGGAAAAAATAGACCAATCCCTCATGACTTTGTAACTTGATAGGAAGGATAAGTTGGTTAGCATTGATTAACATGACAAGGATACTAACTATAAATTTGACGCAAAATGCATGGTTTCGTAAGGGTACCAATTTAGGTACTAACAAATCTACAAAAATAGAATTGAGTGTAAAGTATTCATAATAGAAGAAATGAAAAAAATCATAGAAAATAGAAAAGCGAAGAAAAAATAGAATTAATTAAACCATAATATTCCCTAACAAAATAGGGAAGAACTATCTACAAAATATAAACTAATAACATACATAATAGTTGGCACCCAAATGGACTTAAACTTGAAAATCTAGCTGAAACACATAAAAATTCTAAGAGATGGCTTCTTCTATTGGAAAAAATCAAACAGATACATAGCTTTAGGTTTTCCCTTGATTCATAATCAAAAGCTAATAAAATGAAACCCTAATTACTTCATGTGTTACTTTATAAATCTAAAAATAAAATAGCATGATGTTGTCTAAACTAAATTTATACATACGCTATGATCCAGAGGAGAAAATTTGCCCCAAAAGCTAGTAAAAACTTTATAGAAGAATATGTTCAACCTGGAGTAGCACTAGGACTAGTGACCTTACATGAAGTATTCAAACATACAAAAGTTTGAACGATTATTTTTTACATTCAACTCAAATACATGTTGGAATAGAAACCATGACCAATAGGTCTCAAACAAAACACATAGCACTCTAATTGTATGGTATAGCAAGATGTATGAGAATGGGAACTTCTTTTAACTCCTCAAGCTCCTTCCAACTTTCTACTTTCTTTTCATGATTTTGATGGATTTAGACACAGCATAGCATTACACTCCAAAAACTTGCAATTAATCTCAAGTAGTTCGGTACCAAAACATTTGGCACGTCATTTCCTAAGTTTTTCAAAAATTAATTCTAAATTTTTTAATGCATACCCTTCCTTTATTGGGTAATATTTTGTATACTTCATGGCCAAATTGTCAAAGCATGGGAAGACTAAGTTTTTAGTTTAGCATTAGGCCTTACGGCATTTTAATTTTGTTAGCATTTTAATTTGTGATAACGCAAAATAGAACAATGTGTAAGGATAAACTTTTCTTCAAATTATAAGAAGAAGCTCCCTTGTAACAAACACTAAACTAAACCTTAGAACCTATGGGAATGAACTTTAGCCTTTTACAATATGCACAAGATAATTTTGGTGTTTTTGGCATGCAAGACAAACAAACACTAAAAACCCGAAATTTGAAATGCAAATAAATTGATAAATAAAATAAATAACAATATAAATATTAAAAACATAAAAATAAATATTAACAATTTGATATTATTATTAATATAATAATATAAAATATACATAAAAAGAAATATGTTAAAAAAGGAAAAAGAAAATATATATATTAATGGAAAAACAATTGTAAAAGGCAGCAATTTAAGTTAATACAGGGAAGTACAGTGATTGATATAAATAACAGGGATGCAGTGATCATGTTCCCTGGAGGCAGCATTTGAGTTTTAGCAGCGATCAACATTAACAAAAGTTATCTCCTTTCAAAAAGACACGTCTCTCTGTAGAGACATGAGGATATAAAAGAAATGGGAGATCATCAGAAAAGAAGATCATCGAATCAACAAAGGAATATCTTTGAATATTAAACCATCAATCAGATTCAGAAATACATCTGCATTCAGGAAAATCTGGAAAATACAGCAGAAGGAATACATATATTAGAATAAATATTATTGGCAAGAATAAAATTAGAGAAGTAAAACTAAACATAATTATTAATATATAAACACACACACACACACACACACACACATAATATATATATATATATATATATATGTGTGTGCGTGTGTGTTGGAAATATTGTCATTGATGTCAAGAACAGCATGACAGAAGTAACTGAAGTAACATATTTGAAAGTAAAGAAACAAGATCAGCTCAATTAAAGTTACTCTGGCTATTTACACATGAAAAGAAAGATAAGATTCATCAAGGCAGAAGACACAATATCAATGAGATCGCTATGTTTAATGGAACAAAGCATCAAAACATAAGTATTATGATCGCTGTTTGTAAACAACAAAATAATCAAAGACTAATCGCTGGAAAATATGAAGCGATTTTATTAAGACACATTAAATACTCTCTAATTAACTAATCGCTGGAAAGTATGAAGTGAAAAGAAATGTTGTGGTTTATCTTTGAAAAGGCACGATTCAGCAAGTAAAGAAGAACACTTCACAATGAAATTGATTTAAAATCTGAAGACAATTTTACATAACAAACTGCTGTTAACAAGATTTAAAATATTGAAATGATGCAATTCCTTGAGAAAGAACGATTTGTTAACAAATGCTCATAATCTATGGACACATCTTTTTCTGGAAGAAACACGATGAGTAGTCATCAGTTTTGTTAATAAAAACAGTGATTATGATGCGTCAGATTTGATAAGAAGGTGTGATCCCTCTTAATAATGCAAGTCTTGGAATAATGATTTGTTAAGAGTAATACGATTTATTCCTGAAAGAGTATCATCAATTATGAAAAGAAACGAGGTGATATGATTCATGCAACTTCAGATTAATGCATAAAGGAAGTGTAATTTCATCAATAAAATAATCAAGACAAACAAACTAATAAATTAAAGGCATGAGGGGGTGCGATTATGCCTGATAAAACAAGAAAATAAATATTAAAAGACAGATTCAGAAAGACAAGTTGCTCAAGTGAGAAATTGCATTGCTTGGCCAACATACATATATGAATTCATTTCAGTTTTGCAAACAAGTGTGTAGAGTTTGTGTGTAGAAGTGCAGAAGCATCTCTTGTGTGAGCCTAAAAGAAGAGCATACATCACAAAGAAGGGATAGATTGAAGCATGAAGCAGATCTATTGAAAGATCTCTTTCCACATTTGAAATTTTCAGTCAAGAAAGTCAAAGTTGGTGCCTTGCAAGAAGGAGTTGGTGCTCCTTGTAGGTTGGTGCCTACATAACTGATTAAGAGGTTGGTGCCTACTACCATTGTGAACCTATTTTATTATAAAGTACATAATTTTGTACCGTGGTTTTCTCCTGTAAGGGTTTCCACGTAAAATCTTGGTGTCAACTTGTTCATATTGTTATATTCTTGCATAGTTGTTATTGTGTTAGAGTTTAAAGTTGATAAAAGTTGAGAGGGTAAAAATTGTAATATTCTGATCCACCCCCCTCCCCTCTCAGTATATTTGTGTGCTCATCATTTTGTATATGTATATGTATATATGTGTGTGTGTGTGCATATTTATATATTAATAATTATGCTTAGTTTTGTATATATATATATATATAATGCAATGATGATTATTAGAAATATATATATATTTGTGTGTGTGTGTGTATTTATATATTAATAATTATGTTTAGTTTTGTATATATTCATGCAATGACGATTATTATAAATATATATATATATATATATTTCTAATAATCGTCATTGCATATATATATATATATATATATATATATAAATATATATATATATCTCGTGTGTGTATTTATATATTAATAATTATGTTTAGTTTTGTATATATTCATGCAATGATTATTATAAATATATATATATATATATATATATATATATATATATATTCTAATAATATTGCATATATATATATATATATATATATATATATATAGTATTTCTAATAGTCGTATATATATATATATTATACGCTTATGCAATAATAATTCTTGCAGCAATTATTGAGCCTTATAAGTAATTAGGATTCTTTAATATAAATATGGATAATTGATTCTTATTCAAGAGTATATATATGAATGTCTTTATCCTATGATCAATCAAATGTAAGGTTGAAGGGAGCAAGTAGGAGGATGCAGTTTACGGGCCCTCCCATGCTAAGTAGCCCACCCCAAGGGTGGACTGTCTTGGTTCAGACATTCCTGCTGCTTGGGGCCAAGAGGTGGGTTGTCTTGGTTAGACACTCGTGCTCTTGGACTTAGATGGGTTGAGTAGTTTACAGGCACCCCTTTCAAGGCTTTCCTATCAAGTCAAACTATGATTGCAAGGAATTGCAATCATAAGAGAGATGGACAAGACAGCATGGATAGGAAAAGAAGATACAAGTGTATCCACTAAGTAGTCCACCTCAAGGGTGGAATTGTCTTGGTTCGGACGTTCCTGCCACTTGGGGCCAAGGGGTGGGTTGTCTTAGTCGGACGCTCATGCTCTTGGGCTTAGATGGATAGCTTCAAGCGGACTTATCATGCTTCTCATCCAAGTCCTGTTATGATTAAAACTTCCACTATACATTATGGATATTGGTAGTTTAGATAGTCTTAGAATAGTTATGTATTTTAAATAGATAAGGCATTTATTATGTTCTGATCACATGAATTATATTTCCAATATTATCTGACATGATTGTAGGACCTAAAACCAAGATTTATCTTGTTTGAAGCATTTAAGTGGTAAGTTATAACCCTAACATTAAGCTTGTGATTCTAGGGCAAGATTTAGGGAAATCCCAAAAGGGGACATTACACGAACTAGAAAATATCTATCTTTTTGTTACCATGTATAGTCACAAGATTAATCAGCACTTCTACACAAGTCAATATTTTTTATTATCTTTTGACTTAAAGCAAAAGACCTATAATAGCTAGCAAACATTCACTCTTCTTGACTAAATGCATAGACCAAAATGCATGACACAAGAATTGAATCAAATTGAACACAAACACAAGATATTATAAGTTAATTTCAAAGATTTGCATACAAAGCTACAAAACCCAAATCAATAAAAGGATGAACCTTTCTTCAAATTATAAGGAAAAGCTCCCTTGTAACAAACACTAAACAAAACCCTAGAACCTGTGGGAGTGAACATTAGCCTTTTATAGTATGCACAAGATAATTTTGTGGTTTTTGGCATGCAAGACAAACAAACTAGAAAATATCTATCTTTTTGTTCCCATGTATGGGCACAAGACTAATCGACACTTCTACACAAGACAACATTTTTTATTATCTTTTGACTTGAAGCAAATGATCTATAATAGCTAGTAAAAATTCACGCTTCTTGGCTAAAAGCAAAGACCAAAAGGCATGACACAAGAATTGAATCAAATTGAACACAAACACAAGATATTATAAGCTAAATACAAAGATTTGCATTAAAAGCTACAAAACCCAAATTAATAAAGATTGCAATACAAAGCTTGCAAAAATCATGAACAATATTAAACTCACGATTTAACAACAATTTCAATAGTAAGTAGGCATAAAATTATCATAAAGCACTTATTTATAAGTTTCTACAAAGCATAAAGAACTTATTTATAAGTTTCTACAAGGGTTTTGCATGCTCAAGCAATGCAGTTTATTGAAGATAAATGCAAAAAGCAAACCACTGAAGTTCTATGCTGAAATATAATGTTTGCATACAAAGCAAGCACTGAATTCAAAATTGTCTAAAATAAAGAAAGAAATCTTCCAATGGATTTCAATTAATTATATAATGTCTCAAGATAAACCTTCTAGAAGGTCATCTAAGAATAGCTAACCTCCACTAATAGTAGCCACTGAAAATAGCCAATCTAAAATGTTGAACAACTCCTCTCAATGACTTTGATGCAATAAGAGCACCTTCCTCATTTTTAAAACGATAGGCCCTTGGAAGTAGATTGGAACTCAAGCAACAATTTGGTGAACCCCAAACAATCCTGTTGACTTGAATAAGTTTTTTTTATTGAAAATGCACTTACAAACTCTAGCTGCCTCAAAAAACTTGCAATACTTGGTAGTTTGAAACCCTAGGCTTTGTCAAAGACGAAATTTTGGAAAGTCTTTGCTTGGAAAAAACTTGATCACAAAAACCTAGGTGTCTCATGATGAATGAAAAGTAGATATCAACCTTAACCACCGCTAGGTCACTTGCAACCAATCCTTGAAGACAATGTATGCTATTATGGTGGCACTAAATGTTTGAAAACTTGCTAAAAACATTTGATAAAAACCTCACAATGGTGAACAAGATCATGTTGTAATGGAATTCTTATCAATTTTATGTCATAATGCCATAAGGATGGAGAAGCCTGCTCTTTTCATGTGATTTTTGTTTTGTGTTTTCAACTTTTGGCATCACAGTGTTGCTGCACATCAAGGAGACAAATATGCATTCTAATCTGGATGAAGGGTTCATTCTTTAACCCCAAAAAATGCCTAATAAGATATTTGAATTCATTGAGTTCAATTCTATCAAAATAAATTCTTGCTGATCTTGAATTTCTTTTGTCCACTCTTTGCTATCAAATATCTAACCCAACTCATGTTCAACACAAATTGAAAAGTAGGATTTTTATTTGTCTATTTGAATGATTGAGAGTCGAGACAAATATATATTATAATCTAGACAAAGGGTTCACTCCTTAACAAAAAGAATTGTCTAATAAGATATTTGAATTCATTGAGTTGAAGCCTATCAAATTTGAGACAAAGACTCCCCCCTAAATCATGACATGTACATCTTGAACATACTTCCTAGTTTTAGAGGTTCACTAGTAATAAAATGACTAGTTGAGGATATTTCTCTTTTTCCAATATTGTAGAGGAATGGTCATTGGCTTTAGCAAATGATCTAGTTGGACCTATATCTATATAAGCATCTAAGCTCTACATACATACAAATAGTTACAAAGTATGTAGCAAAAGCTCCTGTAAAGTTTTGGGATTATCTACTTCAAATAAAACTTGTTCTATTGTAGCCATTCTTTTGCCCAAATAATTTCATGACTTCTAATAAATGGCTAATATTTTAATATCTTCTACTTGTCTTATTGAATCTAACTTGGCCGATATCATATCATAAATATTTACCTTTTCTTTTTTCCTTCTACTTTTTCTTTTTCTTTTGTTTACCAACTAAATTGCCTTCTTTTGTGCTTGGTTTTTCTTCTATATCTTCTCCATATACAAGTATATGCCTTGTTTTGTTTTTTCTCCAAGTTGGTTCCTTGTAACCATGATCAATTTGATGATCTTTTTATTTTAATTCTTTCTTTCTCGGCTTTCAATTATACAAGTTTGTGTTGCTTCTTTTTGCTTGTTGTCTTCATTTTTTCTTTTGTCATTGCATTATTGTAGTCATCTCTATTTTCCACCAAAGTCAGTTTTGATTCAATGGCTTTAAGTTTTTCTTTAGGATCTTGTTGAATAAGTTTTCTTCTCTTTAGATTCTTCTTTCTCTTCTTCTATAGATTCCATCCTTTGTTTCAACATGATTTCTCTAGCTAGCCGATCTATGATCATAGCATATTTTTTAGTAGGAATTTCTACAAGCTCACAATATTGTTGATCAAGATATAAAATAGCTTCTTGGCATGGTATAACATCCCACCACGCTTTCACTTGAGGGGATTTGATAATGCTTTGGCATGAAAATTGTAATTTTTATAAAATAGTCAATGTGTAATGTGGCCATTGTAGATATAGCACCAAATGTGCATTTAAACTTTGCGAGGAGCAACGTAGTGGCAAAGCACATGTTGAGGCAATTTATTAGCAATATATTTGAACTTTTGCTTGGGAATAAGGTGAGGTGTAATGTCCCCAACGAATTAATATCACTTAAACCCTTGAAAATATATAATTTAAGTGATACGCTCTAATACCACTATAAAGTCCCCAGTGGATATTAATGCTAATATTGCTTAACCCTTACACAAATATCATATAAATTAGTTGCTTTGATATACCTTATAATGTCACAATCAAGTATTTAGGGTAAATAGTTGATAGATTTACTAATATTTAACTTAGAACCATAAAAACCCTAAATTTGTATTGATGTTTAACCACATCAATAACAACTCAAAAATATGTACAACCAAACCTTATAAAACCCTAGATTATATTAACATTTACACAACTTTAATATCCCATTATTATGCTTTAGACTTTACTATCAGGCCCTAAAATGGAAAACCCTAATATGTTCTACCTAAATCTAACAAACCCACAAATCTATTTCATTTGTACATATACATGGATAACCAAGATAATAAATCAAACCCACAATGGAAGATAAACTACAAACAATATTTATATGAAAAAAGTTGGAAATGCTTTACAGAATATTGCTACCACAACAAGATCCGACTAGAATATGATAGCTACAATAAAAATAAGGCTAACTAGTTGTAACAATAAACTATAACTACTATACTTAGTCTACAACAATGTTATAATAACAACACAGAGTTATAACTGCTCGATCGGGGATAAGCAATAACTTACTACACATCACATAGATGGCATGAAGATGTGATGCACTACCATGAAGATCCAATATCTCTAGTTTGTTCTTCCACACTAACTATTGTTGAATATTTTGTCATTGACGTCAAAGGCTTGGGTGTTGAGAGGGGCCGATAGCCAGGCAAGCACCTCAATAAGTCTCCCTAGATCATTTGAGTCAGCAATTTGTTTCTTTATGCCAGGTTAGTATTGAACTCAAGTGCCATAGTGGAAGGATAGCCACATCAGCATTGAATTGTCAAAGAAGCTTTGGGCTCTTTCTTCTTAACTCTAACAGCTTTCTGAAGTAGGATTCATTATCTAAAGATGTCTTTATTTTAGGATCAAAAAATGAAGTGAGGCGTCTTAGGGATTCGTGGTTTCTTGTGGCGAATCTATTCATGGCAATGATTTGAGAATTAATTAGAAACCATTTTGAAGTTTCCTTTTTGGCTATTTGTGACCTAGCTTGCACATTTATTCATTGCAGGATAGTCATGGTTTTTATTAAGTGTATGGAGCGACAGCTTCAATAGTATCCACCAGTTCGTTGATTAAGGGCGGCTTAATACTTTGTGGCATTCTATTTATGAAGAGACGTGAACCTTTAATGTGCTTTTGCATTCTTTCTAGAGATGTTTTTGTTTTAGATGGGCTGAGTATGTGTTTGGTGATTTACGCTCATATGGAATGTATGCTTCTTTGAATTTCTTGATAGAAAGACATCGCTCTTTTGAGTATGGCACGAGCAGCATGCTAATTCGTTTGGTATCTTCTATTCTAGGCACGTGGACTGTATGAACAATGAGGCCATATTCTCTCTGTATTGAGAATCAAGGGAGTCGTGTGTGTTAGTTCTGCTCATGCGTGGAGTCTAATATTGCTTCCAGTTTTTGCAACAGCCTTTTTAATTGTCGTTTGATATATCTCAAGCCTGTGAATGTGGAGTTATATATTTGTGTTGTTATGGGTGCACTATGAAGATGACGTTGGTTTTCGATGGAAGTTGAGTGTATTCGAAGGCTTTGCCATTTCTTTGTATGGGCATTGAAGAATGAAAAAGTTGTTAGAGTATTCATGAGACTTGAAGTGAAGCTCTAAATATTTGTGACAGTCAACGTGGTCTTTTGTGGAAGTCGTGATTGCATTCATCTTCTTCTTATCGGGTGTAGAAGACCTTTTGGGATGAGATTGCATTTGGAGTGGGAGTCGAGGTAATGTGTATCGTTGTTGCCTCCATTTATTATATATTGTGTTGTTCCTTCATGTGAATAAAGTGTGGTCAACATTTTGTGGAATGGTGTTGCTTCAACATTATTAAAAATTTCTGAGTTTATTGTGCACGGGCTAGACATTGCACAACACTATTCTAATACATTTCCTGGTCAAGAAAAACTGTTTAAGGGTGGGTGAATGTGCACCTTAGTGTGCAGTCTCAGAAGGTTGAATGTATTTTGATAAGGCTGAGGACATGTTTGTATTTGTATGTGCTATCACAATCTTATGGTGAAATTGCCAAGGAAGAGCTTGTGTGACTTTTCATGGTTATGCTTTTCTTGGAATCAGCTTGTTATGAAGAATGCTATAAGGCAGTGTAAGGATCAAGTGTTGTTTGAGATGGAGGTGTAATTCTAAACATAAAATTTTAGAGTTTGATCAGTAAATTTATTTGCAAGCATGATAGTATCAATTGATGTGAAGGACAGATATCAATGTTAGAAATCAGAGTTACAGTGATGTGATAATCTTTTGTGAGTCGGTGTTCACGCTTAAGTTGGTGCTTCAACCATATGAAGTTGGTGCTTCAAGGAAGTTGGTGCCATGTGAAATTGGTGTTCCTCTTGTTGATGTTTTCTCTTGTTGTTTTGATTGTGGATTCTTATGGTTTCATGTTTTAAAAGATTAAAATACTGATTCACCCCTCTCCTCCCCCCCTCTTAGTATTTTTTGTGTGCTCTTCAATTGGTATCAGAGTGGGGTTCCTTTGGAAAGAGAGCTTAATCGCTTGGAGGTAGATCCTGATAGCACACATGGGTTTAAATGAAGAGTTTTCCGATGAAGCAATCTTATTTATGGCTGAAGAAGTAAATATGCCTGAAATTGAAGATGAAGATATAGAAGATGAGCAATATGATGAAGAAGGAGAAGTAGATCTTGAAGCAAAACTTATAAGTGCCCTAAGTGAAATCAAAAAACTTAGGAAGAAAAATCAGAACTTGAAGTTGCAGCTACAAGTAAAGAATGAAACAAAAACGAAGAGACCTCAAGCACCTGGAGAAGTTGAAAAGAAGATTGTTGATCTAAAAGTTCAGATTGAAGAAGCTAGAAGAATAGAAGAAATCAGAAATCAGCTTAAGCTAAAAGAAGAAAATTGTGAAAGACTTGAAGCTGAAATAGTTTCTCTTAGAAAATTAGATAAATCATTGTTACAGCTGATTCATGAGGTGATAAATAAGAAAAAATTTGTCATTGGACAAGATGATTAACTCGCAGAAATCTTCTATTGATAAAGGTGGAGTTGGATTTGAAGAAGGTCAAAAGAAAAACTTTTATAGAAAAAAAGGTTCACAATCAAAAATCAGAAAAAGCACTTTCAGAAGACCTCCTATTCCAAGGCAACCTCACATGACCAGGTTCAACAATTCTTTCTTTTATGGGTATTGTTTTTCATGCAATTGTTTTGGTCACAAGGCAGAAAACTGTAGAGTGTATGCAAAAAGTGATTTCAGATTTATGAGAAGGAACTCTTTTGCTCCTCTGATGAATTACAATATCATATGTTACAGATGTAATAACTTTGGTCATACTGCAAAGTCTTGTAGAAGCAATTTTGCAGAATCTTTCAAGCAAAGTAAAAAGGAAGAGCAACAGGTGGCTGGAAAAGCAGTTAATAAGAAGGGTTGGAGAAAAAAGAAAGAGGTAGAAAAAGAGAAATCTATGATTGTGCAAACAGCCCTACATGCACAGAATGAGAGTGATCAATGGTACATTGATACTGGCTGTTCCAGACATATGACAGGAGACAAAAGCAAGTTTCTCAAGTTGAAGAAAACGAATGGTGGTACAGTAAGGTTTGGAGACAATGCATCAGCAAAAATTTCAGGTAAAGGCACTCTTGTTTTGGATGATGGTAAGACCAAGATTGAAAATGTTTTGTATGTAGAAGGTCTGAAACATAACTTATTGAGTGAGTCAAATTTGTGACCAAGGGCACACTCTTCTTTTCAATTCAAATGGTTGTGAAATTAGTAAGGATAGTAGACATATTGATGAAGCTTGTAGAACTGCTAACAATCATTACATTCTTGATGATATCAAAAGTGAGAAGTGTCATTTGAGTCAGGGAAATATGATAATCTTGTTCAGATCAATAGTAAGGAAACATTTGAATACTTGTGGAAGAAGTTGGGAGTAATTTCACTCCGTCTTTGACTAGATGTCTATAATCAGGGGGAGCTTTCAGTGTCACATTTTATCATCCCCATTTTAGTTATGCGGGTTGTTCAGTTCATCATTGATGTCAAAAGGGGAGTAGTGAGTCAAGGGGGAGCAACATTGTTTCAGAGCAGTTTGGTTTCAGGAGGTGTTGCCATCAATGACAAAGGAAGTTGAATACTTGTGGAAGAAGTTGGGAGTGATTTCACTCCGTCTTTGACTAGATGTTTATAATCAGGGGGAGCTTTCAGTGTCTCATTTTATCATCCCCATTTTAGTTATGCAGGTTGTTCAGTTCATCATTGATGTCAAAAGGGGAGGAGTGAGTCAGGGGGGAGCAACATTGTTTCAGAGCAGTTTGGTTTCAGGAGGTGTTGCCATCAATGATAAAGGAGGAGATTGTTGAACATTTTGACATTGATGTCAAAGGCTTGGGTGTTGAGAGGGGCCGATAGGCAAGCAGGCACCTCAATAAGTCTCCCTAGATCATTTAAGTCAATAGTAAGGAAACATTTGAATACTTGTGGAAGAAGTTGGGAGTGATTTCACTCCATATTTGACTAGATGTCTATAATCAGGGGGAGCATTCAATGTCACATTTTATCATCCCCGTTTTGGTTATGTGGGTTGTTCAATTCATCATTGATGTCAAAAGACGAGTAGTAAGTCAAGGGGGAGCAACATTGTTTCAGAGCAGTATTGGTTTCAGGAGGTGTTGCCATCAATGACAAAGGAGGAGATTGTTGAACATTTTGTCATTGATGCCAAAGGCTTGGGTGTTGAGAGGGGTCGATAGGCAGGCAGGCACCTCAATAAGTCTCCCTAGATCATCTGAGTTAGCAATTTGTTTCTTTATGCCAAGTTAGTATTGAATTCAAGTGCCATCGTGGAAGGATAGCCACATCAACGTTGAATTGGCAAAGAGGCTTCAGGCTCTTTCTTCTTAACTCTAGCAGTGAAATGTTTCCCTTAATTTTTTCTTGCTTTTTTCAGTTCACATACAATGCAATCATGCACCCGTTAAGGTTAGCTCCAAATCAAAACGATGCGGAAATAAACTCTAACCAAGAACACGCCCTAAAACCACTTAAGGAAACTCTAACCAAGAATGCGCCCTAAAACCACTTAAGGAAGAGGGGTGGGCATATGGTCAAAGAATCCCTAGGATCTAATAACTCAATATCTGACTTGATTACAATTGAGAGAGAGAGCTAAACTCAACACCAAGAATGTGCACACAAGATCCTTTAGAAGGCGAGGTGCTAACCTATGGAGTGCTAATTACAAAACTGAAAGAACACTTCTTCTGCTAAGAAGGCATCCACAAGCGGTGGGAATACTCCACTTATTCAGTGGGTGAGATTATTACAATTATTTTAAGGTGGCAAGCTAGCCATGTAACCACACTTCCACTTGTACAATGGGGGGGTATACAAATCCTCACAACCACTTATTTTGTGGGGGAATACAACATTAATTGAATAAGCTTTATTAAACTCAACCACTCAATCGTGAGAGTATAAGATAAACTAAAAACTGCAGTGAAGTAAACAACTGATGTTAGTACTACTAAACAGCTTACAAACAAATGGCATACAGCTGCAATACAACAAAGTTAAGCTTCCAAAACATATGATAGTTAGAGTAACACTTCCTCTAACTCTTACAATGTTCAAAGATATTGAATTGAAGCACGAACCAGCAGTATAATGAAAATATGCAAATCTGATTAGAAACAGCATTAACAGAAAATCAAACCAGCAACTTGAATACTCACATAAATGGACGTATCTTTTCCAAATCAACTCAAAAAACTCCCAAACCACAGCCAGATGACAGCTAGGAGATAGGCGTCCAACTTCCAATGGAGACTTGAGCCAAAAACAGAAGCCACAAACTCCAATGCACATGCCAGGAAAAGTACGACCAAGCAAGAGGGTCGACCTTCCTCTAAAAATTAGATTCTTCACCAAAAAAATCTGCAAACTTGCAGAAAGGGGCGCCCTTCATAGTAGAACAGCATGGGCCAGTACCCAGAATGATAGGAAAATCAGTGGCGAAGCAGTGATCAGAAATTCGCTTCAGCCATGAACCAATCAACAACTCAATAACAGGTTATACAGCAGCAACCTGTTAAATAACATCAGAAATAAAGCTCCATTTGCACTCCAATGTGAAGTACAGTCTCAAAGACCCACCTAGGAAGCCATAGTTTCAAGCCCGAAGGATGGATTGCAAAATGCTAAGCTTCCCCTTAGCCAAGTTCTGGATTTCAAACCAGCAACATAACTTTACTTTCAAATTTCCAAGATGATATACAAAGAGCAAGGCACCAATACGATATATAAGTTTCAATTGGCAAATGAAGCAATTTGTAACTCCCAACAAGAAACTGTTCAATTCCTCCAAGGGATGCCATCTCTTAATAATCACTTTATTTTGAATTTAATGAAATATTATTCATCTCCCTTTTTGGCGTCCAACTTAAAGTTGCACAATAAACATTTAAAAACAAACATTAAATGCATATGAAATTCAACCCCCTTTATGTCCCCTTCATTAAAACAACTTGAAGTCATCAAGCCTAGGCATGGGGGTACAACTTCAAGATATGAAAATTGACTATGTCTGGGACTCAGTCCAAGGAGGGATAGAAGCCAAAACCAAAGCCAACACTCAAACTGATTCTGCCAAAAATAGAATGATGACCTAAGCAGGACTACTGATGGTGCCACTGCCACAATTAGACTTACTAACAATAGCCAATGCCAAAAATAGTAAGTTAACTTCAAAACCTTCAAAAAGCCAACTGAATAGCCACACTGCCCAAAATGTGAACTACAGATGATTGAACTGCTGCTAGAAAGATACTGCTATAAATAGACTTACTAAAAGTAGCAACTTCTATAAATAGTAAGTTTGCAAAACTTCATCTGAGCAGTAATCATGACTTACTATAAATAGTAAGTGTCTCCAAATGCCTTATGAGTACAATCCGGGAAGCCAACATGACTTACTATAAATAGTAAGTGCCTGGAAAAGTTATCAGATGGAGATGCGTGATACACCACTTTGAAGCTCTCTGAAAACCCAAAAAACTCCACCAGACATGCATCAAAAACCCATGCATGCAAGCCCTCAAACCTGCATCTGAAACCTCCTAAAAAATAGGAAACCCTAATTTTCAATTATGCTTAGCCTATAGCGGAAATAGGCTAAAACCTCAAGAAGAGCATAGGGCTAAAATGGGGACATTACAAGCGGCTTTATGAAGTCGGATTCATTATCTGAAGACGTCTTCATTTTAGGATAAAAAAATGAAGTGGGGTGGCTTATGGATTCATGGTTTCCTGTGATGACTCTGTTCATGGCGACGATTTGAGTATTAATTAGAAACCATTTTGAAGTTTCCTTTTTGGCTATTCGTGACCTGGCTTGCACATTTATTCATTGCAAGATAGTCATGGTTTTAATTAAGTATATGGAGCGACGAGTTCAATGGTATCTGTCGGTTCATTGATTAAAGGTGGCTTAATACTTCGTGGCATTCTATTTTTGAGGACACGTGAACCTTTAATGTGCTTTTGCATTCTTTTTGGAGACATTTTGTTTTAGACAGGCTAAGTATGCGTTCAATGATTTGCGCTCATATGGAATGTATGCTTCTTCAAATGTCTTGACAGAAAGACATCGCTCTTTTGAGTATGGTTCGAGAAGTATGCTAATTCGTTTGGTATCTTCTATTCTGGGTACTGTTGTGACCTTTTCACACATCGCCTCATTCAAATGGGGACCCCCCAATTTTTGCTCCATTTTGGTCTTTTGGCTTTTGTTTTGTCTCTCTCTCTCTCTCTCTAATCTTTTTGTCCTTTCGGGGATGTCCTATTCTTTGACCTAATTTGAAATTTTGGCTCTCTGTAAGGTTTCCTATCATCCAAGCTTTTTAAAGGTCAAACTGAGTTATCAAATTGGAATCTGAGCTTAGTACAGCAATCACGAGGCTTCCAGCAAAGTCCCACTGATTTTTAATTGAATTCTGACCACTTACTATTTTTAGTAAGTGCACAATCTAGGACTGTTTCATCAGGATTTTGGAATTCTGACTATCCCATCACATTCAGGTAACTCTCAGCTAGTTACACGTCAATTTTGGGCAGAATCAGACAACCTGCTATTTTTAGCAGTTCAGGCTTCAAGAGCCATTTTCAAAGTTCACACATATGATTTTCAAATGCATGTCTGGCGAATGTTTCTGGGTTTTTCAAGACCTTCGCAACGATGTAACATGCAAACCAAGGCAATCACTTTCAGAGTTCAGCCTTCGGAGGCTATTTTTAGGGTTTACATACTGAGTTTTTCAACGCATGTTCGGATATTCCTTCTGGGTTTTTTGAGAGCTTCGTAACAGTGTGACATGCAAGCGGAATGGGTCATTTTTTAGGGACATACTATTTTTAGCCAGTGCCCGCATGTTGACCAATTTTTTGGGTTTTTCTGGGTTTTTCGAGATCCCACGGGCAATGTGACATGCAAACTCATCCGACATCAGATCGATCGCTTTCCAGACACTTGCTATGTTTAGCAAGTTCACTCCGGCAGCCACCCGACACTTCAAGTCAGCAAGCAGAACGACATGCAACGCAAACAAAGTCAAACGGAGACCGTTCAGGATACATGCAAGTCAAATTAGGGTTTCCACTTTTATAGGGGGCGAAACTCAGAAATCGTCAGAATGAAGTACCCCACTGATATCAACATACTTCAAGCAACCTACTGGCAAAATTTGAACGAAATCGGAGAACTTACTATTTTTAGTAAGTCATCTCAGGGCTATAAATAGCAGGTTTGCGCCAAAGGTAGGTGTGAACAGGGCACTTAAGTTATCAGGATCAGGCATAGCAAGTTTCAAGTCAAACGGAGTTGAAGAAGTCAGGCAACTTTGGAACTTACTATAAATAGCAGGTAGCTATAAATGGCAGGTCAGAGCGAGGGATAGGCAAAAACAGGTTCATCACACTGCAAGGATCATATGGTGAAAAATTCAAGTCAAACGGAGCTGCAGAAGTCAAGAAATTTTAGGGTTTGCTAAAAATAGCAGGGTGGCTAAAAATAGCAAATGATCTCGAGCAACAGGTATAAGAAGGGTAGCAAGGTCACAAGAAGCATAATCACGCCAGCTCCAGTTTCAAGACAAAGGAAAAGCTTTGGGGATTCACACTCCTCCAGAATTTACTAAAAATAGAGTAGCTGAGGCGTTGAAAATTTTCAAGTCTGTAAGAGTTGAGGCTGGCATAAAATTTGCCTAAGTCAAAAATGAAAGTGATACCTTCAAAATGCGCCCAAGAGGGAGAAGGACTTGAGAAAAAAAGGTTTAAGGCAAGTTGAAATGAGAGTGGACCCCTCTAAATGCGCCCTAGGCAAATGTTTGAGGTAGCAAGGCATTAAAATTTTCTAAGTCATTGGAGATGAAAGTACAAGGGGTCATATGCGCCCAAGGAAAAGGGTAGCATCAAGAAATATTCTAAGTCCTCAAAAATGGAAGCTCCCCTAGCTAAATGCGCCCTTGAGGTGAAAGCCACTCAAAAATATTTCTAAGTGTTGAAAATCAAAGCTTGATGGGCAAAATGTGCCCAAGGTAAGCATGAGTCTTAGAAAATGTTCTAAGTCTTGAAGAATGGAAGTGCATGGGTCAAAATGCGCCCAAGATGAGAAGCAAGAAGTTTAAAAAAGTTTCTAAGTCAAAAACAAAAGTAGGCACCTTGAAATGCGCCCAAGCTTATATGGTGGCATCAAAAATAATTCTAAGGCAACAAAATGAAAGCTCAGCCTAGTAAATGTGCCCTCAAGGAAGGAGATGATATGAAAAGTTTCTAAGTGTTGAAACTTGAAGCTCCCACATGAAAATGCGCCCAAGGGGAATGAGCAAGCATGAAAAGTTTCTAAGTGAAGAAAAATCAAAGCTCCCCTACCAGAATGCGCCCATCATGCAAGGAGGTGTATAAAGAATTTTCTCTAAGGCATCACATGGAAGCTGAAGGGTAGAAATGTGCCCTTGAGGTGAGAGCCACCCAAAACATTTCTAAATGTGGGAAATAAAAGTAGGTCCCCCAAAAGGCGCCCAAGTTGAAATAGAAGATAAAACGCCTAAGGCATTGAGAATGAAAGTTGAAGGTGCTAAATGCGCCCAAGCTGAAGAGGTAGGAAGGGTGGCTGAAAGTTTCTAAGGCACAAAATAAAAGCAGCAGGGGTGAAATGCGCCCAAGGTGAGTTGAGGTATTTGAAATATTTCTAAGTTATAAAATTGCAGCATTACACCTAAAATGCGCCCAAGATAAAAGGGGCTTGAGCATGAAAAGATGTCTAAGTATGGGAAATGAAACCTCACTAGCTGAAATGCGCCCAAGGCTGCAAGGAGGGTGAAGAGTAAATATCCAAGGCATTGAAGGTAGAGGTTGGAAGGCTGAAGTGCGCCCAGCAAGGGTTATGAGTTGAATAAATTTTCGAAGTATGAGGAAAATAAAGGTAGCATGTATAAAATACGCCCAGCTTACAAAGCTACAAGGAGGACATGGCAAGAGAGTTTCAAGGCAATGAAATTTCCTCCAGCCTAGGTGAAATGCACCCAGCAAGAGAAATGATGGTAAAATAGTTCTAAGTGGAGTCATAAATAAAATCTCCCCATCTAAAATACGCCCTTGGGGGAGGAAGACTTGAGAGGAATTTCTAAGTTAGAAAATAGAAGTGGAAGACCTCAAATGCGCCCAAGGTAGAATCAAGGAATTTAAATTTTTTCTAAGGCATTTTCAAGGGTGAAAGTGTGAAGGACGCCTAAGGGGTGATGCTAAAATTTCCAAAGGCAGGGTGAAATGCGCCCATGAACATGAAGAGAATTTCTTCAGGGAAGCAAGAAAAGTACCAAGGCATCAAAAAAATGAAGACTGCAGGTGTGGAATACGTCCAGAATAAAATGGAATCAACCTTAGCAAATTTTATTATTTTTCAAAAATAATAAAAATTAAATGTACCCCTTCGTTTGGATACACATGAAAATGATGATTTCTGAGGGGAAATTTCTTCTAGGCATTGGACATTTCCCACCGGGAGATGAATTAAAGTTCTTCCACACCTTGCTCGTGTTGTTTCGACAAAGATTTCAGCCTGGCACCCGTTTAGCAAATTTCCTAAGGCTCTGAGGGATAAATTTTCGAAGGCATGGTAAAATAAAGCTCAAGAGGTCAAATACGCTCAAAGGGTAGAGATGAAATTTGTCCCAAGGCATAGAAGAATTTGAAGATGAAATGAAGCTAGAACATCAAGCATTCAGATGTTGAAAAGTTGTAAAAGTTTTCTGGAAATGATGAACTCTATCAGGATCCGGAGATCAATCAGTCGGAACATGAGAACTAGGTAAGTGAAGTGAGTTTATGTTACAAGTGTTCTGATGCTCTTCTTTTTGTTTTGCAGGATGAACACCGGAGCCAGAGCGTGAGGACTTGAGGTGATGAAGCTGGATAATGCTATAACTTTGGAAAGGGAAATGACAGTGAAGATTTGTCTAAGGCATTAAGAACGTGATGCAAAAGAGGCTAAGTGCGCCCAAGGCAGTGAGTTGAAGAAATGTGAAAGTTACAAGAGAGAAATGCATCCAGGAATGAAAGCAACAGGAGGACTTAACGAAGAAGAACTTTTTACAAGGAGGATTTGAACCAAGTGTTGTTGTGTGTTTGCCTCCTCCTAACACAATAGAATTGGCAAAGAAGAAGAACAGTGGGAACACGTTTCTAGACGAGAATCTTCTAGAAGAGGATAGTGGGCATTAATTGCTCATGGTTCCTGCAGAGGAGTGGAGAATCTTTTGTGCATTTATTGCCCCTCTTCTCTATGGCGGTTTTTAGGGCAAAAACCCTAATTAGGGCATATGTGGCTCGATCTGAGCTCTTCATTGTAATTCAATCTAAGTCGTTCGTTGGACTAGGCCAACTATAAAAGGGGCATCCCCCCTCATTTGTAAAAAAAGCAGATTAGATTAAGAAATCAGAGAGATAGCTAGGAGATAGAGCTTAGAAGTAGCATTTAGCTTAGACGATAGCTTAGTTTCAAAAGGAAGGAAAACTTTCCCTTTGAAAGTTTTGTAAATGGTTGTTGTGAACACTTTTCATAATACAAAGAGTTTCATTGCTTGGTGATTTCTTCTTTTGTTATGAGTAGCTAACAAGGCCCTTTCATCTTTCCGATTCAAGTAGATTGAGTAGAGTAGACTTTATTTTATGCAAATAGTTGTTAATTGTGGAGTGTGGCGTTTTGGTTTGAGCATATCTTCTTTCATCCATACCACTAGCGGGCTTGCTGATGGTAAGTTCGCCTTGCATGGTCAACTAGAGTATTGGCACTTAACTTCAATTGTGGCTCATATGTCCATATGCATCGTTGTGATGGTATGTACATGTTGTGTCATAATTTGAACACCTTTCTCATCCTTTGAAGATTGCACCAACTTTGTCAGAGTTGTCTGAAGGGAGACAAAGCAAAGTCTGTTTTGAAGATTGTTTAAGTCGATCCTCATCCTCCACCCTTTAGGAGGAGTAGATGGTAGCATCTCTAATCCTTATATCCTTTTACATTCAGCATTATCCGGTTAGCTTAAGAACCCGAGCTTCATTGACAAATCTCCTGAAATTTGAAAATCCTTTCTTCTGAATGAGCAACTCACATAATTCCCCTTGGAATACCCAACATATTCACATCAACCAACTGAGTCTATTCGCGATAAAAGAAACCTTGGAGTTGAACGCATGAACTTTCACGCAATCTTAGCATGTGGAATACTTTGATCAAGAGAGAATAGAGTGACCGTTGGACATTTTATTCTGTGTTGGTGTGGTCATAAAACACACGTCAACAAGTACATGGACTGTATGAACAATGAGGTCGTATTCTCTCTGTGTTGAGAATCAAGGAGTTGTGTGTGTTAATTTTGCTTGTGCGTGGAGTCTAATATTGCTTCCAGTTTTTGTGACAACCCTTTTGATTGTCGTTTGATATATCTCAAGCCTATGAATGTGGAGTTATATCTATGTGCACCATGTTATGAGTGCGCTATGAAGATGACGTTGGTTTCTAATGGAAGTTGAGTGTATTCGAAGGCTTTGCCATTTTTTTGTATGGGCATTGGAGAATGAAAAAGTTGTTAGAGTATTCGTGAGACTTGAAGTGAAGCTTTGAATATTTGTGACAGTCAGTGTGGTCTTTTGTGGAAGTCGTGATTGCATTCATCTTCTTCTTATCGGGTGTAGAAGACGTTTTGGTATGAGATTGCATTTGGAGTGGGAGTCGAGGTAATGTGTATCGGTGTTGCCTCTGTTTATTATATATCTTGTTGTTCCTTCATGTGAATGATGTGTGGTCGGCATTTTGTGGAATGGTGTTGCTTCAATATCATTAAAATTTTATGAGTTTATTGTGCTCGCCAAAATGATATTAATGTATTTAATTATTTTAATTATTTAATGTTGCCTGGCAAAAAGTGCAGTTATAAAGTGATATTGGGGAATAATTAAAGGATATATTAATAAAGTGTTAATTGATTTTGGCGAGACAAAAAGTTAAGTTACCGGTTCGGCCCTCCTAGCCCCTTGATCTCGGCTCGGTTCAGCTCTAGCACATGGTTCTAGTCTGGTCCAGTCCTGGTCCGGACAGGATCCGGCCCATAGACTGTGGGTCCGCACAGGGTCCAACCTTGACACACCAAAGAGAACCTAGCTCGAATCTGCTGTTTTTTTCTGCCCACCTGCAATTTGCGCGACGATTTCTATAATCCATATCCTTGAGTAGCATCCTAGGAAGTGCCAAATGGGGTGGGTGAATGTGACAAATGTTAAATTGTTATGGTTAAGGATGATTATAATATTACACATACCAATTCAAAAATATGATGTTGTCCTCAATGTCAAGGAAGTCACTTAATCAACACAAGACGAACTCTGTAAATTACACATAGCAATGGAGAATACTAAAAAAGACACATTACTTTACAATAGTGTAAGTAATTGAATTGAATGATTTAGTATGTTTCTACTATTTTTATATTAGTATTTCGAATCATATGATCTGATTCGTTTAGATCATAGAGGCGCTTCACATCAATGGTGCACTGCTAACTCTCGAGATTTTTGAAGATATAAGAAAGATGGAGCTATCACCTGCTATCATTACATCGCAGAAATGGGTTGCCATCCGATGCCTCCAATTGCAAGGAAGTTGCAGGAATGGGAATGGTACTCCAATTACAAATGTTCGACTCGAGGGAATTCGACGCCAAGGGCGTTGGCTTGCATAAATTTTAATACTTTTAATGATTAATCTAATATAATATGTTTCAAATTTAATATTGTTTATTTAATAGTATATTTAAAATTTAATACATTTATATATATATTTACTATTTAGTAATATATAAACATTATACAAGTAACAATATTAATAATATATAATATTATTAATTATAATAATATAATTATAAAAGAAAGTTAATATTAATAAATAATAATTAATTAAGTTCATATATAATATGTAATGTTACAATATAAATATAATATAATACTATTGTACATTAAAAATATTAAAAATATGTATATTACATCTATAAATATATATATTTTATATGTTTTTGTATTAACAAACCCAAAACAAACCCAACCCCCAAAAAAATTTTGCCCGAACCTGCAAACCAAACCCTCAAACCCAAACCAAACCAGTAACTTAGGCAAAAAGGTATTATAAAAGGACTTGAGAGCTCATTCTTTCATAATTCTTGATTATTATTTTACTTGGGGTTTGTATTTTGGTGGAGCTCTTCAAAGTTTACGACCCTAGCTGGGAATTCCTATGGGTTCCAATTCCGGTGGTGAAAGATTCCTCCCTAGCTGGCGTTGGCAGATTCATTCAGGATTCACAGCTGCATTTCAACGGTTGGGTTGATCGATTTTGATAATTTGTGAGTCTTGTTAAGCAAGACAAATTATCCAATAGAAATTGAAGGGTTTCGATATATCTTCAGGCACAGTTTGGTATTGAGCTTGTTGTTCAGTTTGAAGGGTTTATTTCAGTTCTGGTCGCCATCCTTGAGCATATTGTGAGGGCATTTGGTTGTGACAATTGAATAAGAAGGGTTAGTGTATTCATTTTATTGTGGCCACCATGCTTTGACTGTTTGGTGATATGGTGTGCATATTCTCCCTGCTGAGTGATACCATTAGCAGCTCAGATTAATCTGAACCCCTGTGTTGGAGAAAGAGGGCCCTTAGCTAAGTTGTGGTCACCTGGGGAAGGTCGTGGTCTTCAGGAAAACGGCCAGAACTCATATAAATGAGCAGGGTGCACTTGTTAGTACCTGCACAGGTCTGAAAAAAGGACGTTAGAGCTTCCTGGGAAAGGAAATGTGCATTTTGAGGGCCGGCACCTATATTTCAGACTGTGGCATGACAATATTTCCTTATTTCAGAGTTGTTTGGCCCTCACATGGGGTCTCTAGAGGGGTCATTGCTGGGGTGGAAGATGTTGGAAGGCCTTGAAGCAAATCGTGGCCTTTGCTCAGAGTTTAAACATCTTCCAGACTGCTGCTAACATTCCCAGAACTGCTTATAACACCAGGTTTGAGACATTATTGTCATATCTGTAGCTACTGTTAGTAATCAGAATATTAACTCTGTTAGGTATTCACTGTTGTAGCATTTTCTGAGAAGTTATAGCACCCAAACAGCTTCTTATCAATACTCAGATTGTAATTGTAAAAAAGACTATCATCATACAGCTGCAAACATAGAGGTTAAATATCATTTGTTGCAAATGTAAATGCTGTTCTGTTGTAAGCCCGTTCTGGGTATCGAATACCTGCATATCAGGCCATTAGAGTGTTCAATAACTTCTCATTACTAGCTGTTGTAAGGTCTGATATATATTTTCTGATCTATCTAAAGTTCAGTCTGAAATAACTCTTGTATGTAACCTATGATGTCATAATGGTTACATTTGCATTGTATCTCTGAAGCTATTGTTGAATAAAATCAGAACATGTGAAGTTATGTATGACAGCAGCTTGTTAATCTATGGAATGTTCAGAAAATCATACAATGCTAAGTTCAGTTTATGCCAACTTAATTGACAAATGAAATATGTCATATTAAGTGTTGAGAATTATCATTTAAATTTAGCAAGGGATCTTACAGCACAATGCTGTTCTAATATATTTTGTGGTCAAGAAAAACTGTTGAAGGGTGAGTGAATGTGCGCCTCAGTGTGGAATCTTAGAAGGTTGAATGTAATCTGATAAGGCTGAGGACGTGTTTGTATTTTGTATGTGCTGTCACAAATCTTATGGTGAAATTGCCAAGGAAGAGCTTGTGTGACTTTTCATGGTTATGATTTTCTTGGAATCAGCTTGTTATGAAGAATGTTATAAGGCAGTGTAAGGATCGAGTGCTATTTCAGATGGAGGTGTAATTGTGAACATAAAATTTCAGAGTTTGATCAGTAATTTTATTTGCAAGCATGATAGTATCAGTTGAGGTGAAGGACAGATTTCAATGTCAGAAATCAGTGTGTTACAGTGTTGTGATAATCTTCTGTGAGTTGGTGCTTCAGCCATACAAAATTGGTGTTTCCAATGAGTTGGTGTTCACTTTTGTAATCTGGGTTGGTGCCCATTTGTCGTTAATGAAAGATATTGATCTGTCATGGTTTTTTACCCGAAAGGGTTTTCCATGTGAAATTGGTGTTCCTCTTGTCGATGTTTTCTCTTCTTGTTCTGATTGCAGATTCTTATGGTTTCATGTCTTAGAAGTTTAAAATACTGATCCACCCCCATTGCAAGCATGATAGTATCAGTTGAGGTGAAGGACAGATTTCAATATCAGAAATCAGAGTGTTACAGTGTTGTGATAATCTTTCGTGAGTTGGTGCTTCAACCATACGAAGTTGGTGCTTCCAATGAGTTGGTGTTCAATTTTGTAATCTAGGTTGGTGCCCATTTGTCATTAATGAAAGATATTGATCTGTCGTGGTTTTTTACCCAAAAAAAGGTTTTCCACGTGAAATTGGTGTTCCTCTTGTCAATGTTGGCTCTTCCTGTTCTGATTGCAAATACTTATGGTTTCATGTTTTAGAAGTTTAAAATACTGATTCACCCCCCTCCCCACCCTCAATATTTCCTATGTGCTCTTCAACTATAAGTGTCGTGTTGACTCAATATTGCCAATATCAGCCACCATTAAAGCACAAACATGACCTCTAGGTGAAAATTGCTCCTTTGTCCAACATAGTTTTAACCCTTTGGTGCACGAGATCTACAAGGTTTTCATCCTTTGCCCTCCTATGAATCCAAGGGTTTTTGTCCTCAGAGATGTGTGCTCGAACACTAAGGTTCAAACGAGCTTTCGATTAGGGTTTGGAATATTTTCATAATAATAAGTATGTTTAGACCTTGAATCCTTAATACCCACCAGAAGAAAGTTGAAGACTACACTGAATGCAAAACCTCATAGTTGGTACTCAATAGAGAACGCCCATACCCAATAGGCAGCATTTTCTTTCGATTTGTACTTGAAATTGTGCCATGTGTGTGGACTGTACTCTAGAGGCATGGGGTGTAATAACCGTTGTAGGGCGTTAGCTCAAATCCCAATAAAAATTTTGCAATCAACTCAAGTCTGCTCTTTCTAATCACCTAATTCTCAAAATGGGCAAGGTGAGAGCATATGGGATGACAATGAGGTCAAACGAAAGTTAGTGAAATGAAAAGTGTTGGCGGCAAGCCGACCAACTTATAATTTAAAACAAACATAGAATCACTCTAGCCAAATTGGTTGATAGTGAGTGCAAAGAAAGTTGCATCACGCCAAAATGGCAAATTAACTCACCTAATTTTGATTCATGCCATGCAAGGTCTCCAACAAAAATTAAAATGGGATCTAACAGTTCTACTGTCCAAGGATCTACTACAATGAAAGAACAATTATTGGAAGTACAACCTTCCAATATTACAATGAGAAAAGTAAGAAATAGTTATTTTCCTTCAACAATTGCATTTAGACATTTTGTCAAACATATATTTATTGTTATGAATTTGAGAGAATTTCGTCAAACAGTTAACTAGCAAATTTAAACACAAAATATTTACCCGGATTGAGCTAAGTGATGATCAAGTGTTGTAGTTGGGCCAAATAGTCTGATATATTGCTTCCTTGCTGCTGTTGGACTATGATATGATGATTAAAATCTGATATAAACTCAAATCTGCATGATGCCCCTCTTTTTCTTTATATTGAAAGTTTGATATGCACACTTGTAACATTAAAATCTACACTTTAGAAGTTGCTGCTGCTCAATTGATGTCTGAAACAGTCTCCTTATCACCTCGAGTGATCATTTCCAAACTGTAATAATTTGAAATATTGATTTCTTCAATTCTCAATGTTGTATGGTATTTGAAATATCATTACACATAAACTCAAATTCACACACCACACTCTTATTTTTTTATTTCTAGAATATATAAGTCACACCAAACATTGAATCCACAAAAAACCCCAAAAATCTTTTTAAACCCAAAATACTAAAAACCACAAACCAAAACCCAATATCCACTAAATTTGAAACCAGTTTTCCACGAGGACGCATCCTCCCCCCAAATCCCCACGTTTCCGGGATGTGGGGGAGACGCCCCCCTGCCACTCCGCCACCACCGCCAAGTCGCCCTGTCGGGATGCCTCCAGGACGACGGGATGTCTGAGGGACTGACTCCCAAGAGTCCCCCGACCATCCCAAGGATGCCCAGGCATCTCCCATGGCCGGCAAGCTGGAAAAGATGAAAAACAAAAAAATAAAAATTGTTATCGATTTGAGTCGAACCCAAGGCATCTCTGGGTGATTTCACCATTTTTTTTTACTTTTTTTTAACTTTAAAAAGTCCAATTTGCCCCGTAATCCTAAAATGATGTCCACCATGAAGGTTTGTGTGGCTTTGAAGGTCTTAATTTGGGTCTAATTGTGAATACAAAATGATGTACGCCATGAAGGTTTGTGTGGTTTTGGAGGTCTTAATTTGGGCTTGGTGGCGGGGGTCCACCCATTGACCCCACCCTACATCGCGACAAGGAGCGCACCGGGGACAATGCCCCTGGATCCCACGAGGGGCGCTACCCCTGGATCCCACGAGGGGTGCTACCCCTCAACCCCATTAGGGGCATTGCCCCAAAATCCCATTGAATTCATTTGATTTGCCATGTACTCTCCAAGTCCAAGTTTTCCCTTCATCTATAATATCATCATGATCATCCAATTGGACAATCTTCCCTAATGCTTACCTGCAAGGAGAAATGCAGCAATGTAGTTAATTTTCATATATAATATATCATGGCATTCAAGTTTGACTAATTGACATTCTAATGTTTTTAATTTTTGCGGTGGTTTTGTTAAAGTAGTATTAATAGTATTATAGTATTTAAGTACTTTAAATTTTAATTAAAAATTTCCCAAAGTTTCATTTGTAAATTCAACATTGTAATTCTTATACATCTTTTTATAACCATATTTTTTCAAGTACTATATGTATATCAGTGCCACTCCCTTGTCACCCTCCGCAATCCCCAAACTTAGGCCCTTGATCCCCCCATCCCCGAAACTCATCCCCGCATCCCCCCGTCAGGAAACTTCGTGGAACACTGCTTTCCACACAATGGTGATTCCTACATAAAACCACTCAAAATCGAATAAGGGAATTCCTAGATGGAATTACTTTGAAAAACTAGGAGGATTTTTGTCCTCAAAGCTTTCAAATTTTCAAACAGTTTTTGTCCTTGGGAAATGGGGAAGATGAGTGTTCATTCTTGAGAAATGAAATAACTCCAAAAAGAATGTAATGTCTCTTTTTAAGACTCTCCTCCTTGTATAACTTTTTCAGAGCTATTTTAGGAACAAGCAATATTTTTCTTTTTCACTGATTTTTCGAAAAGCTTTTTTTTTTGCTTTTTCAAAAAAGTGTTTTTTTTTTGCTTTTTGATTACTTTTTTGGAAAAGTATTTTCCCTTAATAAAACAATGTAAAGTGTCCTTATGACCACTTTTCGAAAACTTGAGCCTAGCGACACTTTATTTGAACACTCAAAACATCTTTTTAATTTTAATTTTACTTTTTTGAAAATTTTAATATTCAATTAATTTTCCCTTTTAAATAGTGTTACCCCAAGTTTCCGAGACGGGAATGACAAGGGATGGCTGGACATGTCCCCAAGTCCCTGATTTTTCAAGCCAATTTTGGGGACGGCAATATAAAATATAGGGAAAATTTAAAATATATAGGGCAATTTTAAATATTCATATGAAAACATGGATAAAACATGCATATATACATTATAGAACCTTAACATATAATATATGTTCAGAATTCATTGTCAATACTCAATATGCATTCAAAATTCAAAATTCAAAATGTGCAGATTCAAACTGCACAGTCAAATGAAACCCTGCAAACCCAAGACCGTTTATTGATCTTTTCACAAATTCATATTACCATTCACATATCTATTTACATTCTTAATTTTTCATGATCCATGCAGATCAGTTTACCTTCAGTAAGAAAAAGATGGCAAAATATCCCTTGGTCATCCCCACGTCCCTTGACGTCCTGGGGATGGGGATGGGGAGTTTTAGGCTCAGGGACACGTCCCCGAGTAACACAGCTTTTAAACTATCCCAAGGTCTTATAGAAAATATTAAAATAAGCCATTTAAACTAACTTGATAATTCCACCAACTAAGAGTTATATATCTATACGAAGGTCAGCTTCCAATGTTCCCCATGCATCGATCCACCCCATAAAGTCCAAGTTGATGTTAGGTGCAAAATGTGCCTCTTGAAAAAATAACCAAATATTGTCCCTACAAGTCTAATACATAGGAGAAAATAGAACATAACATACTGCTAATATTATGGTTGTGTCTAGATACATAGCTTATGACACTGATAAAAGCCGTCCAGAATTTTAAGTGGTTAGGATGGATGAGATGATTTATATCAAAATATAGATGCCTTTTTCAGAAGCCACCTTTTATAAATCATGACAAATGCATTGATCAAAAAAATATGTTTCTGACCAGTTATAAAATTTGAATCAAGATGGAATTCTAAATAACCTGTGGTGGAGTACTGGAACTCAGATTGTACTTAAAGCACTACTTACAATGAGAAAAGGGTATTTTAATGAGGTTCCAATTCAAACCATCTAAAATTTTCTCTACTGTTTATCAAACAGTAATGAACAAGGCTTTTAATGAAGAGTTTAATCATTTTGCATGTTATTTAGAGATAAGAAACATACCAGGTTGGTGTTCAAGACCTGTAACATTAAAGAAACAGCTTGCTTTGTCATTCGCAAAGTCTGAATCCCCATAGCTTGCAATAGTAACAAAGGTAGCATCCCTGCATATACTAAAAGTCATATTATCTTCTGTACCTCCAAGATTGCGAAGAAATGTAATACTGGCATTCAAGCACGTTCTGCAGTTTTCAGCTGATGAAGAAAGTGGCTTCACACACTTCAACTGTACTTCCTGGAACCTTGGTGTGCTCTCCATTTCCTCTATATTTGTACGCCCCTTACAATGAAAATTGGTGGCAATCTTTGTACCCAAGCCACAGAATGCTGTTACATTGGATGGGAGACCATTTTTTTGCAGAGTGGTTGATATTGCCTTGAGGCACTTCTCAGAAGATGATGAAGGAATTGCAAGCTGACTTGTAGCATTTGTGTACCTTGACATAGAGATTGCAACTACAGCATTAACAAAACGGCAGCATCTGCCTCTGTCTGGGCCAAAGCATGCAGAGATTACTTCTGTGAAATCCAGGTTGTCAAAGTCAAGAGGGCAACCAGTGTCAACTGCAGAAAAACATGCACGAGGGAAAGTCAATGAAGAGCTATTGTGCATGTATGACCCACATGTTAAATGTAAACTGCAACATACAGAGCTAACATTACATATCTCAGTAATACTCTCATGAATATTTAAGAAATGAATACAGAAAACTACACAAATCCTTAAAACTTATCTCTGATCGAAAATAAACTATGAGTCATAAAGTTTCCCTCACTATTATTCTCACCTTTATCTAAGTAAAATTGTTTTGACATTCCACTGAAACCTTTGCCTTATTAAAGAAAGCATACAAATTGTTTCGCACTGCAATGTTCCATCCAGTGATGGAAGAAATGCGTGTTTGAATCTCAATGCATTGCAAATATTGGTGCTTTTTCCATTGGGTCATTCTAACTGCTTGATCAAGGGAGGCACTGCCTATGTTGTGTAATGGTAGAGTGCATCATGAAACTATAACGAATCTTTATGATACTCTATTTGTTCAGAAAATGATCACCCCGTCTAGTCTTGTGTAGATTTATTGTAAATAATCATAATCAGATTCTATCCAAATGAGACCATGCCTGATTAACTGAAACTTCAACACAATATACATAATATTCAAGTACCAACATGATGGATTAAGATGCCTAGAAACAAAATATTGCTTGCAGCAACTTTGCAACATTGCTTCATATTCTAGCATAATCAAATGCTAGAATCCTCTAATAAGATAAGGATCAGATGAGAAACTGTACAACACGATGGATGAAGATCCCTAGAAAATGTAAAACATTGCATGCAGCACACCTTTGCAACATAAATTCATATTCAAGCATAATTAAATGCTAGAATCGTCTAATAAGATAAGGATCAGATGAGAAACTGTTGAATTATGTAATACAGGAGAAATTCATAAAGTTTGTTTCATTACCAGAAAAAGGGAAAATGAAAATTTGATGTGTTAGTGTGTGTGATAGAGAAAAAAGGGTCAATACAAAGAACTAAACACAGACACAGCAATTTTTACAAATATAGAGATATGTAGCATACAAGAAGAGGTTAATCCAGGCACTCAGTTCAACACAAAACACTCAAATATAACTTCTGGAGAAGAATGCAACTAGCACATAAATACATATATTGGTTACAAGAATAATCAGGTCAAAAAAACCTAGTTCAATGATAGATCGGATTCAATTGTCTTTGTCTAAAGCTCGTTAAAGCATAAGCCTGTAAAGCAGACAGTGCTAGTAGTAAGGTTGCTTTCCAATATTTTTAGATATCATTTAGATTTCATGAACCTTAGACATAGATAATCTACAGACCAAGATATATGACATATGTAAAACATATAAATCTCTCAGTTTGGAAGAAGACAAAGTCTTCTGGTAATAATATTTAGCAAGAGGCAACCACTAGGAATAAGTCTCAAGGAGGTATTTAAAAGGGAATAAAAGCAAAAATTCAAAAACAGGCAGAAGAAATGGGTATTGCATGAAGTGGGAAAAAATTTTGGGCAGTATGATTATATTGCATGGGAATCAACTACTAGCAGCAAGCCATAAACACTAGTTTTTTATATCTAGAATAAATTGGCAAAATAGAATAGGGAAATGCCAGAAGAAACATTGAATATGTGATCAAATATACGTGATAAAGTTGGGTAGATATCAAAGCCGCTTGATGAGATCAACACAAGATTAGTATAGATTATGATCCCCAAAGTCAACAATATATTACCTGCTGTGGTTCTACACATCCTCCACAAAAGCTGGTGGAAGAACACATGCAGCATCAGTTACCTGCTGCCAATGATACTGTCGATAAAGTTTGTTGTGGAAACACACAAGCACCTTGCATGTGTTCTAATATTGCCTCGTTATCAATTATGACTAAAACATCTTTTGTGAATTTAAAAAAAACTACAAGAGAATTCTTCAATAAATGCTATACCATCTCTCACAAACTTCACAAACTTCAAATGTATTACCATCTCTCAAACATGAGGAATGTGTATAAGATTGGTTTCTCATCTCAAAATTATAAAATCCAATAGCAACCTTATTAAGAACCTGAGTTATTATTGGGAAACAAATAAGGAGAAACTCCAAAAATCGATATTATGGGAGGTGGGATTATCCTGAAACCCAAAATGATGAGAGGTGGGAATATCCTGAAACCCGAAATGAAGATAATATCCCCACATAGTGGCACTCAGTTTTGTACACCTAGTGGTCATATTTCTAGATTATACTCATCCACTATTTTAAATTATGTATTTTAACTTTTAAGTACACTCATTTGTGCATTGACTGTCAGTACCAGCATCAATACTGAGAAAGTCTATGATTCAGAATGTCCTATATACATTTGTTATATTCTAGACAAGCATTTATGTGGCACAAAATCATAACTTATATGTTTGAATGTGGCACAAAATACTGAAACAATCTATTATTCAGAATGTCCTATATACATTTGTTATATTCTAGACAAGCATTTATGTGGCACAAAATCATGATTTATCCATTCAAATGTAAATGGATAATCATCCTGGTTCAATTCTCTTACTGTAATTTAATATTTTAAAATACAATTCTCATGTCAGAATTTAATATTCTATTTTGATTTTCTTTTAGGTACTGTGATACAATTTGATTTACAAACAAGCAAGAAATTGAACAAAAAAAAAATTGGTGGTGTACTTCAGTTGTCAAGGCTACACTAAAAAGCAAAAAAGTGCATTGAAGTTAATAGAACATGCACTAATATTTTGGAAGAGCCATATACAGACAGTCGGTCTATAAAAACAACTCCACTGGAGCATTGGGAATATTGTAAGCACTGGATCATGATATAGTTCAATACTATAGGATATCAAAATAAGTGTCATATCAAGTGGCAATTATCTCAAGCAGAAGCAAGAACAGAATGTGCAGGGCTAGGCATGAATGCTCCATAAGACTAAAATATATATCAAGATTGGCACTGAAAATAGGGATGTGTAAGTGAAATACATAGGCAATCTCAATCCTTTTATGAGGAGTAGTTAGTGTTCTTTGACATCAAGACCTAGGAGAATACATACAAAAGAGCGCTGTATATTAATTGAAAAGTAAAAAAGTATTTATTGAATCATCTAAGTTCCTAAGGATCAAGGACAAGTGGTGCAGAGATTTTGCCGCTCAAGGTCAAGGAAAAACACTACTAATATGGCATAGAAGACACATAGCACAAAAGATTGGAAGACCTAAAAAATATCACAAGAATTGACACTTGAAAGAGCACTTCACTGACTTAATTATTTCCATCGAGGAGGCAAATAGTTTCTGATGTCATAAAACAAGCATTATGTATTTAGCACCAAGGAAGACAATTGTGCCAAAGAAAAAACTAAGTATCCATCCAACCAAGATCATGATAATGAAAGGTGGCATAATGAAACAGCATTGATAGAACAATGACAAGCAACACAAGTTGTCATCAATTTTATCAACAATAACAATGGTAAAATCTAAGCCTTATATGACACATTAAGTCAAAGGAAGCTGATCTCTAAGCAATTGGTCAAAACTATTTGCTGGAAAACATTTAAATATGAAAGCCTTACCAAGTTGAATTAGTGAACATGTGGAGCTGAACATCACTGGGCAATGTAAAATACAGTTCCTTATATAGCAGAAGAATACTTTAACAAACTAGAGTGCCATGCTGTGCATCTAGATGCATACAAAGTGATAATGGGGAACCTATTTTTGTGAGCTCAAAATGATGCATTCTACCAAAGTTACCAAAGCTAGGAGAAAAGGTTATTGGCCTCAGTAACATAAGCAAAGAGACAAATAAATGCTAGTAACAGGATTTAGCTACTAATGGTGAGAGCTAATGACGAGAAGCAAAATGAGGCAGTAGCATCTGCATGCTCACTTGAGGTGCACAATCTGTAGAGTTGGAAATTGCATACCTTGCAATTTATACTCTACTTATTGCATTCATTTTAGTGTCCACTCGCATAGCCTTTTCCCAATCCAAATGCCAATTTTGTGATTTCCTTTAGGTTTTTATTTAATTGTATGCTTTTCCTTATGCTTCAGCTTGCTTCTGATGTTTTTGTTATTTTTATGTTATGCTGAACTCTATTGTAAACATCCCTAGCAAAATTTAAAATGTAAGACAATTAAAAAGGCTGCATAATTAATTGCTATTATTTTACAAAGGCTTCCTAATGCATGTGCACCTCTTGGATTTTAAATTAAGTTTACTTGTTCTTGTTGGCTCTTTGTTCATTGAGATTTTTCCTGGTTTTCTCATTTTTCTCTTTTTGCTTGAAGCTCCTACAAGTTTTTGTGTTGATGAAAATTGTTAGCTATTATTAGTTGCAAATCTGAAGACTTTTTTACCGTTTCTCTTCTACAAAAAAGATCTTCAAGATTATGAGTTATATTGGTAACTCTATGAAACTGTCTACTAACAGTCTAATAGCATCTGTAGATTGATCATGAGTGTGGAATGGAAAACAAAGATGAATCAAGTTCTTAAAGGCTGATAGATCGAGCATGAAACAAAAGATGATACAATAGTGAAGACTTGAATCTGAAAACAATATTGGCAAATGGTTGTTGAATCCTCTAGCACTCCTTTCAAGTGCAATGAGTTAAAAATGGAAAAGATTGAAAGAATGCATGCCCAAGTTTAAAGCATTTAAAAATTGTCAAGAGATATCACACTTTTCAAGTGGCTTCTCCATTAGAGTATCATGCCTAAGATAGAAAATCTCTAAGGGATCCATGCCCAACAGAAAGGGCTTGAAGACAATAATGTGTCACAACTTTCAAGTGGTAAGGCAAATCAAAATGGTGATCAAGATGGTTGAGAGATAAGTAAACTGCACCAAGTAGGAATTGTACCTTTTTAGTGGCTAGGTCAATCTAAAACACTACCCTAATTTAAAATGAAGTGGCGACTATCTTATGAAATAAAACCAACTTCAAAGAACAAACAAGTAAAAACTCACACTTTTCAAGTGGTTGTGCCATTAGAAAATCGACTAGCATGTAAAGTAAAAGGAGACAAGGGAATTCGCATTTTTGAAGCTGAGAAGCCACAACAAAACTATGACTTAAACCCTTGCATGAACCTTAGAGAAATGTGTTTAACCAAAGACAATTTTAAAACATAAAGGATATTGCAATTTTGAAATGGCATCGCCAGCACAAAACTGCAACCAAGGAAAGCAAGTCAGTTAAGTAGCAATCAAATGCCTACCTTGAATATTTTAAAGCAAAAAACACTTAAAAAGATGGCACCATCTTATACAATCAACTTATATTAGGAATAAAGCAAGGATTAAAGCTTTGATGACCTACTCTAACATGTTTCATCTCATCAAAATTGCAAAACAATCTTTACTTCTGCTGTATATAGCAGAAAGCTTCTATTTCTCCTTGAATTTGCAGATAAAAAGGTCTGCTTTTTGGTGTCAAAGAGGATTACTTGTCAAGTTGCAGCTGTGGTGAAGAAGACTGCAACATACTTACCAGCTTACCCTTCAAAATTCTTCCATTTGTTTGGATTATGTTATCATGCCAAATGTCTCTTTTCAAAGTGTTGTTCTGTCAGTTACAATTGGGTTACTCTTTCAAATTTGTATACATTTCAAGTCACGAACAACAACAAGACCCTTTAGAAAATGGAACTGCATGAAGATGTCTTGGAGCCTAAAACACTCTTATCAAACAGCTCGCTCATACCATGTTCAACATGCAATGCTTGGTCATATGGATATTTTTTATTTGATGGATGAAAGAATCAGAGCAGAGAGCGATTGGAAGTCAAAATAGAAGATGAACTCCTACAAGCTGCCTCTTTTCCTGTCACAATTCAGTCCCTTGAATTAGTGATAGCTTGTGCCCATCACTAGAAGCCAAGGAGAAGAAGGAATATGTCTTTTGACAGCCAAGTGATTTGCAATTTAGATGTTGAAACTCTTGAATCAACATTCGGATTACAGTGAAGAGACAAAGCTAATTGATTTAGAAGAATGTGAACTTCAGTGGAACAACACAATGTGCAAGATTACTAAAAATAAATTGCATAGAAGTGGCTCAATGAAACCAAGAGGACTATCCGTTTGCCAAAGATACCTACCAAACTGATTTACCATACTCAATTGGGTGATAGCCTGATAGGCCAAGTGGAAGAAAGGACTTTCAAAAATTAGACCTTATTTATGATGGAAGTAAACACATTGATTGGGGTCATCTAATCACCAACCCTATACTCAGTTGAAAAAGTTCTCCAACATCAGAGCTTTCCACATGGTGTCACAGTTCATTTACTTTTTGGTGCAGGCTAATGCTTTTACAAGGTTGGAAAAAGTCCAAACAAGAAAATGATTTTTCTTGCAGTTTCCACAATTGGAGTAAAAAGAAGGGATGAGGCACTTCAAAAGAGTCAATGATGTCTTTATCATGCCCACAGATATGGATCTAGAAAATGAAAACTATGTCTACATTTCAGATCACACAAGGATGATTATTATGGAGTGAGAAGATTGGTTCATTCAATTCCCTACCTTCACCTACATCAAAGTGTGGATTTGACTCTAGAAAATGAAAACTATGTCTACATTTCAGATCACACAAGGATGATTATTATGGAGTGAGAAGATTGGTTCATTCAATTCCCTACCTTCACCTACATCAAAGTGTGTGGATTTGACTCATGCTTACAAACTTACATGATACCCAAGTAATCAAATCCTTATGGAATATTGCAAGCAATTGTCGCTTCCGCATCAGCATTGTAGGAAGAAACACGAATTGGGAGTCAATTTCCCCATATAGATCAAGCCAAATGTGCCAATGTCACAAATGCTAGAAGCATGGGTGCTGAATTGTCTAACTTCAAACTCAAATTTTATCATAAAAGCAGGTGCTTTGACTCAAAAAAGACATAAGAGACTCAAGACCAAATCTACAAGGCATACCTAATATTGAGGATTTTTCGGAAAATTACCTTGATGTATGAACTTGCAGAAGAAGATACAACCTGTAAGAACCCCTGTTCTCCCAATATGAAAACTTTGCACTTCCGATCTGATTTTTTTGAAATTTTGTAGGGTTTCTAGTTTTTTTGTATTTTTGATATAGATGCAAGGAAAATAAATGCAAGAGAAACCTACAACTTCTGAAGCAAAATGCTAACTACTATTTGCAAAAGACATAAACTATGCATTTAGATTTTGAAACCAGATTGATAACATGGAGTTCATTCCATGCATTGCATACCCAGAATGAAAGACTCAATTTATTTGAAATTCTGGAAATGATAACAGCAGCTGATATAAACCCTTGGAGATTGTTTTATCAGCCGTGTCCACCCAAATAATGATGCCACTTTATTCTAACCTCCCAGCCGTCCCAAACACAAGCAAAAAGCAGCACATAAACTAGGCGTTTTGGCCTAGAGAGAGGACGCCTCCAAGATGGGACTGCACGGCCTGCAGCAGCTGAAAAGTACGGCCTGTAGCAGCAAGGTGTATGGCCAAGCAAATGTAGAATATGTTGATTCCAAACTGCAATGATTGTAATCTGATTTGTAAGTGTTTCTCCTTCAATCCCTTCACAAACTACTCCAACTTTGCACAATGTTGACTCTTGGATGAAGCCAATCACACAAGCAATCTTTAGCTGGTATTCCACAACCTCAGAATGCACAAACTTCGAAGCAGCTGCGCTCTCCAAAGCAATCAATGGCTGAAACCCTTGTTTTTCACAACTCCCAAGTAATAGCTAATAAATGACAAGTGTAGAATGAATAAAAATGAAGCTTCAACACTCTTTTATGCCCTCCTCCAAAAAAAAAACACGATTTCCAAGAAGAATTTGCTCATTAAAAACATTTAATATTAAATTCACTTTGAAGATGTTTTTAAACTCTTCTTCCTAGGCGCTCCACCCAAGGTACATATTATTTGAGTTTATAATATTAAATTATTAATAAATATTATTAAAGTCTTAAATAACATAACTCCCTCAAACACATCAATTTCTGATTTTGTCTGTGCTAGGGGATCAATGACTGAGTTAACTACACTGCCAAGTGCCTAACCAGAAATAGTAACACTGAGCTCTGTTGATTGGTGACTTACTAAAAATAGTAAGTATGTGAAACTGAGTCCCAAAACCACTTCTAACGGCAAAACCACAATATCACCTGATTCCGGAGAAACAATACCACACTGAGGACTCTCTAAACAACTTCATTAGCCTACAAGATTCTGTTTATAGGCTAATCCAAGAGAAACTGATGCGAGCTAAGAAGGGGACATTACACAACCGAATGCCCTTAGATCAGCCAAGGGAATTCAAATCCGAGCAAGTGCTAAACGAGTCGGTTGATTCAAGTGAAGATCGCTTATCTCTTATCTCCTTGGTTTCTTCAAGCAAAGGGGAAATATCCAAACATTGCTCAATCAGGGATGGTATTACACAACCGAATGCCCTTAGATCAGCCAAGGGAATTCAAATCCGAGCAAGTGCTAAACAAGTCGGTTGATTCAAGTGAAGATCGCTTATCTCTTATCTCCCTGGTTTCTTCAAGCAAAGGGGAAATATCCAAACATTGCTCAATCAGGGATGGTATTGTCAAACATTGGATGAATAACAATGATGGACAAATTCTATGGTATTGTCGAAGATTGGAAGAAACAATGATGGACAAATTGACGGTATTGTCAAAGATTGGATGAATAACAATAATGGACAAATATATGGTATTGTTGAAGATTGGATGAATAACAATGATTGATAAATCTGGAGGATTCTTGGAAAGGAAGTTAGTAAAATAAGCAAAGATAGTGCCACAAAGAAAAAGGTCAAAACAACCAACTAGAAATAAGGAGGCAGCTCCTGTTATGAGAGATTCAATGGTTAGTGTTGAAGATCATAAAGGAAAGATGAAAGTTTCAAGTAAGGCTTTTTTGGGCCTTAAAAGACATAAATATTTACTAAAAAGAAGTCTCCATTCATTCACATAAACAATTCTCTAGTTCTTGAGGAAGCAGTAGTAACTCTTCCAACTCCAATTCTATTGAACCAGAGATAGTTCTTGAAATTCCCAAATCTCCTATTCTTACATCTTCTACTCCAACAGTTCAGCCATGTGAAGAAATTACAGCTATGGTTCGAGGGTTGTAAAATCCCCTACAAAATTTCTATACCAAATTATTGCAATTTTTCACATATAGCTCAGGCATTTTGTCAAACAGTTTGCAGGTCTGCTGTTCCGTTTAATGTTTCTGAAATTTATGTATCCTCTTTTCCCACTTTCCACAATAATGATAATAACATTTATACACAATTTATTGCATAGAATTGTTTAATAGAAAGCTTCATCTATATATAGTTATACTATCATTGCTGGTGCAAAATATTATACTCAGAAATTACACAGCAAATGTCATTAATGAAAACTACAATTTGAATACTTCAGATTTCTGACCTATAAGTGCACTCAGAACTCCCTAATCTTTTTTCTGCGCTCCCAATGGATGTACGGCTGGTGTATGGCAACCTTGAGGATGGTACAACAGCAACCAAATGAGGAATATATTATTATCTTTGTGTAGGCGGCAGCTTGACTCCTGCTGAATTCTTTCCTAATATCTCCACATCACCCCCAATCTCCTTCCTATGTGATTTAACTCACTTAGATAGAGGTGCGACTATTCAAAAAGGCCATGCAAGCTAGATGGAAGGTTTCAAAATCTTCAAATAATATGCAATCACCCCTCTATGAAATTTCAGCTTGATGGCCCTCTTGAAAGCTGGGAACTGTACAGCTAGATGGTATATTCAGGAAACAAATAAATAAAGGATTTTTATATTTAAATCCTTCCCTTCTGTACTTCACAAATATAGCACTTCAGAATTTGCCGAAATCATAACCAAAACATAATTCCTTATTTAAACTGGAGAAATAATAAATTTCCATTTGCCTGCAAACGTCTGGAAATTTATAAAACTTTAATTGTTCATACACCTGCAACCAACTAGGGAAGATATTTCACCCCCAAAACTGATTTTCCCTTAGGGTTTTCATCCTAGGGCTTTTGCTTCACAAGAAACCTCTTAAAAATCCACAATAGAAAAATAAAATCAAGCATGAGCAGATGGGCTCCCAATTCCACTTTTTTTATTTTCTCAGACGACCTTTTAAATTCCCACTTATAATATTTCATTAAAGCTCAAATAGTAAAGTGACTTTTTAATATTTCTTTTAAATTAATTAAAATAAAGCTATCCATTAAATTAATTAAAATAAAGCTATCCATAAAATGTAATTTATTGGACAACTTTAAATTAGTTAATTTATTCCCCAATGTCTCGAAATTAGCCTACGGGAATAATATAGGCAAAACAGACTCTTCTTGCTACTCCTCGGAAGGGGACATTACTAATTGTCACTTAAGTCACTTTATTAAATTAATTAAAATAAAGCTATCCATTAAATTAATTAAAATAAAGCTATCCATAAAATGTAATTTATTGGACAACTTTAAATTAGTTAACTTAATTTATTCCTCAATGTCTTGAAATTAGCCTACGGGAATAATATAGGCAAAACGGACTCTTCTTGCTACTCCTCGGAAGGGGACATTACAAGGGCCAAGTACAAGCAATGCAGAAGAATAGTTGTTGCACCACTACTTCACTTAAGGGTAGTTTCTACCCTAATCATAGAGAAAAAGATAAAGAAGGTCAGAAGACAAACAAGATTGAAGACAAATGAGGAAGGGCATATTATTGTTGAAATCACTGTTCCTCTCATGAATAAAAATTTCCAAGATTTACAAGAAGTTAATTTCCAATTTTTGGAGGCCAACCTAGGACCAATGAGTAAGGGAGGAAGTTATTGCACTTTGCTACAAAAAATGCCAAAGAAATGTTAGAAAGGATGGTGAAGTGGTGGAAATTTTGAAGGAAGAAAATAGGAATTTGAGAGCATAGATTGCTTATCTTGTGAATCCAGTATCAGAACCAAGGACAACTTCACCACCGAGACTAGATCAGGGACCCCAAAAGTAACAACTTGAGAAATTAGTGTCACATGGAAGAACAATTCAGTAGTGGATTGGCAATCTTTGTGAAGATGATTTGAGCATAATTGATGTTATTTAGTTTGCTAAGAGATATTTGAGATACCATTTGGTAATATATCGAGTTAGAATGTTCTATGATTACTAGTATATTATCATGTAGCTGCATTTTGACAAGGAGCCAATGTAATTTTGGAGAGTGGAGTTAATAGGATCAAAAGTGATAGCTGATCCAAAAAGTTATAATATTCCTAAATGGAAATCTAGTTGCCATTTGCTATCCAAGTGCTCTAAAAATTGTCAAGGAGAACATAGAGAAGCTGCAAATTGTTGAAGAAGATATTCAATCTTTTTGCACCACTCTTCAATTCACATTCATTCACGAAACATAACCAAGATGCAATGAAAAGCAATTTTGAGTAGCTAGTCGTACATGAATCAATTGGGAAGATTAGCGTTCAACATCAACAATATGTTATAACTAATGAGGATTGCAGCTAGAATTGCAGCATACAGATTCAAATTGTCCAAATACTAGGTATTGTTTATGAGGAGAAAAAGCTTTGTTCAATGGTTGTTGAATAAATAAGAGTCAATATAGAAGCCTTGTAATGTCCCCATTTTTAGCACTACACGTTCCAGTGACTATTAGCCTAGTCCCTGATGCTCGTAGGCTAGTCAGAGGTAGAATTAGGGTTCCCAGCTGCTTGGAGGTTTTCCTTGAGGATTCAGGGGTTTGCATGTTGGAGTTTTGTAGTTTGGTCGCGAGATTCCTTCTGGGTTTTCAGAGAGCTTTGCGGTGGTATGACATGCAACTGGATCAGAGAACTTTTCCGGACTTTTTTAGTAAGTTACGATAGCTGCATGTTGGAGTCTCATAGTTCAGATTCTGGATTCCTTCTCGGTTTTCAAAGAGCTTCGCGACAGCGTGACATGCAACTGAATCAGAGAACTTTTCCGGACTTACTATTTTTAGTAAGTTACGATGGCTGCATGTTGGAGTTTTATAGTTTGGATTCTGGATTCCTTCTGGGTTTTCGGAGAGCTTTGCGACAGCATGACATGCAACTGAATCAGAGGACTTTTCTGGACTTACTATTTTTAGTAAGTACGACGGCTGCTCGGATTGTGGTTAAAATGAGTTTGGAACAACTTACTATTTTTAGCAGTATGCTATTTTTAGTAAGTTCTATTTTTGGCAGTGCTATTTTTAGCAAGGTCTCTGAAGTTCGATTTAGTGGCTATCTAGGGCAAGGCAGTATATTCATCCGGTCTCCAGCATTTGAGGTGATTATTTTGGCAAATTCAATATTTGTTGAAAATAGTATTTTAAACGAGATATTTCTTCTAAGGCTTGGTGGACGCCTAAATGGAGGGATAAGTTGGTTTGTTAAAAAAGGCAAATTTTATAAAAGTTTCTCTCCTAAGTATTTTGGACGCCAACTTAAGAATAAAAAGAATTATTTCATTTTATTAAATAATTCTTCCATGAAAGAAAGGACGCCAACTTTGAGGAGGATTCGTGGTCAACAAGGAATTTCGAATTTTGTTGACTCTGAGAAAGGGCGCACTTTTCTAGAAGCTTCTAGAAGTCTCCTCAAAAGTTATAAAAAGGAGGTTTGGGTTCTTCATTCAACATCTCATTTTTACAGTATTGTTATGCTGCCGGAATGGTATCAGGATTGTTTCGAGGGATGCATACCTCCTAGCCAGGCTTAACTTCTTGCTTGAAAGATATCAACTAGTTGAGATTAGTTTCATATTGAGTTTTTTTGCATTTTGCAATTGAGTTATTGTATTTTCAGTCTATTTGGCAGTTGCTGTTTTGCTTGTGGCTGATCTGGTTTTATGCTCATACGTTTGTCAGTGATTTTAATTTGGTTGTGGGTATTGTACGAATATTAATTGCAGATTGGAGCGCCCCTTTTCTCCAAATTTCAGAATTTAATATTGCGTATTTATTTTTATAAGGCAAATTCGCCCTTCCTTGAGGGCCGTACTTTCTGGAGTTGCATTGGAATTCGTGCATAAAATAACTAGGCTTGTTTCCATTAGTTATTGCATTGGGATGTGGGCGCCATACCTCTAGGAGTCTTTAGCATTTGTCCCCATGACCTTTGGTGAAGATTTGAGCAATTTATGAGTATTTTAGTGAGGAACAGGTTGCTGTTCTGTGTTATTTCAGTCAGTTGATCAGTCATATCAGATTACAGAAGTTTGTCATAAGGGTGGGTTTGAGTCCAAGGAGTCTAGTGGAGTATAGGAAAGTTATTTATAATTATTGCAGCATTAAACAACTTCTAATCACATGTGTTTGGCAAGCTCTCTATGATATAATGTAAGCTGAACAGTAGTACTGTCAGCACTTCTCCTATTCTGATATAATTCGTGTAATTCCCACGACTGTGGACAAGACTAGCATGTTCAGTCTTCGCTAGTTTCTATTTACTGTATCACCCGCTGAACAAGTGGAAGAGGTCGGTGTGCCGCCTGTTACTTATGTAATTGCACTATCTCATCTTGCTGATCGGTTGAGCCGTCAACCCACTCCCGCTGAAAAGTGATCGAATTGCATTTTACTTTCAACATTGTTCTTTCATTTCAGTCCTCCCACTGAATAAGTGGTTGAGTGATTGTACTTTCTTATCTGTACTTCAGCAAACTTCAGTTTACTAATGACCCCCTTTCGTGTATACTCCAGTGTTCCACGGGGACGCGTCCCCCCCAAAAAACCCCGCATTTCCTAGAGGGGGACGTCTCAGAGACTTGGGGACTTGGGGGAGACGTCCCCCCACTAGGCCACCACCAACGCCACCATCCCACCACTAGTGTCACTGTCTCCAAGACACTGATAGGACTTTGAGGACATTGGGGTGTCCTCAAGACGTCTAGGGGACTCCTAGTTGTCTCCAAGATGTATAATTCTTATACTTATACATCTTTTTTATAAAAAAAATTTCAAGTACTATATGTATTTCAACACCCTACTGCCCCCTCGCCACCGTCCCCCCCCCCCGTCCCCCTGCCGTTCCCAAACTTAGGCCTCCCGTCCCCACGTCTCGGAAACACGTCCCCTGCCGTCCCCCCGTCCCTGTCCCCAAAACCCCGTGGAACACTGGTATACTCTCAACCTTGCCCGCATTGGGATCTAGGTTGATCAAAGGAGAGGGTTACATTTAGCTGGTTTGTATTTACACTAATGCTAATGGGTGAATTTAGCTGTGTAATAAAATGAAAAAATTGGCTGGGATATTTAAAGCCTCCAATTGCTCAAATCAAATGGCTTTTGGATAAAGTTCATCTTACAAAAGGGAAAACAATAGTACACCATCTCTTGGATCATCAGATCACTCAAATATTTCAAATTCAGATACAAAATTAGAAATTCATGATGCAAAATAATTATTTATAACTATTCTTACTTTTTTGACCGATGCTTATTTTTAGCAAAGATGGAACTTATTTAGGCAAATTGTATTTATTTAATTATTTTAGCATTAGTTGTTTTTAGGGAGGTTTATTTCCTCTTTTCGATAAATAAGGATTAGATTGCTTTGAAGCAATGCTTTTATTGGGCACATAAATTGTAATGAGAATTGATGCAAAACTTATGCTACTGAAATTTAATTCAAGCTCTAAAATCAGATTATTGTGTTATGTTGTGAGATTTGATAAGTCAAGAATAAGAAGATTTGTGTTTAACTCTGCTTAGCACTTGTGTTCTATTCTCATAAATAGCTTTGTATGCTTTTATGAAATTGTTGACTTCAATCTTGCACCATATTTTATACTGATACAAGAATGTTTCTTGTGTGTAATCAATCATATTGTTAATATGAATTTGTTGGTCTTTGCTTTAACCAATGAAGTGTTGGGAATTAGTGTTCACATAGGTGTTAGAAATATTGCATCATAGGATGCATATAATAATGATGCATAAAATAATAAGGTTTGTACATTAATATTAAGTTGTTGAGAAACAACTTAATATTATAGTGTGTTTGTTAAAATATCATGTCTAGGTAAATATGTTGTTGTACGAGTGCTTATAGGGATTTGAGTTGTTAAATAAACTCATATATTTAGGAGAGTTGTTATAGGAGGTTTCCTATAATATAGGATATGGAATCCTATATATATGTAATCTGTACTGAATGAAAATTAAGGCAGCAAGTACTATTTTGTTTTTAATTATTCTGGCTTCTCTATCTCTGCTCATATTTCTTATATGAAGAGTATTTATTTCCAGTTCGTATTATTGTTCTGCTACATAACAGAAAATCCGTGTGGTAAGATAAAGAACTTTCAAGTCTTCCTCCTAAATCAAAAATTTAGGTCTAGTTTGCTTTCCAATATTTACCCCAAATGATAAAATTGTATGGAGTGCATAGGTAGCAAACTTGTTCATTGTTTAGATATTAGGAGTAGTTTAAATCAAGGAGCTTCCCTGGAAAATTTGAATGCCTCCTAAATCAAAAAGATAGGTCTAGTTTGCTTTCCAATATTTACCCCAAATAATAAAACTGTATGGAGTGCATAGGTAGCAAACTTGTTTATTGTTAGATATTAAGAGTAGTTTAAATCAGGGAAGCTTCCCTAGCAAATTTGAAGAGGGGATTCCCTCATATACTATTCTGATTTAAGTTGTCCTAAAAAGGATAAATTAAAACAGTAAGAAGTTCTTCTCGTGTAACTACCATTCCTCTCATCGATGGTAAAACCTCCTTTATTTCATTCTCCATAAGTTTTTGCATTGTGAGTTTTTGATAATATTTGTAGGGATGTTTACCCTCTCTTTGCTAACAAATTTTGCAAATTTTGATCTCTTTCTCTCTCTCTCTTGTTGCCCTCTTTGTTTCTTGAGGAGGCAATTAAGATTTTCCTCTCCATTAAAACATAAAATCTGGGTGGGATCTCTATCTCAAAATTCTAATGGCTTGGAATTTGATGATATTATTGCTTATTCCTTCTACATTGATATTCCATTCCATTTCTCAAAGAAAGCTGTCTTCTAGAATTGCTTTGCTCTTCTCCTTGGTATACAATTCAAAGGGCTTATCTTTTATTCCACTTCTGAATTACCTTGGAGATTTTATATTGTTTTTTTTTTCCATTTGGACTTTCACTTCCTTATTTGTCCAAGTTTCAAAACATAATATTGTCCATAATTCCAAGGACGTACCAAGCAGAATCACCCAAGACAAGTTCAAAGCATAGATAAGGCATCTTTCTTTTCCCAAGCATGCATCTAGCTATCCCTGGCCCAGCAGAGTTCAAGTTATCAAAACAAAACAATGTCCAAGATTCCTCGAGCATGTGCATAACGAGAATCTGTCCAGGTTTTTCTGAAGAATGTTTAAACATGCTCAGCAAGGTCTAGGTCATCCAATCACTGCAAAAGATCATTCAAACGCTTTAAACATGCCCAGCAGTCTTTGAAGGGGCTACCCTGCTGAGCATGTTTAAACATTCTTCAGAAAAAACTGGACAGATCATTCAAACGCTTTAAACATGCCCAGCAGTCTTTGAAAGGGCTACCCTGCTGAGCATGTTTAAACATTCTTCAGAATAAACCGGACAGATCATTCAAACGCTTTAAACATGCCCAGCAATCTTTGAAGGGGCTTTGGAAAAAATAAAAAAGCATCTTATTCCTTCAAATAGAATCATCATTGACAAGGACAAGAATGAGGGATTCATGTACAATGGTTTGAAAGGATAGTGATTGGCACGTTTTGAAGTTTGATTCCAATTCTGAATTTGCTTGGGGTTTTATATTGCTTGTTCTCCATTTGGCATCTTTGGACTCTCATCCTCTTATTTGTCTATGTTTAAGAGTGCAAAAATTCCATAGATTACAAGCACCTCAATGGTGAGATAGCTAAATTTAACTTAAAAGATTTTCTATGAAAAGCGCATATAGGATTATTGGGCTGATCTTAAATTAAATCTTGAGGGTTTGGGAGGAAGGTTCAAACATGTGCCACACATAGAGGATTATTGGATTAATTGTGCCAATGATTACATAGTGACAAGAAGAGAGTATTGTCATTTGATTATAAAACAATCAGTCAATTATGCATCTAAATACCTGAAAAAGTTTTATCTCTAAGTTGTGTGGCATCAAATATGGATCAGTTTGGTCTCTCAAGGAAAATATCTCTATCCAAAACAAAACCAAACCTATGATGCATCAAAGCAAGAGGTACTTGTTGGATGAAATCAAAGATCATAAACCAGAAAATTGCAGGCTGCTGCAAGTAATTGCAGGTAAAACTCAAGACAGGTTTTTAATAAAAATCGCAGCATTTTTTTAAAATAAAACTAACAATAAATAGCCTAAACCCTGCAAAAGTTGTGCCTCTAATAAAAATTGCCAAAAGTTTAGATAAAAGAAGGTTTTGATTTTATTTTTTTCTTATTATTTTCAGATGCAATGGCAGAGCAGCAAAGTGCGAACCACAAACGATGAAGTGTGATTATGAACTAGGAGATCAATAATGTTCCACTAATGTCTACAATTTTTCTGCTTTTGTGGATAGCTCATAATTTTTGGTCTATGAAGTGTACTGAATTTTAATTTTGATCTACATTTTTTAAAGCATAATTTTAAAATTGATGTATTTTTAATGTTCAATAAATTTGCCAAGCTATTGCCAAGTTTCTCCCCAAGTTTGTGCAGAGTCTCAAGTTTCTAAAAATTTTGGGTCAGCCAAGTAATTGCCAAGTCCAAGTTTTTAAACTGTGGATGAAATTTCTAAAAAAGCTTTGAAATCAGCAAAAGAATTAAGTCGAAGATCACTTAGAACAGGTGATGTCTTATTCTTCCTCTTCACATCAAGTGACAGGTATAAGGAATATTGGGAATAGAATAAGTGATGAGAAAGAAAAAGGGGAGAAGTCAAGGTTAAATGTGTTTCAGATACAGCTCCAAGGGTTCAAAAGTTCAAATTGGTCACCAAGAAGAGTGTGATGTCTCTTCCTCTTCCTCATCTTTGACTTAATTTGGGGCCTCAAATGACATCATTTATTCCTGCTTTTCCTTCTTCTTCGCTAATTTATCCTCTTTCTAGGTCCCCATCCTCGTCACCTATTCAATCCCTCTTCACCTTTGGCACCTAAGGATGTCACTTGTAAAATCACATCTAAAACCCTTTCTATTCTACCTCATGTTCCTTCACCTCATCCTTAGAATACTCCATCTCTAGTTATTTATATGCCATCAATTTGAACGTTTCATTCTCTTGAACCACCCCCAATCATTACTGGTGTACCCACCACTAGCCTCTTTCTAGGGAAAAGTGACACCATAGAGGTTTACATCAACTAGAAAGAAAGAGGAAGCTTGTACCCTCTTATTAATTATTTTTTTGCCACTCATGCATTATTTTAAACTTTAAGCGTAAGAAGTCGAAGAGACAATTTCAAGTGAAGAGTTCTTATGGTCATTTGGTTGTTAAGACGGCTACTCCTTCCAAGGGGAAGCAACACAAGATATTGAGCTTGTTGATTTAAGATAGACATTGATTTGGGATCAAGGTCACATCAAAGAGATAAATTTCTTTGTTGTAACCACTAAAAACCTGAAGGAAAGATTTAAAAATGGAAATGAGCAACTTTGGAAATACATTGCTCAACGTTTACAGCCCATACCCAACACTATAGGTTATGTGCAATGGCTGGTTGCACACAGAAAGAATACACAAATGGGCACTGATAGAATTTGTCAGCAAGGATTACATGTAATTGCTAGGTTCTATGCTTTGTTGACTAAAGCACATGATATGAGTAGTGATATTTCAGCATTGAAGCATGCTATGATGGATAGGGTCTCTTCATATGAGCATTTTATGGAAAAGTTCAATTAGATTAAAACCCTTGGTCCACTGAAATTAGTTGAAATGGATGTAATGAAGAGGATCCTTCTTTCAATTGGTCAAAGCAATATAATTTATGGGTCCAACTTCTTGAGGATGTTGTCACTATTTTGAGGGATCAAAAATCCAAACTTGATGACATTGAGCAACATATTGCCACTTTTGTTTCTCTGGTTCCTTGTACTTTTGCCAATGAGAATGATATTCAAATTGAACATGATGAGATACGAACAAAATTTCAGAGATTGGTGAAACCCACACTTGTAGGAGTGCAGCACATTGAAAATATGGTCAAATTGGCTTTCATCTCTAAGCATGTTCAAGCAAGATAGAAGGATTCGACTAAGTCAATACTACAGTGATGGAGTGCAGCTGTGCTGTGTAAGTTCAAGCATTGTGTATGGTACCATGTCTTTTCTAGATGAATCACAGATGTAGGGATTTCTTTACAATTTCAAAGAGCCCAAGATGTTGTTGCTACTAGCCCATTGGGTGGAGTTCCAAAGTAGCTATTTTTAGCTGCATTAGAAGGTTCATTTATGGATGGCATTTATATTAGATACTATTTGAGAATTTCTTGATTTAGATTTTGTATTTGAGGCAAATCAAATTTTGGACTTGCTTTGATTGCAAGTGAACTATTCATAGCATAGGAACTACAATTTTCTTTTTATTTATTTTTCATGCAAAACTTTGTAAAGACATATAAATAAGTGTTATTGGTTAGTTAGATTTTCTAATAGTAACTTTATGTAATGTCCCCTTCTTAGGCCTAATCAGTTTGAAGACCATTAGCCTATTTCTTGAGTTCCCATAGGCTAAGTGGTGGTAAGGCAAGGGGGACTCCAAAGATCTTGGAGGATACAATTTCGGAGTTACAAGGTTTTTTTTTGTTGGCAATGAGCTCAATGGGCAATACTGATATGAAAGACACTCTCTGGAGTGTTTTCGGACTTTTGGGGTGTTCTCCAAACTTCTTGGAGAGCACGTCTATTTATAATAAGTCACCAAATTAGCTTCTATTATTCAACTAATACCTTAGTATCATATTGGCATGGTCAAAATTGGGGATTTTCCGCAACTTGGGGTCAAATAATTAAATTATTCACTTAAGATATAATATTTTATCATTATCTTTGATAACTTAAGGTGTAATATCTTTTCGAAAAGGTATTTTAAATTCCCAATTGGACGCCTAGGAGAAATACAAGGGTCTTGCACATGAAAAAGGTTTTATTTCATTTTAGAAGGGAATTTCATGGAAAAGGTGATTAAAATGTTTGCACATAATGAATAATTTAATTTAAAGCAAAAGTGCTTTTTTGGGGAAAAACAATAAAAAAAGTTCAAAAAAAAATTTGGAAAAAAACAAAAATATTTTTTGAAAAAACAGCAAAACAAAAAAGGTGATTTTTGAAAAAGTAGCGAAAAAGCAAAAAAACACTTTTCAAAAAGGTAATTAAAAAAGCAAAAAACACTTTTTTAGAAAAAGCAAGGAAAAAAGCTATAAAAGGAGGTGATGGGGGCTCATTTGGATATGTTAAAGATTACACATTTGTTATAATGTCAGATTGAAACTACGAGTTCTTCCAAAAATTGTTTGAAGACGAAAACCCTCATTTGATTCCTAGTTTCAGATTTAAATAATGATTAAATATAATATTTAAATAATAATAAAATATAATATTAAATATAAATTTGAATTATTAAATAAATAACTTTTAAATTTATATCTCTAGCCATCCTTTTGATTCATAGTTTCGGATTTAAATAATGATTAAATATAATATTTAAATAATAATAAAATATAATATTAAATATAAATTTGAATTATTAAATAAATAACTTTTAAATTTATATAGTTATTTAAATTTATATCTCTAGCCATCCTTAAGGTGGGCGCTAAAATTAATATTTATATTATGTATTCCTCTGGCCAACTTTTTCTATGTTGGCATCTACGTTTGATATTTATATGGGTCGTTGTGTGTTCTGGAGCATCATTGAATGAAGACATGAAGAATTGACAACGTAGCTAGTCAATACCCTAGTACGACAAAAACTTTGCCAGTGGTTTTGTTCTTCATCTAGTTCATTTCCGCCATTGTTTTGATCGAATATCATCCATCTCTGATTTCCCCAGGCTTGTACTTGCACGTGGTGCCAAAGTCTTGAGCACTAGAGGGCACGATTCAAGCGATTTGTGTGGCCGAGCCATTAGCTCTAGCCACCCACACGTCAAGGCACTTCTAGCATAAGTTCAATATCACAATTTCATCGTAGCCTTCAAACAACACTCAAGGAGAAACTACTCGCGCATCGCTTGCTTGACACTATACAATCAAGATCAGGAAGGGCACTGGGAAGAGGCATCACTCAACAAAGCCTCTCGTTTGGTCTTTCCATTGCGACTTGGAGAATATGAACATTACAAGAGCGACGCGACATCCTGCCTGGCATATTCAAACAAATCCTAGACGGTGGACATCACAGACCACCATTCCCGTTGGCATTCATCCTTAAGGTCGCGCCAGTCTTTGTCGTGTTGGAACCTGAATGAGGTGTGATTCACAAACCGTGAGCCTAGTTGGCAAATTGAGTCATCCGTTGTGCTAAGAGCAGCCGCTTGCGCCCATGCGGGCATATTGAGTTGTATGCGATATGAAATCTATGCTATTTCCTTTATGAATTGATACTTAGTATGAATCAGAAATGTTAATACAATCTAGTTATTGTATTTGAGACTGTCTTTCATACAATCTACTGCTATCTGTTCTGGATTTGTTATTCTAAATTTTGTGAGTTTAGTTGTGTCGTAATCGGCCTGGGCTGATAGTCGATCGTATATTTGCAAGGTCGCACTTCTAGTGAGCTTCAATTATATTATCTACTGCTAATATTATGTTCCAAGTCTGAGTAATATTTCTTTCTGAATCAATTATCTGTTTTTTCTGTGTGAAGTAAGGCCCGGGTTACTTACAGTGGTATCAAAGCCTTGATTCTGCCAGCCTGTGGACGATCTGAAATATATGTAATTGAGTCAAAGAGATTTGAGGGCCATAGAGAGAGAGGAAGAGGTCGGAAGCGTCTAGTTAGAGCAGTGTGAAATGTACCGGGCCAATTTTTTTTCAATTTTTCCACAATGCAAATCACCCATTAACGTTATGAAAACTCAATCCAACTAAAAGGAACCCTTTCCTCTGATCAACCCAGATCCCAATGTGGGCAAGGTTGAGAGCATACACGAAAGGGGGTCATTAGAATAACTAAAACTTGCAGAAGAATAACAGAAGGGAAATACAATCACTCGACCACTTATTTAGCGGGAGGACTAGAACTAAAGTACAATGCTGAAAGTAAGATGCAACTCGACCACTTATTCAGCGGGAGCATGTTGACGGCTCAGCCGATCAGCAAGATGAAGAGATAATGCATTACAATAAGCAAATAGGCGGCAAGCCGGCCTCTTCCACTTGTTCAGCGGGTGATACAAGGAACTGAAACTCACTAAGACTGAAACATGCCAGTATCTTCCACAGTCGTGGGAATTACAAGAATTAGATCAAAATAGGAGAAATGCTGATAGTACTACTGTTCAGCTTACAATATGTTAGAGAGCCTGCCAAGCACATGTGATTAAAAACCATTTAATGTTGCAATAATTGTAAATGAGTCTCCTATACTCTACTTGACTTCTTGAGCTCAATCCCACCCATGAGGCGAACTCCTGCAAATCTGATATGACTGGTTATTGACTGGAAATGACAGACTAGCAGCATAGAAAACCACCCAAAAGCTCACAACTAGCGCAATACTTACCCAAAATGCGTGGAACCAAGTGCATTAGACTCTTAGAAGGGTGGCGCCCCTATCCCAATGAAGAAACCCCAACTCACAGCTCTTATTTTTTTCTTGCACACTTCCCAATACAACCCCGGCTGGTATAGCCCTCAAGAAGGGCGACTTGCTTCTTACAAATCCAAACCACATCTAAAACATCTGCAAATAATCACAAAGGGTCGCCCCTGGCAAAGACACACAATGATGCAATACCCACAATGATAATGTTTATATTTTTGAATATATGAATAAAACTCACAATCAGCTACACAAACCTGCAACTATGAGAAATTCGACTACAATGCAAGGAACTGAAACTACAGATAAAAGAAGCTCACTACAATGCCAAATAACTCAACTACAAACTATCTCCCAACTAGTTGCTATCTTTCAAGCAAGAAGATGAGCCCAATGCTAAGAGGTAAGCTTTCCTCCAAGCCTTGTCTGAAAACAATTCAGAAGCATAATGGTGTTATAGACAAAAGATCCCAAATGAAGAAACAGCCCCTCCATTTAAAGCCTCGGAGAGAACTTCTAGAAGCCTCTAGAAAGTGCGCTCAAACCAAGAGTCAACACAAATTCAAATTCTAAGTTGACTCAAAGCCTCCTCAAACTTGGCGTCCCATTTTAAGAGAGAATTATAATATAAAATGAGATAATCCTCTTATCCCAAAGTTGGCGTACCTTTTTGATAAGTCATGTTTTTAACTTTAGAAAGTATTAGTCCCCCTTCTTGATGAGGCGTCCACCCTTGAAGACCACCTTAAAAACACAACTTTATTTTATATCACTAGGCCAAGGTCAATATTAAAATATATCACTTTTTTAATCGAGATAGCTCACTTTCCCCCAGAGAGCATCCAAGGACCAAATCAAACACTGCCAATTGAACTAGCTGGAGAGAGAAGTCAACTGAACTGCAACCATCATGATCACTGCTAGAAATAGAATTTACTAAAAATAGTAAATTCAGGAAATTGCTCAAAACAACAAGCCAGCTATACCGCTACGAAGCTCTCAGAAAACCCAGAAAGAATCCACAATTAGAACTCCAGAATTCCTTGGGCAAACTTCAGGAAAGCCAAAACAACCTCCAACAGACCAGGAAACCCTAAATTCCACCACCAAGTAGCCTACGGGTCTCAGGAATAGGCTAATGGTCACCTCATTGATCACTGCTGAGAAGGAGACATTACAGTCCACCCTTCCCTAAATTGCTTGTCCACAAGCAACTGCAAACTAGGATGCTACAAGATTTCCTCACTTTCCCAAGTTGCATCTTCCAATGGTAATTTTTTCCATTTTACCAAGTATTCTCTGATTGTCCTTCTCCTCAAGGAACGCTCCCTGGATTCGATAATCTCTTCAGGAACAAGCACCGACTACCCCTCCTCATCCAAAGGGGGTAGATTAGATGAAACAACAATGTTGTGTCCCAACGCCTTCTTGAGGCGAGACACATGAAAGGCATTGTGTACCTTACTGCTAGCTGGTAACTCCAACTCATAGGCCACTGCCCCAACCCTTCTGACGACTCTGAAAGGTCCATAGAAACAGGGTTTGAGCTTCGCAGCCCCACTCTTCTTGAGAGTAGACTGTCTGTAAGGCTGAAGACGCAAATAGACTCGAAGGAGCGCTCAACACGCCGCTGATCAGTGTACAACTTCTACTGATTCTGCGCTATTTGGATGTTATTCTTCAATGATTTCAGAATATCCTGACTTTGCTGTAACATATATTTGGCCTATGGTGCCTTGCTATCCCCAAACACCAAATCCGCAAAGCTGGTAGCCTCATAACCGTAGAGGGCTTTGAATGGAGACATCCTAATGGACATGTGATAGGATGAATTATAATAGTATTCCCCCAAGTGAAGCCATCTGACCCAAGCCTTTTGCTGTTCTGAAACATAATTCCGAAGATAACCCTCCAACCATTTGTTCACAATCTATGTTTGACCATCAGTTTGGGGGTGATAACCAATACTCGGAGTAAGCACCATACCACTCATCCAGAAAACTTCTTGCCAAAAGGTGCTTAGGAACTTGCTGTCCCTATCACTCACAATGTTTTTTGGCAAACCATGCAGCCGAAATACCTCATGAAAGAACAACTCGGCTACCTGAGCTGCTGTAAATGAACTTGTGATGGCAAAGAAATGTGCAAATTTTGTTAGTCTATCTACCACCACGAAGATGCAATCCTTCCCTTGTGTCTTGGGCAACCCCGTGATGAAGTCCATAGAGATGCTTTCCCATTTTTGATTGGGAATGGGTAGGGGCTACAACAGTCCAACAAGGTATGTGTGCTCATTCTTGTTCATTTGGCAAGTATGGCATTCCTTGATGTAACTCAACACTTCATTCTTCAATCCCTTCCATGAGAACCTTTCACGGACCTGCCGGTAAGTCTTAAAGTAATCTTGGTGACCAGCAAGTGGAATGTCATGGAAAGTTTGCAAAACCTTCTTTTTGAGCTTAGAATCGTGCACCAAGAAGATCCTCTCTTTGTAGTGTATCAGCCCATCAACCACTTTGTACTTTTCATCTTGACAAGTACCTTCAATAATGCTGGTTGTAAACTGATTTTTGGCATAATCAGCAAGCAACAACTCTCTCCAATCAGCAGTAAGCTCACATAATGAGCTCAAATGAGGCCTTCGAGACAAGGCATCCGCCAAAACATTATTCTTCCCCTTGACATACTCGATGTCGAAATCATAAGCCTGTATAAAATGTTTAAGACTGTTGTGATCACTCTTGACAACAAACTTACTCCCAACCAAGTACTGTCTGAACTTGGCTAATGCATGCATGATTGCAAGCATTTCTTTGTCATAGATCGAGTATGTCCTTTCAATGCCTCTTAATTTTCTGCTTTCGAACACAATAGGGTGTTTTTCTTGCATCAAAACAGCACCAACTCCTTCTCCTGAAGCATCGCATTGCAACTCAAATGGTTTGGAGAAATCCGGTATGGCCAAAACCGGACAAGAAATCATGATCCTTTTGAATTTATCAAAGACAACTTGTGCCTTTTCTGACCACAAAAATGCTCCCTTTTTGGTTAGATCAGTAAGAGGGGCAGCACTTTGTGAATAACCCTTTACAAACCTTCTGTAAAAACCGCATAGACCCAAGAATCCTCTCAAATGGGTTAGATTTTCTAGAGTTGACCAATCCACGATAGCCCTGATCTTTTCTGGATCAACTCTGACTCCCTCTGCACTGATTATGTGGCCAAGGTAGAGTAACTCTCCCATACCAAATTCACACTTTGATTCTTTCGCAAAAAAACTTTCTATTTCAAGGATACTAAGCACTCCCTCCAAGTGCTTGAGGTGTTCCTCCCAAGTCTTGCTGTAAATGAGGATGTCATCAAAAAATATCAACACGAACTTCCTCAACTGTCTCTGGAAACAACTGTTCATGCAAGATTGGAAAGTGGCAGGAGCATTAGTCAGCCCAAATGGCATGACTAAGAATTCAAACCAAAGTGACCATAGTGGCATCGGAATGCCGTCTTCTCAACATCTAACCCCCTCATCCGAATCTGATAGTATCCTGACCTCAAGTCAATTTTTGAAAAAAACTTGGCACCATGAAGCTCATCAATGAGTTCATCAATCCTGGGAATTGGATACCGATTCTTGATGGTGCTTTGGTTCAAGGCGCAATAATCCACACACATGCGGATGGTGCCATCCTTCTTCTTCACAAGGACAACTGCTGAAGCGAAGGGACTTTTACTTGGGCGAATGAAACCCATCTCCAAAAGTTCTTTTATGTTTTTTTCAATTTCATCTTTTTGTTTCTTAGGATATCTGTATGGTGTTGTGATTACGGGTTTGGCTCCTTCCTTATGTTCAATGACATGCTCAAACCCTCTATCCGGGGGTGGTCCTGGTGGTAGATGAGCAAACACCTTACTTCTTTTTGTGAGCACGGATTGAATGTCTGGAGGATACTCTCTCTTTGCTTCAACCGGGCTAGCTAGAAGAACCATACACTCTGCAACCCACTCAACTGCATCATGTCGAATCAACCTTTCCATTCTCTTGAAGGAGACAATCTGAGGACCCCCATTTGACATCCCTCTTAGCACAACCTTCTTCCCATCGGATTGAAATTTGAGTTCCATGGTCTGTAGGTTCAAAGATATCTCTCCGAGAGATCGCAGCCATTGAATGCCAAGAATGGCATCTGTGTCTCCAATGTTAACAACATAGAAGTCGTCTTTGACTTCATGGTTACCCAACTGTAAGGACATATTGGCAACTTTGTGAGTGCAAATGATGTGGAACCCATCAGCAACCATCACTTTGAAACCTTCAAACTCCTCTGTCTTGAGTTCCCTCTTTGCAACCAATCCTTCATCAATGAAGTTGTGTGTTGCTCCAGTGTCAATCAAGGATATCACACGATGCCTCCCAATCGAGCCACGAATCTTGAAAGACTCGTTCTTTTGGAAACTTGAGAGTTGGGCAAAGGTGCCCTCACCTCTCCCTTCTCTTCTTCCACCTCATCTAGCTCACGTTCCTCATCACTTTCAGCAATTTCCGAGTGCTGCTCTAAGTGATCAGATTTTGTAGGTTCAAAGATATCTCTCCGAGAGATCGCAGCCATTGAATGCCAAGAACGGCATCTGTGTCTCCAATGTTAATAACATAGAAGTCGTTTTTGACTTCATGGTTACCCAACTGTAAGGACATATTGGCAACTTTGTGAGTGCAAGAGATGTGGAACCCATCAGCAACTATCACTTTGAAACCTTCAAACTCCTCTGTCTTGAGTTCCCTCTTTGCAACCAATCCTTCATCAATGAAGTTGTGTGTTGCTCCAATGTCAATCAAGGCAATCACACGATGACTCCCAATCGAGCCACGAATCTTGAAAGACTCGTTCTTTTGGAAACTTGAGAGTTGGGCAAAGGTGCCCTCACCTCTCCCTTCTCTTCTTCCACCTCATCTAGCTCACGTTCCTCATCACTTTCAGCAATTTCCGAGTGCTGCTCTAAGTGATCAGATTCTGATCCATAATCAGAATAGGCCTCCATATAGTTAGAACGGCCTCTTCCATAACACCTATGCCCTTTTGCCAAGGCTCCTTACATGTGTAACACTTTCTTTTCTAAGCTTGTCTCGAGCATCATCATCCAGCCTAGGAGGAAACTTCTTGTGCTGATTTGAGGAATGCCTTTTGTCCTGCCTATAATGAAAAGGCTTGGATGGAAACTTGGGTCTAGGTGCGGACAGCTCCATGTTTCTAGCCTTCTTGATGGACTCTTCAAGGCTTGGTGGGTCAAAAGCTTTTACCCATCCCTTCAATGGTTCTATCAGTCCTTCAAAAAATAGTACCACTAATCTTCTTTCGATGATGTTGGGCACCATCACGGAAAGCCTTTGGAAGTCTCCAATATATGATTCCAAAGAACCATGTTGTTTTAGCTAAGCAAGCTCCCTAAATTTCACCTCAGGATCCTTAGTGTCGAATCTGTCAATCAACTTGTTGGTGAATTCTTCATATGTTCTGATTAGGTTGTGGCCAAGGGTGACCAAACCATGATACCACCACTCATGGGCAGCACCTTCTAAGTGTAAGGTGGCAAATTTAATTGCGTCCTCCTCTGCCATGGGTCTCAAGGATAGGTAGTTATCCAGCTTCTGTACCCATGCCCTAGCTGTGCACGCATCACTCCCATCAAAGTGAACCAAGGACACTTTTCCAAGAGCTTGTTGGTAATCCGTTCTAGGACCCAAAGGAGCTCTGTATTCATTTCTTCCACCGTTTCTCCGATTCCTTTGATTCATGAACTGGTCAAAAGACCACTGCTCCCTAAGATCAGGAGGGAAGCATACTCCAAGTAGGCCTGTCTGGCGTCATCTGCAAAGTTTGTTGCAGCTTCAACTGGGGTTTCTTCTATTTGAGTAAATGTGGGAAAAAGGGGCCTAGAGGCTGATCCTCTAGACGTGGCTTCATGCTGGCCAATGGTTTTGTCTCTCCCACTGCCATTGTTCCCGTTAACTCCACTATTTTCACCGTTAGAGTTATTTCGAGTATGGGGTGGATTATTTGCAGCTTGCTGATCCATTCTTGCAAGTAAGCGGCCTAGCATGTCAATCATCCCGTCAAACTTCTTCTCTATTCTCTCATCTCTCTCATTCGTGGGTTGTTTGTTGCTATCTGCCATCTCTGCAACTGCTTTACCTCTCTCAATTGTTTGCCTTGTTTCTCTGAGTGCCTCAGAAAAAGTATCTGCCTCTGGTGTACACGGAAACTGATATGGCAGATTAACCACCTGACTTCTGGTGTAGTATCTGTGGGCTCTGTCACTCATTAGTAACTGAACTCAACTAAATCACAGGTTGGCAAAATCATGGCACTGATACCACTGAAATATACCGGGCCAATTTTTTTTCAATTTTTCCACAATGCAAATCACCCGTTAACGTTATGAAAACTCAATCCAACTGAAAGGAACCCTTTCCTCTGATCAACCCAGATCCCGGTGTGGGCAAGGTTGAGAACATACATGAAAGGGGGTCGTTAGAATAACTGAAGCTTGCAGAAGAATAACTGAAGGAAAATACAATCACTCGACCACTTATTCAGCAGGAGGACTAGAACTGAAGTACAATGCTGAAAGTAAGATGCAACTCGACCACTTATTCAGCGGGAGCATGTTGACGGTTCAACCGATCAGCAAGATGAAGAGATAATGCATTACAATAAGCAAATAGGCGGCAAGCCGGCCTCTTCCACTTGTTCAGCGGGTGATACAAGGAACTGAAACTCACTAAGACTGAAACATGCCAATCTCTTCCACAGTCGTGGGAATTACAAGAATTAGATCAGAATAGGAGAAATGCTGACAATACTACTGTTCGGCTTACAATATGTTAGAGAGCCTACAATGCACACGTGATTAAAAACCATTTAATGCTCCAATATGTAAATCAATCTCCTATACTCTACTTGACTTCTTGAGCTCAATCCCACCCATGAGGCGAACTCCTGCAAATCTGATATGACTGGTTATTGACTGGAAATGACAGACTAGCAGCATAGAAAACCACCCAAAAGCTCACAACTAGCGCAATACTTACCCAAAATGCGTGGAACCAAGTGCATTAGACTCCTAGAAGGGTGGCAATAATTGTAAATGAGTCTCCTATACTCTACTTGACTTCTTGAGCTCAATCCCACCCATGAGGCGAACTCCTGCAAATCTGATATGACTGGTTATTGACTAGAAATGACAGACCAGCAGCATAGAAAACCACCCAAAAGCTCACAACTAGCGCAATACTTACCCAAAATGAGTGGAACCAAGTGCATTAGACTCTTAGAAGGGTGGCGCCCCTATCCCAATGAAGAAACCCCAACTCACAGCTCTTATTTTTTTCTTGCACACTTCCCAATGCAGCCCCAGCTGGTACAGCCCTCAATAAGGGCGACTTGCTTCTTACAAATCCAAACCACATCTAAAAAATCTGCAAATAATCACAAAGGGTTGCCCCTGGCCAAGACACACAATGATGCAATACCCAGAATGATAATGTTTATATTTTTGAATATATGAATAAAACTCACAATCAGCTACACAAACTTGCAACTATGAGAAATTCGACTACAATGCAAGGAACTGAAACTACGGATAAAAGAAGCTCACTACAATGCCAAATAACTCAACTACAAACTATCTCCCAACTAGTTGCTATCTTTCAAGCAAGAAGATGAGCCCAATGCTAAGAGGTAAGCTTTCCTCCAAGCCTTGTCTGAAAACAATTCAGCAGCATAACAGTGTAATAGACAAAAGATCCCAAATGAAGAAACAGCCCCTCCATTTAAAGCCTTGGAGAAAACTTCTAGAAGCCTCTAGAAATTGCGCTCAAACCAAGAGTCAACACAAATTCAAATTCTATGTTGACTCAAAGCCTCCTCAAACTTGGCATACCTTTTTGATAAGTCATGTTTTTAACTTTAGAAAGTATTAGTCCCCCTTCCTGATGAGGCGCCCACCCTTGAAGACCACCTTAAAAACACAACTTTATTTTATATCACTAGGCCAAGGTCAATATTAAAATATATCACTTTTTTAATCGAGATAGCTCACTTTCCCCCAAAGAGCATCCAAGGACCAAATCAAACACTGCTGACTGAACTGGCTAGAGAGAGAAGTCAACTGAACTGCACCATCAAGATCACTGCCACAAATAGAATTTACTAAAAATAGTAAATTCAAGAAATTGCTCAAAACAACAAGCCAACTATACCGCTGCGAAGCTCTCAGAAAACCCAGAAAGAATCCACAATTAGAACTCCAAAATTCCTTTGGGCAAACTTCAGGAAAGCCAAAACAACCTCCAACAGACCAGGAATCCCTAAATTCCACCACTGAGTAGCCTACGGGTCTCAAGAATAGGCTAATGGTCACCTCATCGATCACTGCTGAGAAGGGGACATTACACAGCAACAAGGGAATAGGAGGCAGAGGTAAGAAGAAGATGGAGGAGCAAAATAACAAGATCAAATCCTTCATGGAGAAACAAGATCAAGTGAATCAGACGCTATTGCAAATGATGCACACCCTCACTGCTGTGATAACCAGCAAAAAATTAAGACCTGACAATGCTGATGAGAGCAACTCTGAGCAATCTAGAGGAGGGAAATCATAGAACACCAAATGGATCCACTCTCAGACCATCCCAGCCCAGTTTTTTGCCTAGAGCAGAGACACCACATGAAGGAGAAGATCAGAACCAGCCTAATTTTAGTATTATTGTGCAAGATTACATGAAGCTAGATGCTGACGCTCAAGCAGCAATCCCCTTTTATCCATTCAATAATGTTATGAAAGGATTTGGAAGTGAAGAGAAACAAAGTTTGCAGCGAGTGAACAAAGATCTTCAATACAAAGTCAGCAAGCTCTCACTCCCTACATTCAATGGCTCAGGAAAGGTTATTGCACGTACATGGGTGCAAAAGTTGGATACATATTTCTCTCTTAGCCTTATGACTAAACTCCACCACCGAGTAGCCTACGGGTCTCAGGAATAGGCTAATGGTCACCTCATCGATCACTGCTGAGAAGGGGACATTACACAGCGACAAGGGAATAGGAGGCAGAGGTAAGAAGAAGATGGAGGAGAAAAATAACGAGATCAAATCCTTCATGGAGAAACAAGATCAAGTCAATCAGACACTATTGCAAATGATGCACACCCTCACTGCTGCGATAAGCAGCAAAAAATTAGGACCTGACAATGCTGATGAGAGCAACTGAGCAATCTAGAGGAGGGAATCATAGAACACCAAATGGATCCACTCTCAGACCATCCCAGCCCAGTTTTTTGCCTAGAGCAGAGACACCACATGAAGGATAAGATCAGAAACAGCCTAATTTTAGTATTATTGTGCAAGATTACATGAAGCTAGATGTTGACGCTCAAGCAGCAATCCCCTTTTATCCATTCAATAATGTTATGAAAGAATTTGGAAGTGACGAGAGACAAAGTTTGCAGCGAGTGAACAAAGATCTTCAATACAAAGTCAACAAGCTCTCACTCCCTACATTCAATGGCTTGGGAAAGGTTACTGCACGTACATGGGTGCAAAAGTTGGATACATATTTCTCTCTTAGCCTTATGACTAAAGATGAAGCTATCAAATTCGCCATTCTGCACTTGGAAGGGATAGCTCACGAATGGTGGGTCTTGTGACTCAGGGGTTTGATCTTGTTACTACATATGCTGATTTCACACAAAAGTTTATGGAGAGGTTTGATAGAAAGGATCCGGATGTGTACTTCCAACATTTGACAAGGGTTAAGCAGCTTGGTACAGTGGATGATTATGTTTCAAAATTCCAAAGGCTAGTTGTTATGGTCCCTGAAGTTTTCGATAAGAGACTCATGTTCCTCTTCATTGAAGGGCTATCAGAATCTTACCATGGCTTGGTAAGAGCTTTAGAGCAGACATCATTGGAAGAAGCTATTCGAAGTGCCTTGAAAGTTGAGAACTCCACCACGAAGAGTAAGCCTACGATCAAGAATGTGCCATTAGGTCAGCCAAAGAAGGCACCCCACGAGATTACTCCTCAATCGACAAACCCACCACCACGATCTCACGAGATGGACATAACGAGGAACGAGCTCCAAAGGAAAGGGTTATGCTACACTTGTAAGGAACGTTGGACAAAGGGTCACAGGTGTGTGGGAAAAGGACACGTCTACTACACTGAGGTAGCCCTCGATGAAGAAGAAGAAGGTGAACCCAATGGCATTGCCAAGGAGGATGAGCTTGGGGTGACATGGGAGGAAGGATATTCCGAGGGCACTCTTGCAACGCTTTTTGAAGCACCTCAATATTATTCTCTCCGCATTAGAGGGAACTTATACAGACGGAGGGTGACAATATTAATATCGAAAGTGGAGCCACCCATAATTTCATCAATGAAGAGCTAGTAGCTAAGTTGAGCCTAAGGACCGAAGATTTCAAGGGATTTGATGTGACAGTCGCAGATGGGTAAACAATTCCATGTAATCACCAAATTCAACAAATGGAGTTGACCATAGGACACAAGATATGAGATAATTTCTACATAGTTGGCATTGGAGAGACAAATGTGGTCTTGGGAGTGCAATGGTTGCACTCGCTTGGGGAGTACACGACAAACTATCAAACGCTGGAGTTGAAGTTCAAAGCTGACAGAAAAGAGGTCATCCTTTGAGGATTCTCCAAGGCAGGCCCCAAGGAAGTCTCAACTAAGGCAACAGAGAAGGTGCGGACAGGAGTGAAGACATTCAAGGATCCGGAGCTGAAGTTGCGTCAGGGCAAGCAACATCTGAGCGGGGAGGACTATCATGTCCCCTAAATAATTTGAATCGTTGAGGGAGAATTATAAAAGTGTTTTTAAACACTATTTAATAATGATTAAATATAATATATTAAATATAAACTTAAAAGTTTTTTTTTTTTTTTTGGCAAATTGCTATCAGAGAGGATAGCACTCTTTTTAAGAAGAAGGTGAACCCAATGGCGTTACCAAGGAGGATGAGCTTGGGGTGACATGGGAGGAAGGATATTCTGAGGGCACTCTTGCAACGCTTTTTGAAGCACCTCAATATCATTCTCTCTGCATTAGAAGGGACTTATACGGATGGAGGGTGACAATATTAATATCAATAGTGGAGCCACCCATAATTTCATCAATGAAGGGCTAGTAGCTAAGTTGAGCCTAAGGGCCGAAGATTTTGAGGGATTTGATGTGACAGTCGCAGATGGGTAAACTATTCCATGTAAGCACCAAATTCAACAAATGGAGTTGACCATAGGACACAAGATACGAGATGATTTCTACATAGTTGGCATTGGAGAGACAGATGTGGTCTTGGGAGTGCAATGGTTGCACTCGCTTGGGGAGTACACGACAAACTATCAAACGCTGGAGTTGAAGTTCAAAGCTAACAAAAAAGAGGTCATCCTTTGAGGATTCTACAAGGCAGACCCCAAGGAAGTCTCAACTAAGGCAACAAAGAAGGCGCGGACAGGAGCGAAGACATTCAAGGATCCAGATCTGAAGTTGCTTCAGGGCAAGCAACATCTGAGTGGGGAGGACTATCATGTCCTCTAAATAATTTGAATCGTTGGAGGGAGAATTATAAAAGTGTTTTTAAACACTATTTAATAATGATTAAATATAATATATTAAATATAAACTTAAAAGTTTTTTATTTTTTTTGGCAAATTGCTATTAGAGAGGATAGCACTCTTTTTACAAATTTAAATTATTAAATAAATAACATTTAAATTTATATCTCTGTCCGACCTTCCTTAAGGTGGGTGCGAAAATTAATATTCGAATTATGTATTCCTTTGGCCAACTTCTTCTATGTTGGCATCTACGTTTGATATTTATATGGGTCGCTATGTGTTCTGGAGCATCATCGAATGAAGACATGAAAAATTGATAGTGTAGCTAGTCAATAGCCTAGTAAGACGAAAACCTTGCCAATGGTTCTATTCTTCATCCAATTCATTCCCGCCATTGTTCTGATTGAATATCATCCATCTTTGATTTCCCCCAGGCTTGTACTTGCAGGTGGCGCCATAGTCTTGAACACTAGAGGGCGTGATTTAAGCGATTTGTGTGGCCAAGCCAATGGCTCTGGCCACCCACAAGTCAAGGCACTTCTAGCATAAGTTCGGTATCACAATTTCATCACAGCCTTTAGACAATACTCAAGGAAAAACTACTCACGCATCACTTGCTTGACACTATCCAATCAGGGTTTGGATGGGCACTGGGAAGAGGCATCACTCAACAGAGCCTCTCATTTGGTCTTTCCACTGCGACTTGGAGAATACAAACATTACAGGAGCGATGCGACATCCTACCTGGCATATTTGGACAGATCCTGGACGGTGGACATCGTAGACCACCATTCCCGTTGGCATTCATCCTTAAGGCTACGCCAATCTTTGTCGTGTTGGAACCTAAATGAGGTGCGATTCACAAACCGTGAGCCTACTTGGAAAATCGAGTCATCCGTTGTGCTGAGAGCAGCCGCTTGGGGCCGTGCGGGCATATTGAGTTGTATGCAATATGATATCTATGTTATTTCCTTTATGAATTGATACTTAGTATGAATCAGGAATGTTAATACAATCTGGTTATTGTATTTGAGACTGTCTTTCATACAATCTATTGCTATCTGTTCAGGATCTATTCTTTTAAATTTTGTGAGTTTAGTTGTGCCGTAATCGGCTTGGGCTAATAGCCGGTCGTGTACTGGGAAGAGGCATCACTCAATAGAGCCTCTCGGTTGGTCTTTCCACTACGACTTGGAGAATATGAACATTACAAGAGCGACGCGCCATCCTACCTAGCATATGCGGACAAATCTTGGAAAGTGGACATCGCAGACCACCATTCTTGTTGGCCTTCATCCTTAAGGCCGCGCTAGTCTTTGTTGTGTTGGAACCTAAATGAGGTGTGATTCACAAACCGTGAGCCTAGTTGGCAAATCGAGTCATCCCTTGTGCTGAGAGCAGCCGCTTGGGCCATGCGGGCATATTGAGTTGTATGCGATATGAAATCTATGCTATTTCCTTTATGAATTGATACTTAGTATGAATCAAGAATGTTAATACAATTTGGTGAGACTGTCTTTCATACAATCTACTGCTATCTGTTCAGGATCAATTATTTTGAATTCTATGAGTTGAGTTGTGCCGTAATCGGCCTGGGCTAATAGTCGGTCGTGTATTTGCAAGCTCGCACTCAAGTGAGCTTCAATTATATTATTTGCTGCTAATATTATGCTCCAAGTTTGAGTAATATTTCTTTCTGAATCAATTATCTATTTTTTCCATGTGAAGTATGGCTCGGGTTACTTACAAAGATTGGTTAATCGGCCTCGGCTAATAGCCGGTCATGTATTTGCAAGGTCGCACTACTAGTGGGCTTCAATTATATTATTTGTTGCTAATATTATGCTCCAGGTTTGAGTAATATTTCTTTCTAAATGAATTATCTATTTTTTCCGTGTGAAGTAAGGCTCGGGTTACTTACAAAGATTGGTTTCAATGGTGAAAGAACCCTCCCTAGCCAATACTATGTGATTTATTTAAAATCACAATGTGTGCAGAAAGGATTCAAAGGTGGATTCACATGGGATTCACAATTGGGTGTAATGGTTTAAGTAATTTATTGGAGGTTTGTAGGCAAACGATAAATTATTGGTTATATGATTTACAAGTGGAGAATATATTCATTTGCTATATTCCTAAGCATCATCCATAGGAAGTGTTAGGTATTGATTATGGGACACCATATATTAAGGGAGTTGCAACAATCTTCTATGGGACTTGAGGCCTTCTAGTAATTTAATGGTCGAAGTAATTTATTGGTTATCTGATTTACAGGTGGAGAATATATTCATTTTCTATTTTCCTAAGCGTCATCCACAGGAAGTATCAGGTGTTGATTATGGGACACAATATATGGGTGTTTGTTGAGGAAAAACATTATACATTGCTAGGTAATGCCTCATAGAAATGGGGTCTCACGGTGATGTACCAAGGTTATTTAGACAAGGAGTTATGGCAAACACCTTGCTTATTGAATGAATGCAGGCATTGTGAATCCATCATTCCAAGAGGATGGTGTGATTATATTAAGGGAGTTGCAGCAATCTTATATGGGGAGTGAGGCCTTGTGGAGCCTATTGGGACATTAGTTTAGCCTCTTGTATGCAGCAAACTAATTTGGAAGGACATGGGCATTTGTGGAAGAAGTCATTGTGAGTCCTTGCTTAGACATTGCTTATTAAATGGAGTGGGCATTGTGAGTCCCTAGCCACCATCATTCCAAGAGGATGGCGTGAGTATATTAAGGGAGTTGCAGCAATCTTATATGGGACATGAGGCTTTGTGGAGCCTATTGGGACATTAGTGCAGCCTCTTGTATGCAGCAAACTAATTTGGAAGGACGTGAGCATTTGTGGAAGAAATCAGCCCTTCCAATCTTCGGCGATTCAAATGATAGTTGTTCAATGAATATTCTTACGTTCAAAGGTCAAAAAATAAAATATTTAACGTCTTGTAATTCTGGTTTTGAAATAGCAAGTTGTATTATCTATTTCTATTGTTCCAGCCAGATTGCATGAATGCTAACTATTTGACAAAATAGTTGAATCAATTTATGAATGCTATTTTGAGTTCATTCTTGTTACAAAAATTTGTTACAAAAATTTGTTACAATTATTCTGAATGACTGCAATCAGAAAATATTTCATGACATTTACATACAAACTGTTCGACGAAATTCCTGTGCATCATAAAGGATTGTCATTAAAGATGGAATTACCCTGAATGGGCTCAAGAGGTAATAAAGGATATTCAAATTATGCTTCTCCTTGGGTGGAACTCAGAGCAAACCATGGTGTTGCACCAAGTCGTTAGTACTAAGAATATTGAGAAAATTTGGGGTTGATTCCAATTCAATCATTGTAACCAATCAATGTAAGCAGAATAGATTATTGCCCCTACCCAAAACAAGATAATAGACTGCTGAAGTAATCAAAAAGAGCTGAATTACACTTCTCCTTGGGTAGAACCTAGAGCAAGTCCTTGGTAATGAGGATATCAAGAAAATATTTGGGGCTAATGCCAATTCTTTTGTGGCACTAATTTCAATTTAAACATGCAAATGCTTGTAGAATGAATCAGCTTAGGCTTGATTAATATAAGGGGACCGTGTAGTTTATCGAAGAGGGGATATGACAGCTACAAATTCTAAGAAAGTAATAGAGGTGGCAAACCACAATGTCTTGCATTCCTCAATTAGTGCACTAAAGCTTTGGAGAATGAGGTTCAAGTTTAAAAAGGGATTATATATCCCTTAATGGTGCATTGAACCTAAAGTTGAACTAGCTTTGGAGAATGAGGGTTAAGGTAGGTAACAAAGAGCTTTGGAAAATGAGATTCAAGTTTTAAAAGGGATAAGATGCATTGGACCTGAAGTTGAACTAGCTCACTAGGTTGGAGGAAAATAAGAATGAGCTCTTCAAGAGAGTCAATTGAAAAACCCCATTCAATTGAGAATGGGGTTTAAAAAGGAATAAGATGCATTGGACCTAAAGTTGAACTAGCTCACTAGGTTGGAGGAAAATAAGAATGAGCTCTTCAAGAGAGTCAATTGAAAAACCCCATTCAATTGAGAATGGGGTTTAAAAAGGAATAAGATGCATTGGACCTAAAGTTGAACTAGCTCACTAGGTTGGAGGAAAATAAGAATGAGCTCTTCAAGAGAGTCAATTGAAAAACCCCATTCAATTGCTAGTGGTGATGCACTTACTCCTCCCTAAAAACAAACTCACTAGAGTTGAGGCCAACATTGCGAAATTGGAAATAGAAAAGGGATCTATAAATGCCTACTACAAAGAGCTTTGGAGAATGAGATTCAAGTTTAAAAAGGGATAAGATGCATTGGACCAAAAGTTGAACTAGCTCGCTAGGTTGGAGGAAAATAAGAATGAGCTCTCCAAGAGTCAATTGAAAAACCCCATTCATTGCTAGTGGTGATACACTTACTCCTCCCTAAAAACAAACTCACTAGAGTTGAGGCCACCATTGCAAAATTGGAAATAGAAAAGGAATCTATAAATGCCTCAAGAAGGCAATATATTTTTTCAAGCTCAAGGTGGATGACATCTTCCTAATATTTGTGTCCATATGGGTGTTGCTTAAAGTAGTAAGGAAGATGGATGGGTTGTTAGGAGATGCTTCTAATAGATTCAAGGCTATCAAGGACACACAATCTGTTGGTGCTCCAAGTCACACGCCCTAAAACTCTAGGAAATGCACCCCAAGGAAGCAAAGTTAAACTAGGCATTATAAATGCCTACTACAAGAAGGCAATGATGGATTTTTTCAAGCTCGAGGTAGATGACATCTTCCTAATATTTGTGTCCATATGGGAATTGCTTAAAGTAGTAAGGAAGATGCATGGAGTGTTAGGAGATGCTTCTAATATATTCAAGGCTATTGAGGACACAATCTATTGGTGCTCCAAGTCACACCCTACAACTCTAGGAAACTCACCCCCCAAGAAAGCAAAATTATACTAGGTATTTAGGTATTTGTTCTTTAATAGGATCTATGAAATAGCTTCCCTAGTTTGAAAGGAGCTTCCCACTCTTGTTAGCTAGCTGGCCCAAGTTGCATACTAAAGATCCAAACCAGATTAATTTCTCCATCACATATGTAACCTATAAAGATCCAAAATGTGCACAACTCTCTACAGTTGGACAAATAGGTGTAGGCTGCTCTCTAAAGAACTAGCAAAAATTTGTACTGGTTGGTGCTTAATTTAGGATAGTTTACCATATAGAATGGTAAAATTGAATATACAACCATTTAGATAAATAGAAAATAGTCAAGAATCAAGAAAAAGAAGTAAAGAATTTATGTAAAAGCCCTTGCAAGTAAACTCGAATTTCATTTTGAAATCCAATCAATCTGGTAGCAAATTCATCCAAAATGAAAAATCAATCGATGTAAGATGTCTTCTAAATCACAATTAACCAACAATATCCTCCATGTATATATTGAAATGAATATTGCATCTAAATATCAAAAGACAAAATGTGACCCCAAAAGCATTACAAAACTACCTAATCCTAAAAATATTGTACTAAATGTAGTAAATTTGTCCTTACCAAACATCACAAAACTATTACTATACCCCATCCCAAATCTAACTAACTTCATTTGTTTTCCCTAGAATGATCCTCAACACCTAGACCTAGAAAATAATCCAAAAAGATCTATTCATCCTAGACTCGAGAAGAAATCTTCTATTTATAATGTCCCTAGATAGTGCTCACCTACTGGATGATTGACATCTATTAGACACTTTACAATAGCACCTAAAGCCAATTACACTAGTCATTTACTTTCTCAACCTAGATATGACACCACCAAGTGTACTCAAATCTTCAAAATAGAGCTTGGTACATGCCCTAAACATGAGGAAAAATATAACCCCATCCTACCCTGGTCTCTTAAGCAGACTAGAGTCTTCGATAGAGAATCCAAACAATTTTGAAGGTAAGCAATCCACTTGTCCATTAAGCACTAGTTGGCCTCCCCTTGTCTCTTAAGGAGACTAGAGTCTCTAGCAAAGAATCCAAACAATTTTGAAGCTAAGCAATCCAATTGTCCATTAAGCATTAGTTTGCCTCCAAATTAGCATGTCACAACAATGCCTCTAGCAAGATCCTTTCACTCACCCATAAGTTTGATGTCTCCTTGTTACACAAGAAATGGGGCTTCCCTTGTAGTATCATCACTACAATAAAGTTTAAAAAATAGAATCAACCCCTTCCTAGGCTTCTCAAAGAAGCCAACTCAATAGTAGGTCTTCTCTTACTCCCAAAGGGTGAAGGAATTTTCCCTAACCCATAAGATTGAGAGGAATTGGGAGGAGAGTCCAAAATCTTACAAATTGCAAAGAAGCGAGATAATAGTCATAAACAATTGCCATCTTTATAGCAATTTGCTAGATATATAAATGATGCAAGGTCAAGTCATAGGTATTAGGGCCTATTTCTCCATATACAAAAATAGCAGTGGTGACATTGAGTTTAGACTATTCCATTATAGATAGATTACATATATGGCAAATTGATCAATCATTACAACTTTTATCTATGATTTTCCCCATAAAGAAATGACAAGAGCTTATCCAATTTGAAACCTTGATTGAATCTAACAAAAAAAGGGTTATATGACAAAGGGATGAACAGTCAAGAATAACCATAGGAAATGAGATGCACACTTCAACATTCCTTGGCCTTGGAGACCTATTACTCTAAGGCTAGAAATCTACACAATGAGTGACATTTGTTAAATCAATGGCTAATACAAAATATCGAGGGCACACAATAGATACATGGTTCTCTTGCTTCCATATTGCAATGGTGAAGAACCCCTAGATTGAATGGGACGAAAACATGGAGATAGAAGCTTCTAATGATCTCCTTTACTTGTTGGCCATTTGGGCAACAAGTAAAGGAGATCATGAAGAGAGTTTTGACCACTTGTAGAAAGATCGAGAGAACAGAAATGGGATTTTAGAGTGTTAAAACAAAATTAAATAATGCTAATGGAACCATCATTGAAATGAACAATGCACTCATCAACAAGGAATAATGGAAATAGATCATCCAAATCCTACATACCATCAAATCCCTAATTGACAAGTCAACAAAATCATTCATGCTGAAACATTTATGTAATGTCCCACTCATTTGCGAAAAACAATCACACAAGACATGCATAGAATAATAATAAGGATTTAAATAAATTAATAAAAGAATACATGGCCGACTAAGTCTTGTTGTGACCTTTTCACACATCACCCCATCTAAGATGGGGACCCCCTAATTTTTGCTCCATTCTGGTCTTTTGGCTTTGGTTCTCTCTGTCTCTGGTCTTTTGTCCTTCTGGGGGTGTCCCGTTCGACCTCAGTTGAAGTAATTGAAAAATTTAGGGTTGCTATCCTTTAGGCCCATCCGAGGTCAGGATTGAGTTACGCAGGTGAAATCTAAGTGCACCAACACATTCAGAAAGCTCAAGGCAGAATCCCCCTGAAATCTCACTGAAATCCGACAACTTACTATTTTTAGTAAGTACCTAATTTGAGGCTTGTTCCTCAGGATTTCAGGATTCTAATGACTTCAGCACAATCAGGCAACTTCAGAGTGCCTACATATGAAATTTGAACAGATTCAGACAACTGGCTATTTTTAGCAGTTCAGCCTTCGGAGGCTATTTTCAAGGTTTAGACAAGCAATTCTCCGGTGAATGATAGGAGAATTGATCTGGGTTTTCCAAGACCTTCGCGACGGTGTAACATGCAAATCAAGATGGTGACTTTCAGAGTTTAGCCTTCCGAGGCTATTTTTAGGGTTTGCATGCAAGAATTTTCAATGCACGTCCGGATATTCCATGTGGGTTTTGCGAGAGCTTCGCAGTGATATGACATGCAAGTGGATCGGATCAGTTTTCAGGGACTTACTATTTTTAGCCAGTGCCAGAACTTTGACCAATTTTTTGGGTTTTTCTGGGGTTTTCGAGATCCCACGAGCACTATGACATGCAAACTCATCCGACATCCGATGGACCACTTTCTGGACACTTACTATAAATAGCAGCTTCAGTCCAGCAGCTACCTAGCACTTCATTCCAGCGAGCAGAACGACAAACAGTATAAACCAAGGGCAGTCGGGAGCACATGCAAGTCAGATTAGGGTTTCCCTGCCATGTCCAAAAATAGATGAAGCGAAATGCGGATATGTCGAAACGAAGCACGCCACCATGATCAACATCCTTCGGGCTACCTACTGGCAAATTTTGAGCAAAATCGGAGGAGTTACTATTTTTAGTAAGTCGGGACACAGCTATAAATAGCAAGTCTGCGCCAGAAGTTGGTATGAACAAAGCACCCAAGTTATCAGGATCAGGCATTGCAAGTTTCAGGTCAAGCGGAGCTACTGAAGCAGGCAACTTTGAAACTTACTATAAATAGCAGGTGGCTAAAAATAGCGCATCATCACCAGAAGCAAGTATGAACAGGTCTCTCACAGCATCAAAAGCAACTGGAGCGAATTTCAAAGCAAACAGAGATACGGAAATTGATCAATTCTAGGGTTTGCTAAAAATAGCATGTATTGTGCCGGATAAGATGTGAACAGGATGGCAACACCAGGTGGAGGCACAACCACGCCAGTTCCAGTTCAAAACAAGGCAAAAATCAATGAAACCCTAATTTCTCCTAATTTTACTAAAAATAGAAAGCCAGAACAGGGTTAGGGCGTTGGAAATTCATAAATGATAACTAGCATTAAACACCTTCATACACGCCCAGGAGAAATGAAAGATTCAAAAGTTCTAAGTATGAGATTTCCTTGAGCAAAGGTGAAATGCGCCTTCAAGAGGCATAGAAATTCTGCTAAGGCAAGAGATCTTCCTCCTCATACCCCCCAAATGTGCGTAAGGGAGGTGAAAAGTCACCATAGGCGTGGAATTTTCCCCCTCACACCCCAAATGCGCCTAAGGCAAGGAAGTTTTCCCCTCTCTATAGCAAATGTGCCTAAGGGAGATGAAGAGCCACTTGATAAGGGCGGAATTCCTTCTAACACTAGCAAAAGCGCCCAAGAGTGGAAGCATCATAGGCTAAATGCGCCCAAGGAAGCTGAAGGGTCACAAGATGGCATTTTTCCTTTGCAAATGGCAAATGCGCCCAACATGGAAGTAGCCTAGCCCATATGCGCCAGAAGGAGGTGAAGAGTCAAGGCAAAACGTGGGGTGATGAAGTGGAAATGCGCTCAAGTGAAAGTCTAGTGTGTGAAGTGCGCTAGAGGGAGATGAAAGGTCAAGTCAAGGCGTGGGAATTCCTCTTCTCCATGGCACATGCGCCCAAGGTAAAGTATAGAGGGTGAAAGGTAAAAGGGTAAGAATATGAGATGCGCTTGAAGGTGAAGGCTAAAAACGTAGAGGATGAAGTCCACTATGGCATATGCGCTTGAGGAAGGTGAGGAGTCACCATACGCCAAAGGGGAAATAATGCTAAGGGGGCGTGATTTTTTTTTAAAAAGAGCAATGATTGTTTATTTTTTTCCTCTTCACATCATGAAGTGCGCCTAGTGAGTGGGGACTTAAAAATGAAAATTGCTAAGGAAGTCTAGGCGTGAAAATTGCTAAGTATGAAAAGGCTTAGGCATGGAATTGCCTAAGGGAGAAAATGAAAAACGACATGCTATATGCGCCCTTCAGAGTTGAAATTTACATTTTTAAATAATTCCTAAGGTATTTTCTAGAGGGGAAAATGAAGAGTACGAATGAAGATGGTGCTAATTTCCAGAGTTATGAAAATCTTCAGAAGGAAAATTCTTCAGGGAAAAATCAATAAAATTTGCCAAGGCAAAGAAGATGGGAAATTACAGGAGTGGAAGACATCTGGAGGATAAGATTAAAAACATTAGCCATTTTTATTATTTTTAAATAATAAAAATTAGAAGAACCCCTTCGTCCGGATACACATGAAAACAATGGATTTTGGGAAAATTGTTCTTTTGGGTATTAAACGTTTGCAATTCAGAAGTGAGTCAAGCTTACTCCACGCCATGTCTACATCGTTTCGATGGATATTTTGCCCAGTGCCTATTTTAAATAAAATTCCTAAGGCAAAATTGAGGAATTTCTCTAAAAACAAACGAATAAAATGAATAAGAAGTATTTCGCTAGAAGCTTGAACTGGATAATTTTGCCAAGGCGAAGGTGAGATCAAATAACTTAGCCAAACGTTTTGAAATTGTTCAAGGAAGTGAATGATTTAATATTTTAAGAAATCAAATGCAACAAGGCAGGCCTGTGCAGAGGTGATGAATTCGTAATTCTAGAAAATGCCTCAGATGACAAGTGTTACAACGGAGAAAAGAGAGGGAAAATGAATTCGAAAATTTGCTAAGTATAGCCTCTGCAGGAATTTGACTAGGCTATAAGATTTTAAGATCCTCTTCATTCCTCTCACCAGTTGCTGAATGCAAAAATAATTGGCTAAGTGAAAGTACGAATTTTTGAAGAGATTGCAATTGCTGAGAAGTTCGAAATTGTGAGAGAGCTGAAGGAGAAGGTACGAATTTGCAAAAGTTGAAGTTGCTGAATGCTGAAGTACAACTTGAGAAGAAAGTTTGAAGTTGCTGAAAGTTGCTAAGTTAGAAGGAGAAGTACGAACTTCAAGGGAGAAGTTTCAGATTTGCTGAAAGTAAAATTGCTGCGAGTAAACATTTCCAAGTATTTGGCATTGTGTTGCCACAACCAGAGAGGAAACTTCTAAAAACGTTGAAGTAAACAAGCGTAGTTGAGGTTTGCAGCAGAAAGTGAAAAAGTGTTGTAGCTTTTTTATTTAAAAATCTGCTAGCACCCTCAAAAGCGATATATTGTTTTATAAAGTCTTGTTTTCTAATGACTCTCTTGCCTTTTTGCAGAATGGCCGAATCAAGCAGAAGAGCTGCAGGCAGAAACAACCACACCGCGTCCAGACAGGCTGTGATCAAGAAATTGGGCAAGTCATTCTTGCCAGAATCCAAATTTTCATCAAAACTTGGCAGGCTAGCTGACACGAACTTAGGCTCATTCAACATGGAAGCATTCAGAAGGAGGATATTGGGGACTGGAGGCCATCACCCGTCAGTGACTTTGCATAGTATTGTCAGAAGTGGATTGTATGCAGCTGCCAACTTTCTGCCAGCTATCCGGTGTCCGAAACTCATCATGGAATGCGCCTACCACTACAATGCAGAACAGAGGACGATCACTTCGCTAGATGGCAAGGTGCTGGCTAACCTGACACCTGAAGCGATCGGAGAGGCATTTAGGATTCCAGTTCATGAGAAGATGATCTACAAGACGAAGGAGAGAGCTGGAAAGATGTACTCATCCACCACAGACCGGTGTGCTGATTTGATAAACACTAGGTGGATGATTAAACCCAAGCCAACTCGCACTAAATTGCCCAAGCAGATAGTCTCAGAGGATTTGAGACAGGAGTTTGGTGATCTCATTATGATGCTGAGCAGAGTTTGGTGAACTCATCATGGAATGCGCCTACCACTACAATGCAGAACAGAGGACGGTCACTTCGCCAGATGGCAAGGTGCTGGCTAACCTGACACCTAAAGCGATCGGAGAGGCATTCGGGATTCCAGTTCATGAGAAGATGATCTACAAGACGAAGGAGAGAGCTGGAAAGATGTACTCATCCACCACAGACCGGTGTGCTGATTTGATAAACACTAGGTGGATGATTAAAACCCAAGCCAACTCGCACTAAATTGCCCAAGCAGATAGTCTCAGAGAACTTGAGACAGGAGTTTCGTGATCTCATTATGATGCTGAGCAGAGTTGGAGGTTGCCCCCAAGCGTTCATCTTTGAACCTTGGATGTTCTATTTTGTCAACTTGGTGTTAGAGGGAAAAGATTACATGGATTGGGCACTGATGATCAGTGATAACATACATGAGCAGCTTTGTGGCGTGAGGAGAATGAAGACATTTTACATGGGCTCCTACCTTGTCTATATGCTGGCTCGCATGATGAGATACACAGGAATCTCCTACAAAGAACCAATCGGTTGCAATTCCCATCAGTTTAAGATATATGAGGCTTGTCCACAGTTGCATATGACAAGCACAACTAATTACAAGAGGGTTAATGATGCCTTTACAATGCATATCACGAGGACCTTGCAGCAGAGAACCCACCACAGAATATCAAGGGAGGCACAAAAAATGATTGAGAAATTCGGATGTTGGTTTATCCAATTTCCAAAATTCACCTACATAAGGCTGCAAGGATTTTCCTCCTATCCATACAGATTGCCTCGGTATCCCACAAACAAGATAGTGATGTTGGAAGTATCTAGGCAACTGATTGCCTATGATAAGATTCAGAAGAAGAAGAAGAAAGGTGGACTCGGATTCCCGATTACTATGGGAAATTCAGATGAAATCTGCCCATCGCTGTAAGCAGCGAGAGAGGTAGAAGCGGAGCTCCAATTCTTCCACCTTTCCTATCACACCAACAAGCATTACTACGATCCCCACAGAAACATCAGGTGGATATTGACAGAGGAGTTCAGGCACAAGGTGCAAATCGAAGACTTTTGGGCTAGTGCAATAGATGAGATCGAAGTCAAAAAGAGGATGTTCTCTCGGATACCGTTGGTGATGGTCAGAGAGTGTGAGATCATCCCAGTGCCAGATCAGATTGAGGAAGATATAAACGTAGTGCAGGCTGACTACGAGACAGTAAGAGATACACCTTTGCCACTCCCAGATTGGTCTGAGCCAGAGATCACTGACTTGGATACACTTTGTATCCCAGTCTTGACATTTACACGGAGTTGGGTAGAAAGGCATGTCAGCTGACTCAAGGGAAGGTCAATTCCCCTTACCTACAATTTGATGGGAGACAACAGATTACAGGCAACTAATCAGAGGAGACGGAGTAACCCAACTCCAGAGCCTAGAGGAAAGGAGCCAGTTCGACCTGAGCCTGTGGTAGTTGAGGAGTCCATGCATACACCATCTCGGACACATTCTCCAAGCTTACAGGAGGTGTCGTTATTTGTTGATCAGAGGGAGAGATTGGATGTAGAGCAGACGGTGCGAGTGGAGAGTCAGCCACCTCGTAGAGAATCAATGGGTCAGAGCATCAACATGCCCCAAGAAGATCATCAATAGGAAAATCAGCAAGAGACAGATGAGGGGACGGCTACTGATACTCAATTTCAGTAGGAAATTGAGGCGGCTCTCGAAGGTGATGCTACTTCAGATCAGGATGCCCAGAGCTCGAGAGACACGGAGCCTATTGATGACGGTGAGCCTCGTCAAAACGATGGCAGAGGAGAGGTTCACGAGGTAGAGGCTAAGGTAGAACAGCCTTTTATTATATCTGACATGCGGCAGGAGGTGCCAGAATGGCTAAGGGACAGAATGAGGCGTGATCCCATGGATGAGACCGATCCCGTAGCCGAGATGGAGGAATTATTACAGAGGATCAGCGCATCTCCAGCAAAGAAAAAGGCTAGGAAGTTCTCCAAAATATCCACAAATGAGGATGGATCCCGAACCTTGCATATGGCAGTTCCTCGGGTAGAATGCGATAGAGATGAGGCTGTTCCTGAGAACTATGTTGTGACAACCATGGAACTAGGCCGCCCTACTGGAGCACAAGTGGTAGAGGAGTGCGATAATTCCTATCGGGCACTCAAGGATAGATTGTCCCATGTTGAGGGCAAATACAAAAGGTTGAAGGTAGAGCACAAGACACTGATTGGCTACGTACAGCACTTGTCCCGTCCTTGTGGGCAAGAAAATCCGGCAATTGAGCTTCCAGTTGAGTTTTCCAGGGAGTCAATCAGTGGGTTAGAAGATTTGAAGAGAATGGCACAGCAGGCAGACAAGTGGGTTGCCAGTGTGCGTATAGAAACAAGAAAGTTCATGGAAGATCTTGCACATGCCTATGGGCAAGCTTCCGATATTATGGCCAAAATGGAGATAGTTCACCATGCTTGGGGTGAGGCTCGCATCTATCAGACGAGAGTTGTTCTCCGTTTAGGGGCCTTGATGAGCATACCTCAACAGACTTTGGTTGAGGGAGGTGTTATCCAGCAGGGAGATAGATACGACTTCGCCAGATGGTATTCTTCAGTAGTCATAGGCCGGGGATTCTATGATGCATCACAGGCAGATTCTGTCAAGGTCAGAAAGGCCATGATAAACATCTTAGATGGAATTCTCAACACATTGGAGGCAATCTTTGCCAAGAGGTTGACTGCTGAAGAGGTAACTGCAGATGGATTGAAAGACAGATTGGCGCCATTCTTCTCTGAGGTGAAGACCTTCACACAGGATGATTTCGAGAACACAGCCACGTTCTCCAGTATCATACAGAACACCCAGGACGCCCTTGTTGCCTAGAAGAAATCATGTGCCCGACATGGGCAAACAGTTGCAGTTTTAGAGTTTCAATTGGATCACATTCCTCCTATCTCCGATCAGGAAGTTGAGGCAGTCTTGGCCAGATTCATCAGATTTGCAGCCAGCGAGAAGGAGAAAGGAAACGCCCTTCTAGACGATGACCTTCTGGAGGGAGACAACGTGCATTAATGGCAGGGTGTGGTGCATTGATGAGGAGTGGAGGGCGCATTCATTGCCCCACTCCTCTCGGTGGCGGTTTTTAGGGCAGAAACCCTAATTAGGGCATAGGTGGCTCAATCTGAGCCCTTTATTGTAATCAGATCTGAACCGTCCACTAATTGGACTCACTATAAAAGGGGCATCCCCCCTCATTTGTAAATAATTAGAACTAGAATCGAATCAGAGATAGAGTTGAGCTAGAGAATAGAAGGCATATAGCATTTAGCTTAGAAGTTAGCTTAGATTGAGGAGGAAAGGAAGTTTTCCCATTGAGGACTTTGTAAGAAGTTGTTGTGAACACTCTCATAATATAAAGATTTATCATCGTTTGGTGGTTCTATCTTCTATTGTGAGTAGCTAGCAAGGCTTGTTCGTCTTTCCAATTCAAGTAGATAGAGTAAAATAGACTTTTAATTCATGCAAGTAGTCGTTAATTGTGGAGTGTGGTGTTTAGTTTGGACAAGTCTTCCTCTATCCATACCACTAGCGGGCTTGCTAATGGTAAGTCTGCCCTGCGTGGTCAACTGGAATTTCAGTACTTAACTTCAATTGTGATTTGTACGTGTTCACTTGCATCATTGTGATGGGGTACACATGTTGAATCATAATTTGAATATCTTATTTATCCTTTGAAGATTGCACCTACTTTGTCAAAGTTGTCCGACGAGGAGGCGAAACAAAGTTTGGTTTGAAGATTGTTGAAGCTAATCCTCACGTTCCACCCCCTTTAGAAGTAGATTTGTAGAATTCCTATCCCTATCCCTTTTTAATTCAGTATTTCCCGATTAATTTAGGAGTCAGAGCAATATTGTCAAATCATTCATGCCTTAACTGCTTCACATAATCGAACAACTACGTAAGTCCCCTTGAATACCTAGCATATTCACATTAGCCAACTGAGTCTATTTGCAATGAAAGGAACCTTGGAGTTGAGCGCATGAACTTTCATGCAATCTTAGCATGCGGGACACTTTGATCAAGAGAGAATAGAGTGGTCGTTGGACATTTTATTTTGTGCTGACGTTGTCATAAAACACACGTCAACAAGTCTAATTCATGGATTTACACTAATGCATGGCCAACTAAGGGGATTAAATAAATGCAACATTCATATTGAAGTAAAATACAACAATCATATAATAAGGAGCGATGGGTTCATATGAATCTGGCACATGATTCACTATCGAGTATAAATAGTATTGGAGGTTGAATCAGGCTCATTAAATACTATATGGCATTTTTTGGAAATCGAATTTCATATTGGCAATGTAGGATTAAAATAAATCAATAAAATAGCCGCTACTTATTCTACCGCCTCACTTTATTACCGAACACTCAGCAAAGCATCATACATGATTATCAGGCGACTAGTGGCATATCATATGAGCCGCTCATATTAGTCTGAGTCCCTATTACCATACGCTGCCAATATGCAAACTGTATGAGTCACGTAGCGGAAGTCAGAAACAATCTCAAGTTCTGTCAAAATGCTAAGCGTAGATATTAAAGGGTAGTCGATGATATTCAAAGAAACTATTAAAAGGAGAGATTCGATCATGTATTAATATTAAAGACAATTAAAAGAATCGTCACCATTAGCCAACTCAAAATCAAAGGCAACAATACATCTATGCAAGAGGAGATCGATCAATGCTAATAAATTAGAGGTGCTAAAGAGCTCAGTTAGTTAAGGGTCGATTAAGGAGAAGAGGCATGTCTGTGAGATACAACTTCTCACATCATGACTACCAATAAACTATATAAGGAAGATCATAATTCCTCCAAAAAGGATAGAATTCAGATTTAAATGTTTATCTCCAGATTTGGATCACTCTAATTTGAGCAGAACATTATTTATTATGGAGGCATATATTTCAAGTATATAATTCAGGAACAGCTCCAAAATAAATTGCATATTATAAAGATAATATTCAGACAAAGCAATTAGACTTTAGGGCCAAATATCTAAGATATATTGGCAGACTTGTATACAATTAATGCATGGTTTCCATGGGCATAAATCAGAGATAGCAATCAAGACTCAAGTCCTATTGATTTATCATAAATAGGCAGATATTTATACTCAATGAATGCCTGATTATAGAGTTACAAATCAAAAAAGGCTAACAGATCTATATCAGGATCAAGATCATCATTTGTACATACCAAAATCAGAGGCATATGCATAATAATAATATTCCATAAGCTCTCACATTAAGACTATCCTCATGGAATCATATCTGATTCTCTTCTTGTAAATAAATCAGACTACATATCAGAAATTCAAGAGAGTTACTATCAACTTTAATTATCTAATATCCTATTATACATCTGTGATTGATTATATCGATTGCAAACTTTAAATCAGTTTTAGTAAATCTATTTTGAATGTTCCTACCGGGGACATTACAATTTCCCACTTTTAAGGAAATTAATGATGTTTTAAAGGGGAAAAGCAAGAATCAAAATAAAGGCTAGGCATATGTGAAGATTCATGGATCCATTAAAGAAGACATTGGGCCATGATAGTGAATAATATCTCCCTTCAGTGAGGCCAATCTGCCTATTGTCACTACGTATTAATTTTGTGATAAATGGCCCATGCCTTTTGCATGATGGATCTTGTAATGTGTTCTCCTTGGAACAAGAAAAATTGTACCTAGGATAACTTAATACTGTGAACACATTCCTTGATCAAATAAGAAAAAAGCACTTAAGAAGGGAGTGTGACTATCACCTAAAGATAAAAGAAAGGGGGACAGTTCAATTTGGTGTTTTAGATTGTACCAGGTATTTTGTGAAGGATAGATAATTTTTGAGATTAAGAGAAAAAGTACTCATAAACCTCTATACAAGAAGCAAAGCTAACATGATATTAAAATGTAATAGAAAGATATAATGGCATACTCACAATACACACAAGAGATGTTAATTTAGGAAACTCTTTGGGGAAAAACCAATCAAAACGACACTCACTATGTTAACTCAACCATTCACAATCCAATGAGGTGTTTCACAATAGTACTTAAACCTAATCCATGTGAGTTTTATAGGCACATCAATACAAGAAACTACCAAGTGACATTACAATACAATGGATATAAAATCATTGGTCAAGAAAGGACCCAAAAGAATTTTTTGAGGCTTCTCACCCAAGAACCCCTTCATATGCAAAGGTTGCTAATCATTGTTGGTTGTACAATCTAAAAGGGGTATAAAGTGTGCAAAGTATGAAACATGCATCCAACATGAGAAGGGCAACACATGGGACAAATGTCACATGTAAAATGCATCAAAAGGATCAAACAAGGGACTGCAACAAAAGGAAACTATTTCATTTCCATCATTTCACCTCATCTTTTTGCTTGGCTAGTCGTTTGTGTTCTTTAAGAAGATGATGCTACTCAATGGTGGAGCCTTACAAAGAAAAAGCTTGAAAGAATTATTGTTCTAGGTTACTTAGTTAATCATACAAGATAGGTCTGAGTATTTTGGCTAGGACATGTTCTTCTAATCTATCTTAAGAAAAATTATAAAGTCATTGTGACTATCCTATATAAAATCTTTGTGACAATCTTATACAATAAGGTCTAGCTTTCGACTAGCAATGTTTTAGTTGAATTGACCATCACAAAATGAAAATGCTATTCATAGCAATCTTTGTATTCTTCAATTCATATGAGTTCCATTCTTTATTGTCTTCATGTATTAATGTTGTTTTATGGAAACTCTCATACTCCTATTGTAATTAGTCATGGACAAATTGTTCAACCCAATGAATAAAGGCACCGCATACAGAAAAAGCTTGAAAGAGTTCTTATTCTAGGTTAATTAGTTATTCATATAGGAAAGATCCTTGAGCATTTTGGTTGGGATATGTTGTTTGGATCTATCTTAAGAAAAAAATTGAAGTCTTTGTAACGATCTTATACAATAGTCTAGATTTTCACTAGTAGTATAGGTTTAAATGCTCATTTGCTAGATGAGAAACATTTATTTGTAACTTGTGATTATTTTATATGAAAATGAAAGTGCCATTCATAGCCATCTTTGTATTCTTTATAGTATTTGTGTATCAATGTTGTTTTATTGGAACTCTAATAGTTCTATTATAATGTTCAACCCAATAATAAAGGCACTAGTCTAAGCAAATTGCATCTACGATTTTGACCATATCTAATAAAAATGAAAGTGCAATTCATAGCCATCTTTGTGATCTTCCATTCTTTATAGTATTTGTGTATTGTTGTTGTTTTATTGGAACTCTAATAATTCTATTGCAATTAGTCAATATTCAACCTAATAATAAAGGCACTATTTAATTGGAACTCTACGATTTTGACTGTATCCAATAAAAATGAAAGTGCCATTCATAGCCATCTTTATATTCTTCCATTCATTTGATGTCCATTCTTTATAGTATCTGTGTAACAATGTTGTTTTATTGGAGCTCTAATAGTTCTACTATAATTAGTCAATGTTCAACCCAATAATAAAGGCAAATTGTATCTACGCTTTTGACCATATCTAATAAAAATGAAAGTGCCATTTGCAGCCGTATTCTTCCATTCATATGATGTCCATTCTTTATAGTATTTGTGTATCAATGTTGTTTTATTGTAACTATAATACATCTTTCTATTGTAATTAGTCAATGTTCAACCCACACTAGTCTAAGCAAATTGTATCAACGATTTTGACCAAATCTAATTTCTTTTTTGTTTATGAGGATTATGTGTTTATTGGAACTCTACAATTTTGACTGTATCTAATAAAAATGAAAGTGCCATTCATAGCCATCTTTATATTCTTCCATTCTTATGATGTCCATTCTTTATAGTATCTGTGTAACAATGTTGTTTTATTGGAGCTCTAATAGTTCTATTATAAAATGAAAGTTCAACCCAATAATAAAGGCAAATTGTATCTACGCTTTTGACCATATCTAATAAAAATGAAAGTGCCATTCGCAGCCGTATTCTTCCATTCATATGATGTCCATTCTTTACAGTATTTGTGTATCAATGTTGTTTTATTGTAACTCTAATACATCTTTCTATTGTAATTAGTCAATGTTCAACCCACACTAGTCTTAACGAATTGTATCAACGATTTTGACCAAATCTAATATCTTTTTTGTTTATGAGGATTATGTGTTCAATGAATGACATCACGTGTACATTCTCTAGAGCTTTAATGTGATTAGAAGAGTATTTGAAGCTTTCTTTCCACTTTCAAGATTGATTGTTATTAGTTTTAAAAGGATGTAGATCTACCTGATCTTCATCTTCATCTAATACATATAAGAAATTACTTTTAATGTTAGTGACAAATTAATAGGACATTGAGAAAGATAAAGGTTTTGATATTTCAAATCTAAGAAATGTGTTGTTTAATTTGTTGATATTCATTAAGAAACTCCAATGGCCTTGTGGAGTCTAACAAGTGGGAAGATCTCATTTTGGCAAGTTTTGTTGCTTGATTTAATGCCATTTGTTGAGAACAAAGAATGAAAGTGAAAGAAAATGAGTATAGTTTGCGTTGGGGGTATTATGAACCCTACATGTAATTCCAACTCGTCTATCTAAAAATAAACATGACCTACATTGTCTAATTATTACATCCTCTTTTCTCAATAATCTAAAAGGTGTTGAATTGTGCCAACAATTTTCATAAGTGGGGTGCTTTCTAAGGAATGGGATCCATGATCCATAATTAGTGTGGAAATTCTACTTACTATACTTCCTTAATGTAAATTGACTGCATAAGTTGTTACTCCATGTGTGGAAATATGGAAAAATAGTCCTTAAATGTGCACTATAGAGTTGTTAAGATCAAAAAATAATGTAAAGAAGCATGTAATCTCAAGGAATGAGCATAGAAAAAAAGAAACTAACATGAACAACAATAGGCATTAGAAACCTTAAATGGGGAAAGATTCCAAAAAATTGAGGTGTTGTTCCTCCTCAAGCCACTAGAGTTGTTAAGAACAAAGAACAATATAAAGAAGCATGTAATCTCAAGGAAGAAGCATATAAACAACAAAATAACATGAAAGCCAACACGTATGAGAAACCTAAAATGGGGAAATACTCCAAACAAGTGAGGTGTTGTTCCTCCCCAAATCACTAGAGTTGTTAAAGAGCAAAGAATGATGTAAAGAATCAAGTAATCTCAAGGAAGCAGCATACAAACAACAAACATGAAGGACACCAAGTATGAGAAACCCAAAATGGGGGAATACTCTTGAAAAGTGAGGTGTCGTTCCTCCTCAAACAACTATGTCATGAGTTGTTACAATGGTTTTTTGTCTCTAATTAGGCAATTAAACCTTCAAGGCTAGCTCTCCAAAGCTCTCACACTTAAAAACTCTCAGCTACAACTCCTTCAACATAAACTTTAAGGAATTTAGTTACAATAATGAGTTACAAGAAGAGTCAAACAGAAGCCCAAGCATTATTGTAATTGACAATGGACCTTTTAACACATTCCAAAGCCTAGATCCTATAATTGTAATCTTTTGCAATGTGTTCAATTCTAGTCAAACACATTTTACCTATCTAGTCCTAATAGGGGAAGGTTCAACCCTAGTCAAATGCATCACTACTATTTTTCTCTGTTAGATCTAATCACTCTAAGTAGTTATGTCCCTAAGTTCATCTTCCTTAGTTTCCCTTTGGCTACCAACATTTGAAACTCAATTTAGGTGTTCAATTTGTATAAAATGAACCTTCAAAGTTGTTTGAGGAGGAACATTTAAGTGACCAAATCAGCTAACTTAGCCAACATGATTGATTCAATTTTGAATCACACCCTCCTAATTAAAAGGCTTTTGATCCTCAAAAGATTAGGATCTCACTAAATGAAATGATTTCAACCTTGGCTCTTGGATACCACTTGGTCTAGCCTCTTCATACCAACCTAAAACTGTTGCCACAACATGTCCACTAGCTTTAAAAATGATTAGCATGTAAAATCAAAGACAATTCAACATTTTGTGTACTTGGTTTGAATCACATTCCCAATTAGAAGGCTTTTGATACTCTTGGGAAACTCAATAAATGAGAAATAATTCTCACCTTGGCTCTTGGATACTACTTGATCCTAATGGTCTAGCCTCTTCTAATCAACCTAAAACTATTGCTACAGCCCTTCCACTTGCTTTATAATTATGATTAGCAGCTAAACTAGAAGGCAAATCAATATTTTGTGCCCTTGGTTTGTCCATAAGAAACTTGCCACTAGCATTAGTCAACCTTCCTTTTGTGCACTTGCCAAGGAGATCCTTACACTACATTAATCAGTATGGATGATGAAGCTCTTACTATCTATCGTGAGCCTAAATTCATTTTTCCTTCTATAATAGATTGAATCCTTAAGATACATATATGCACTGCCAAACACTACACCATGCAAATCAAGAGAAAACACATCTACAATAACTTCTTCAAGGAAATGTTGATTAACATCAAACTTCAGCTTGAATTGGTTGGTGATAAACAATTCTAATCCTTTCCTTATCTAGCCCAACTCATGTGGATTGGGATGTTGATATGTATCCAATCCGAGTTTCTCTACAAATTCTTTAGTAATCAACTTAGCGTAAAAAACAAATATCAAAGAAAGAATCTACATTTGTCTTCTTGATTTGAATTTCTATGTGAAAAAAATTCAGTGTACATTTCTATGTGAAAAAAATTCAGTGTACTCATATTTGTTCATTGCCATTCAAGCAAACCTTTTTGTTAAGAGATGATGCAAATAAGTCTCCCATCTATTTCAAAACTACATTCCATTTCATGGCCTTCAAAAATATCATGACTTTCTTTTGTTTGTTCCACTTAATATTCTTGTTCTTTCATGGGTGCAACTCTGGGTGTAGCTTCCAACATGTTTCATTAGTATGACCTTTTACATCACAATGTGTACATTGTTGATTGACTTTGGCCTTTGAGTCACTTTGGACTTTTTTCTTTGTGCATTCAATATCTTTACGCTTTGAGAGCAATATAGGTCTCCTTAGACAGCTGCGAACTTCATGCATATCCCTGTCCATTTGGATAGCCCTTCTACTAAATTCACTAGTGTACCATTGCACACTATCTTTTTGGTAGCTTATAAAACTGTAGCTCAATAGACTCTTTCTTGATGACAAATGGAATAGAATTGTTTTTTTTATTAACCTCTTAGATTCATCCCAAAAACAACTAGGTGTTAACTTTCTTAAAGCAAAAGACTAAGAAATATTTTTCAAACCAAGTAAAAGCATACTCTTTTCAAGTTGAGCCAACTTCTCTTCAAGCTTTTCTACATCTCTCTCCTTCATATTGTCTCTCAACTTGAAAAGAGTTGTCAAAAGATTTGTTCACCATGGAACTATAATTTCTCATGAGAAACCAGCTGCTACTTAGATTTGGAATCCTCAAGCAATTATCATATTTTCTCCATGAGGACCACCATGATGGGTAAATAAATATTTGCAAAGTATACTCTTACTTGGTTTAAAAGTTGTTCTTATTATTTGCCTTTAAGAAAGTTTAGCACCTATTTGATTTTATATTTGGAATCCTCAAGCAATAATTCATATTGAAATTTGTGGTTCTTCACCAAAATGATTCATATACCTCAAGTTGAACCAGCTTCTTTACATTTACCTCTCGTCAAGCTTCTCTACAGCTCTCTCCTTCATATTGTCTCTCAACTTGAAAAGAGTTGTCAAGAGGTTTGTTCACCATATAACTGTTGTGACCTTTTCACACATCACCCCATCCAAGATGGGGACCCCCTAATTTTTTGCTCCATTCTGGTCTTTTGGCTTTGCATCTCTCTCTCTCTGGTCCTTCTGTCTTTTCGAGGATGTCCCATCATTTGACCCAAGTTAAAGTATTGATTAAGTCTGTGGAATTAGGGTTTTTTATCCTGCAGGCTTTTTAGGGTCAAACCAGGTTATCAAATTGGAATCTAAGCTTAGTACAGCAATCACAAGGCATCCGGCAAAGTCTCACTGAATTTTTATCAAATTCTGACAACTTACTATTTATAGTAAGTACTCAATTAGGGACTGTTTCAGCAGGATTTTGCAATTCTGTCAACTTCGACACATTCAGAACACATCAAGCTGCTTGCACGTAAATTTTGAGCTAGATCAGACAACTTGTTATTTTTAGCAATTCAGGCTTCGGAGGCTATTTTTAGGGTTTGCATGCAGAATTCTCTAACGCATGTCTAGATATTCCTTCTGGGTTTCTCGAAACCTTCGCAACAATATAACATGCAAACCGAGACGATCACTTTCAGAGTTCAGGCTTCGGAGGCTATTTTTAGGGTTTGCATGCAGAATTCTCTAACGCATGTCCGGATATTCCTTCTGGGTTTTTCGAGAGCTTCGCAACAGTGTGACATGCAAGCAGAGAAGATCAAGTTTCGAGAACTTACTATTTTTAGCCAGTACCCGCATGCAAACCAGTTTTCTGGGTTTTTTTGGGTTTCTTGAGATCCCACAGTCAATATGACATGCAAAATCATCCGGCAGTGGATGAGTCACTTTTCAGGAAGTTTCTATAAATAGCAGTTTCACCTCGGCCACCCAACACTTCAGTTTAGCGTACATAATGACATGCAGAAGAAACAAAGTCAAACGGAGACCTTTCTGAATACATGCAAGTCAAATTAGGGTTTCCACTTTTATAGGGGGTGAAATCCAAAAATGGCCAGAACGAAGCACCCCACCGACATCAGCATACTTCAAGGTACCTACTGGCGAAATTTGAGCGTAATCAGAGAACTTACTATTTTTAGTAAGTCAGGGCACGGCTATAAATAGCAGGTATGCACCCGAGGTTGGCATGAACGCGACACTCAAGTTATCAGGATCGGGCATAGCAAGTTTCAGGTCAAACGGAGCTACTAAAGACAGGCAACTTTGAAACTTACTATAAATAGCAGGTGGCTATAAATAGCAGGTTAGGGCAGAGGACTAGCAAAACAGGTTCACAAGGCAGAGAGTATCATATGGCGAAATTTTCAGGCAAAACGGAGCTAGAGGGGTCGAAAATCAAGGGACTTTCTAAAAATAGCCTGACTTGCCCAAAATAGACGGCGAAGACGAAGGCAGGCAGAGGTATGAAAAAATTTTCTAAGTATGGGAAATGAAAGCTCATGTGTGAAAATGCGCCCACCTCAAGATTGATGGCCTGAAATATTCTAAGTGTGAAATTGGAAGTCACACATGCCAAATGCGCCTTCACTTGAAAGTACCACCCTTGAAATGCGCCCACCATGGAGACCTCTTGAAAATCTTCTAAGGCATTGAGAATTTCTAAGGCATTGAAATGAAAGTAGCCACCTCTATTTGCGCCCTCATCTTGAAGCCCACCATGCTATTTGCGCCCAAGGAAGATAGTGGGCATTAATTGCTCATTATGGTTCCTGCAGGGGAGTGGAGAATATTCTGTGCATTTATTGCCCCACTCCCCTCAATGGCGGTTTTTAGGGCAGAAACCCTAATTAAGGCATAGGTGGCTCGATCTGAGCCCTTTATTGTAATTGAATCCGAACTGTCCATTGAAATGGGCTAACTAGAAAAGGGGCATCCCCCCCTCATTTGTGAATAATTAGAACTAGAATTGAATCAGAGATAGAGTTGAGCTAGAGAATAGAAGGCATATAGCATTTAGCTTAGAAGTTAGTTTAGATTGAGGAGGAAAGGAAGTTTTCCCATTGAGGACTTTGTAAGAAGTTGTTGTGAACACTCTCATAATATAAAGATTTATCATTGTTTGGTGGTTCTATCTTCTATTGTGAGTAGCTAGCAAGGCTTGTTCGTCTTTCCAATTCAAGTAGATAGAGTAAAATAGACTTTCAATTCATGCAAGTAGTCGTTAATTGTGGAGTGTGGCGCTGTGATTTGAGCATATCTTCTTTCATCCATACCACTAGTGGGCTTAGTGATGGTAAGTTCGCCTTGCGTGGTCAACTGGAATATTGGCACTTAACTTCAATTGTGGCTCATATGTCCGTATGCATCGTAGTGATGGTATGAACATGTTGTGTCATAATTTGAACACCTTTCTCATCCTTTGAAGATTGCACCAACTTTGTCGGAGTTGTCCGAAAGGAGACGAAGCAAAGTCTGGTTTGAAGATTGTTTAAGTCGATCCTCGTCCTCCACCCTTTAGAAGTAGATTCGTAGAATCCCTATCCCTATCCCCTTTTAATTCAGTATTTCCCAGTTAATTTAGGAGTCAGAACAATATTGTCAAATCATTCATGTCTTAATTGCTTCACAAAGTCGAACAACTACGTAAGTCCCCTTGAATACCCAGCATATTCACATTAGCCAACTGAGTCTATTCGCGTTAAAGGAACCTTGGAGTTGAACGCATGAACTTTCACGCAATCTTAGCATGCGGAATACTTTGATCAAGAGAGAATAGAATGACCGTTGGGCATTTTTATTCTGTGTTGATGTCGTCATAAAAAACACGTCAACAATAACTACAATTTCTCTTCATATTGAAATATACCTCAAGTTGAGCCAGCTTCTTTACATCTACTTCTCTTCAAGCTTCTCTACTACTCTCTCCTTCCTATTGTCTCTCAACTTGAACAGAGTTGTCAAAAGATTTGTTCAACATGGAACTACAATTTCTCATGAGAAACTAGATGCTCCTTAGATTTGGAATCCTCAAGCAATACTCATATTTTCTCCATGAGGACCACCATGATAGATAAATAAATATTAGCAAAGTATGCTCTTACGTGGTTTGAAAGTTATTCTTATTGTTTGGCTTTAAGAAAGTTAACCCCTATTTGTTTTTAGATTTGGAATCCTCAAGTAATAATTAATATTGAAATTTATTGTTCTTCACCAAAATGATCCATATTGAAATATACCTCAAGTTGAGCCAGCTTCTTTGCATCTACCTCTCTTTGCATCTCTCCCCTTCATATTGTCTATCAACTTGAAAAGAGTTGTCAAAAGATTTGTTCACCATGGAACTATAATTTCTCATGAGAAACCACCAGCCGCTCCTTAGATTTGGAATCTTCAAGCCATAGTTGGCAGACTCGCAGAAAACTCGCTGAGTTTTTTTTTAAAACGAGTTTTTTTGAGTTTAACTCGCTGGACGAGTTTTTTCCGAGTTTTTCGAAAAAACTCGACTTTGCAAAAGAAAAAAGTGAATCTAATGAAATTTAAGCAATTTTTGCAATTTTTTTGAGTTCCCGAGTTTTGCCAAGTTTTTGCCGAGTTTTAAAAAACTCTCCAATTTTTGGCTTGGCGAGTTTTTTTTTGGGGCGAGTCTTCCAATTATGCTTCAAGCAATAATCAAATTTTCTCCATGACAACCACCATGATAGATAAATAAACATTAGCAAAGTATGCTCTTACTTGGTTTGACAGTCATTCTTATTATTTGGCTTTAAGAAAGTTAACACATATTTAAGATAAATTTAAGAGGTAAATTAAAAAGCAATTCTATTCAATTTGTCATCAAAACGGGAGTCTATTGAGTGACAATTTTATAAGCAACAAAAAAAATATTGTGCAATAGTAAACTAGTGAATTTCGTGGAACGGCTATCCAAATGGACAAGGATATGCAAGAAGATATCCTAATGAATGAAGTGCATAGGTGGTCTGCATAGCCATCTAAGGAGGCCTATTATGCTCTAAACACCTAAAGATATAGATGAAGCATGGCAAACTAGCTTCCCCATGGAAGTTGAAATGCTTGCCACATCTTCCAACTTGAAAAATATCACTTTTCTTATATCTCTGAATTCTATATCTTGCTCTAACCAACCTGATACATAATTAGCTGAAGAGTCCACCAATATTAATCAAAAAACATCTATGTAAATTGATTGCATGAAATTCATTCCATGTGTGGAAATACAGAAAAGAAGTCCTTAAATGTGCAACTCTAGAGCTATCAACAGCAAAGAACAATGCAAAAGAAGAATATAATCTCAAGGAAAGAGCTAGAAACAACAAACTAACATGAAATATGAAAGCATTACAACTTGGAGAAACTCAAAGTGGGGAAAAATTCCACTAAGTGTTGTTCCTCCTCAAGCCACTATCTCGTGAGCTGTTACAATGGTTTTTTGTCCCCAAAAGGCATCTAAGGACTTTTCTTGCACAAACCAACAACATCCCAACACCATACAAGTTAAACAATGCTTTTATACTTCCCAAAATCTTTGCTCCAACTCCCTAAGGATCATAAGCCGAAGCAACATAAACCTCTACATTCAACTTGTTATGAAACATGCTAAGAAGACACTATCTCATGAGCTGTTACAATGTCCCAACACCATACAACTTGTTAAGGACTTTTCTTGCACAAACTAGCAATGTCCCAACACCATACAAGTTATCCAATGCTCTCACACTTTCCAAAATCATTGTTACAACTCCCTAAGGATCATAAGCTGAAGCAACATAAACTTCTAAAACCAAGCTGTTATGGAACACTAAGGAAACTAGTTACAGTGACCTCTCCTTGGGGATTTTTTAACATGAATGAATTACAAAAAGAGTCAAAGAGGCCCATGAGTCCTTGCATTTGAAAAGGAACCTTTTGACACATTCCAAACCCACAAACCAATGTTAAAAGACTTGTTGAGAGTCACCAAGACTTGTCAAGTCCCGAGGCAAGGAGATCAAAACAAGGGCTAGGAGCTTGTGACCCAAATACCTAGTGAGTCCCAACGAATAGATCTGGCTGAGAATAGTAAGAAATAAAGAAAAAAGAAAAAGAAATAAAAAACTTAAAAACTGGACTCTTCAAATAAACTCCAACACTCTAAAAGCACACTCATTTCATTTGCAAGCATGAGGAGAGAAAAAAGAGTATTGGAGTGAATTTACCTTGTATTTCAAGGCCGATGAAAAGGTTTTAAATGGGCTCTACATAGTCATAGAGCAGATGACACCTAATCCTGAACCTATAGAGAAGATAATCTCTGGCATTGAGATTACTTGCACAAGGGAAACTCTTTGCATGAGACATATGCAAGGTAACTTGAAGGACATTGCAGCCAAGTCTACTAAGGGTGTAATATAAGTTTAAAAATTAAAACTTTTTTTTTAACATTAATGTTGAAACTCAAAGTTGAACAATGAGATCGAGTTTTTTTCCTCATTTTAGATGCATGGTGAGAAAGGTTTGGTGCTAAGGTGCCAAATCTTCCAAGGATTGCACAATTCATGTCTTGAGCCAACTATGCAACGCTTCAAGATGCAAGCACAATTGGAGTATGTTTGAACACATACACTCCAAGAAGTGCAACACGTTGTTGGTGCAATAGTTGTTTATGTTCATTGCAACCTTCGCCTTCATCACAAACTAATCTACCATCACTCCAGAGGAAGTTGATCCACAATCAAATTGGATCACCGACATTGAGGATCTCATCTTCAACAAGGACCGTGCATGGGTTGATCAAGCAAATCTAGAGGTAGAGGTAGTAGCCATGGTAGAGGTAGTAGCCATGACAAAGGAGGATAGAGCACAAGCAGACCTCTTGGACGTTGGCTTCACCGAAACACAAGTAGATATCATAGCCACATCATCATTAAGGACCTATGTCAAATGTCAATGTAGGACACTTGTCGTATAGCCTTGGATGTGGGGATGAGTGACATGGGTCCCTCTAAGCCATAGACTTCTAGCTTTAGTTTTGATATTTGTTTTGATGCCATGGTTTTCATAATCCATTAGTTTTGTATACACTTGACAATATTTATGATATATATCTAAAAATGTTGTTTCCTTTAAAATCCACTTTTATACTTTATGTGATTGATATACTTGTGTATGTGATCACATAAAGTAGCTTCTATTTGATTAATTTATTGTGTCTTTAAAGCTTATTTATTGAAGGGTGCATGATACAAGTTATAAATCTCTATATTTCATGGCTTTTTCAATTTGCCGAGTCTAAGCACCAAGTCTGAGCACCAATTCAAAAATCAATTTGCCAAGTCTAAGTTGAGTCTAGGTCTTGTGATTGCTTATGTCATGCTATGTCACATGTTAGGCCACAATCAAACTCATTTCACATGCCTAGTTCTAACAAGGACAAGTTTGACTACAATCAAACTAGCAAAATGTTTTCAAGCTTGGTTGTACCCATCACTAGTACCTCTTTTCTTAGTCAAGTTTGAAACTCAATTTCAATGTAAATCTAAAAGAATTGGCCTTCAAAGATGATTAGCTGTAATGTCCCTATTTTTAGCACTACACTTTTCACTTTTCAGTGACTTTTAGCCTATTTTTAGATACTCGTAGGCTAGTCAGAGGCAAAATTAGGATTTCTAACTACTTGGAGGTTTCTTTCAAGGATTCAGGGGTTTGCATGTTGGAGTTTTATAGTTCGGATTTTGGATTCCTTCTGGGTTTTCAAAGAGCTTCGCGACGGTGTGACATGCAACTGAATCAGAGAACTTTTTCAAACTTCCTATTTTTAGTAAGTACGACGGCTGCTCGGATTATGGTAAAAATGAGTTTGGAACAACTTACTATTTTTTGCAGTATTCTATTTTTAGCAGTGCTATTTTTTAGCAGGGTTTTTGCAGTTCAATGCAGTGGTTATATCTGGCGGGTCAATTTGAGCAGTTTGGTCTCCAACACCTTTGGTGCTAATTTTGGCAGTGTTTCAGCAACTTGGTGTTATGGCTATTTTGGGCAGGGCAGTATAGTCAGTTGGTCTCCAGCATTTGAGGTGATTATTTTGATATTTGATGAGAATATTATTTTAAGTGAAATATTTAAAAGGCATGTTTGGACACCTTGGAGAAATAAGTGGTTAATTATATTTATATTTCACTTTACTGTTTTGACGCCTAGCCTGGAGGAATTAAATCAGTTTAATAAAGTGTTTCACTTTATTATTATTTTGGACGCCATAACATACTTTATTGACATTTTAATAAAGTATAATGCTTCTTGGAGGAGGACGACTTGGAGAAATGAAATGCAAATGACACTAATGGGCATTGTGAATTTGAGTTTGGTTTTGGCGTCCATTTGGAGGGAGATTGAATTTGAATTTGGAGCAGGAAATGTTATAAATAAGAGCATTGGGCTCTTAGTTCATTATCTCGGATATCTACAGTAAAGTTATGCTGCCAAAATGGTTAGTGAGCTGCTTCGAGGGATGCATACCTCCTAGCTTTGGCTTGACTTCTTGCTTGAAAGATAGCAACTAGTTGAGATATTGTTGTTCTTAATCCTTGATAACAGATTGAGCACATTGTAGTTGGGTTTTCTTGCATTTTTCTCAGTTTTTGGAGTTGCTGGTTTAGTATAGCTGAAAGTAGTTTTTGCTCACAAGTCTTAGAATAAATTTTATATTGTTCTGGGTAGTTTGCATATGTCATTGTCATCCTTGGGCGCCCCCTTTTGGAGAGTTTTAGATTTTATTATGCAGATTTGGATTTTATCTTGCTGAAGTCGCCCCTCTTGAGGCCATACCACTTCATCTTGCCTGGCAAATGTTTAGAAAATTCATTGAGTAGTTGTTGCCGCTGTTTCTTGGTCATAACTTGGTCGCCATCTTCCTTGGAATTCATTGCACTTAGTCTCATGTCATTTGGAGTAGTTTTGATGGAGTTATGATCATTTTAGTGGGTCATAGAGCTGTTGATCTGCATTTTCTAGTTGTTGATCTGTCATATCAGATTGTAAAAGTCTGTCATTTGAGTGGGGTTTTGGGTTGGAAAGTCATTTTGATGATAGGAGAGACTTATTTTATTATTGCAGCATTCAGACAAATGAAATACAATGATATTGGCAGGAGTTCTATCATATTGTAAGTTGAACAGTAGAACTGTCAGCATTCTTATTATCTTGCTTATTATACTGTTTTCCCACGCTTGTGGAAGAGACTGGTCATGCTCAGTCTACATTATATTGCATTTACATATTGTTGATCGGTTGAGCCGTCAACATACTCCCGTTGAATAAGTGGTCGAGTTGCATATTTACTTTCAGCATTGTACTTTCTATTTCCAGTCCTCCCACTGAATAAGTGGTTGAGTTGATTGTTACTTTCAGCAATATAATTTCTATCTCCAGTCCTCCCGCTGAATAAGTGGTTGAGTTGATTGTTATTTCCTCTCATTGTACTTTCCAGTAGTTTCATATTTATGCTAACGATCCCCTTTCGAGTATGCTCTCACCTTGCCCATACTGGGATCTGGGTTGATCAGAAACGAAAGGGTCCCCTTCAGTTGGTTTATAGTTTCACTAACGTTAACGGGTGAAATTAATGTGATAAAACTTGAAAAAATTGGCTAGCACATTTCATTAGCACAAGGATTAGCTTTAATGAAAACATTTAAGTGAGCAAGTTAGCTAACTTACCCAGCTTGACAAAACCAATTTTGGATCAATGTGGATCTTGAGGACACTAGATTAGAGGTAGAGAATCTTGCAATTGGACTTTTAGAATTGACTATTGATGATGATCCAAACCCACTACCAATTGACAAGTTTGACTACAATCAAACTAGCAAAATGTTTTCAAGCTTGGTTGTACCCATCACTACTGCCTCTTTTCTTAGTCAAGTTTGAAACTCAATTTCAATGTAAATCTGAAAGAATTAGCCTTCAAAGATGATTAGCATAGGGATTAGCTTTGATGAAAATATTTAAGTGACCAAGTTAGCTAACTTACCCAGCTTGACAAAACCAATTTCAGATCAATGTGGATCTTGAGGACACTAGATTAGAGGTAGAGAATCTTGCAATTGGACTTTTAGAATTGACTATTGATAATGATCCAAACCCACTACCAATTGATGATGCAAAACTTGAGAGTGAGCAATTCCTTCAACAATTGTTGTATGATGATGATATGGATGAGGATCTCTCCACTTCAAAAGATTATCTCCTCTAGCATAGCATTGTTTTCCTAGCTTGGCTTAGTGACTATTCTTTGTTCCATGATAGTTACATGATTGTGTAGCTTTAATTTACAAGTTTTAGATGCCCCATAGTTACCAAATCCAATTGGATCTGAATCAAATCCAGACAGATACAGATTTTGGATTGGATGGATTTGTCTATTTCAGTCCACATTTTTCAATTCCTAAAACTATTTGACTGATTTTTCTAAAAAAAAAAATCAAATTTTTTGGGCTCCTAAACAAATCAAATTTTTGAGCTAGTAACTACAACATACACACATGTACTTAAGGAACCACTATTAAATATTGATTCCATAACAAAGAGCAACTAAACTCTAAGAGTCAAAATTGATTGCAACAAAACAACTTTTATTCTCAAGGCTGCAAAAGACTGAGAATGCATCTTTATGCACTTGCAAAAACTGATCATGAACCAAATATCATATAATCGGATTGACATGTATCATAATTTGATCCTAGCCTTCATGATATGATAAAGTTTTAAGGCGAAAATGATAAATCTGCACCTTGAATTTATATGCATCTCATGTCAAGGGTCTACACTTTAACATTTCTTAGTAAACTAGTAGACACACATAAAATAACAAAATCTCCCAAACAAAGAAACTAAAGTTTTTGATAGAAGATAAGCTTTGTAAGAAGAGCTAATACATTATTGAATTTGCCCAGGATTCTTGTTTAGATCTCTCTACCTACCTTCCTTGACATAGTGTTCATTACCATTATCTGACCTATATTGACATTGTTCGATGCAATTATTATAGTATTTCTTAAGATAGTTGTTGATAGTTGGAATTAAAGAAGCATAAATCAAATTACATACAATAAAAAAACCGATTATCAATAAAATGAATTCATTTCGTGTAACTTCTTCCTACATCCAATTCTAAGTTACACCCTAACTTAAAATAACATCTCACCTTCTTATATAAAAGAGTGCACTGCAAATCTAACTAATTTGTGCACACGAATATACTCTAAATATCTACAACACCCTACATGCAAATTATTGCACTCTTAAACTATTATTCATGACTCTTGCACGTTTTTCTTTATTACTATATCTATTAATTATTTGTACAATGTAGACTAACGCAGATGACTAATAGTGGATTGCAGCATGCCCCTGCACTAATCTATCCTAGATGAAAAACACTTGAACCCCTTGGTTCAAACTACAATACATTCTTCCTTCATGTACAAATTTCTTCATTCATGATATTTGCCTGCTTTCTTTATTTAACTTACTCTTAATCTATTCATTCATGATGTTTGCCTGCTTTCTTTATTACTTGCTGCATCTTTGAACCACTTCCAGACTAACTAAATTACTGCACAAGTAGACTGCAGCATGCTCCTGAATCAATCTGTACTAGTGGAAAAGCATCGAACCTCTTCATTAAAGTTCCAATTCAAATCATCCTCAAGTACAAGTCTCTCCCTTTTTCTCATGCAAGCCACATCTTCTTTGCAGTATAAGACTCTCCCCATAGTCAGCTTCATGAACTTCTTCTTCTTCAACCATTTCCTGCAGTATGTTCGAGTTGGTTGGTTCTTCTTCTTGCTTCTTGTATGCCCATATGTCTATTATAAATTCCCATAATTTAAAGGTCGTCATCACTGCTACATCAACTATAAACTATTGGTCCTCTTCCTCCACATCCTTGACCATTTCTTTGTCTTCCACCATGCCCACAATTTTGAGATAGAGAATCATCTCCTCTTTCTCCGAGATTGATTTCCCAGCTTTGTTCTTTGAACACTCTACAAGTCCCACCTTGATCAATCCTTCCCTTTGCAATTCTGCTCCCACCTCTAATGTCATTCAGAGTGCTTCCTTGAGATTCTCCAACTTTTGAATAGGAAATCTCAGTCCATTGTGAAACTATCAAATAAATTCATCCTAATGCTCAAACTATCAAATCATTCTGAAAAAGCAGTCTCGCCTAGCTATTGGTTACTATAATGGAACTGCTCAAATAAAATGTGCTCATAATTATGTGACCAATATTGTACTTTCCCCTTAAAGTATGTTCAAGTTGGTTGGTTCTTACTTCTTGTATGTCCATATGTTCAAGTTGGTTGGTTCTTCTTACTTCTTGTATGTCTATATCTCTATCGTGAATTCCTGTAATTTCAAGGACATTGTCACTGCCACATCAACTCCACGTCCTTGAGCATTTCTTTGTCTTCCACCATGTCCAATGTTTTGAGATTGAGAATCATCTCCTCTTTCTCCAAGATTGACTTGTCAGCTTTGTTCTTTGAATTTACTCCACAAGTCCCATCTTTATCCTTCCCTTTGCAATTCTGTTTCCACCCCTAATACCATTTGGAGTACTTCCTCGAGATTCTCCAGCCACATGAATCTCATTTTCTTTTGAATAGGAAAACTCAGTCCATTATGAAACCATCAAATAAACTCATCCTAGTGCTCAAACTATCAAATTGTTCTGAAAAATCAGCCTAGCCCAGCTATTGATTGCTACAACGCAACTGCTCAAATAAAATGTGCTTGTAATTATGTGGCCAGTACTGTTCCTTAACAGCTTTGATAGAGTAGCTCTTCCACCCCATATCACGCTTCCAATGTTCAATGATGTAGGATCCCTGGCATAAAAATATTATCAAAACTTGAGTGCCTGCTTCCAATGTTCCCTGAATTTAGCTTCAATTGCCTCCTGGATTGGCTATCAAATTCTAAACTAGCCAATACTTTTTGCAACACATTAACTTCATGTATTGAATCCTCTGTTTTTAGTGCAACTACAAACTCAATCCTGTAGTGCTGCCAACTATGATATTAATCCCTCTTTTGGTATCATATGGCAGCTATTGATAGAAGGAATTAAAGAAGCACAAATAAAATTACACACAATAATATAAAAATTGTTATGATTAAAACAAATCTATCCACAAAACACACATCTATAATAATAAGACATATTTTCTTGCAACCTTTTCCTACATCCAATTCTAAGTTATTCCCCAACTTTTCACTCCTTATGTAATGAGGTCTCACCCTATTACATAGAAAAGCATACATGCACGTCTAAATTCTAAATATTACCATTATCTTTCTTTAGTAAAATTCTACTATAAACTCCATGCACATTTCTACACTCTTTGCATGTCAGTCCAGCTACATTTGCCTTACCCTAACAAAGGTCCTAAAATGCAAAATGAAACAACACTATTACCGTACACCTACTCTGGTCGGGTATGGCTGTTATGTATTTTTTCGTTATGACTAACTATATATTCTAACTATGTCTAGACTAAATTAATGACTGGCCGGACTGCTGCATGCCCCCCGCATTGTATAATTGCCCAAGATGCAAAATGCAATAGGATTCCAGTTTGACTAATAACTAATGTATGGCTATCATCCAAGGGATTGCCCTGCTTATTCACGACAGAACTAACCAATATTAAAAACGTTTAGCCTACGAGGAAGTTCAAAAGAGTGCTGTGTCGTGGGGAAATAATTATTATATCCGAGAAGCACATTATCAAAAATTTGAAAAATGTAGTGTCTGTATCCAAAAGAATGGCATTGTCATTGTCTGTGTGAAATTTATATTCAATTGTGTCCATGGAGCGTGATCAGAAACATCGATGTTAAAAATACATACATAATTTTCTATTTTGAAAAAATGAGTATCCTTATTTGGAAAACCAGAAAAAGCAAGACAGACTTGATCTGGTTATACCTATACCTAGACCAAAGAAGTATATACGCTTCCTAATAACTGAAATTCAATTTGACTTTCCTCGGCAAGTACGACGGTTTCATACTTATGCTCAAGCGAAAAGCAGATAGTGAGGAGGGAATATACTATTCCCCTCTACTCTACTCTTTACTTTCCACTCTCCTTCCAATGCAAGATCTAGTAATGCAAACAGTAAACAACAAGAGATTTATAACCCACCTGCAAGTGCAAGTGCAAACGCAAGTGCAAGGCAAAAGAATATTTCCAGGCGCCAGAACACAGCCACCACCTCCAGCTGCTTCACCGCCATTGCAAATGCCTTGAGCTGCTTCTGCTGCGCTCTCTTCTTTCAATGATGAGGGAGTTTGTTTTGAGGCTAAATTTGTCCGTTGCGGTACAGGGCATCATGCTCGGGCTCTAGTTAATTAAAAATTTCAATACTTAATCGACGTCTTCTGACAAGCGACGCTGTAGACAGCAAAATTCTAGATATAGGCGTGGGCATGGTAAAGAGTAAAAGGTCCGCCGCTTGAAACAAAATAAAGCTGTTGCTTTGTCGTGAATAATGGTGGGGCACTGGGGCCATGTGCCCTCTGCTTTTTCATTTTTTTTCATTTTTCACAGTGGTGCCCCTCTTTTCCTCTTGATTGAAAAGGACCCGGGGGTGTGAGTGGGAGGAATAATTGCGCGATGAGACCCGGTTGTACCTACCTTCCGTAAAAACCAAATTTTAAATAAATAATTCCAAATTCAACCCACTGCCGAAACAAAAGTCGCATTTCAAGATTCTAGGCAACGGGAAATTCTAGTGGAGCTCCAACGGTAAATTCCAGGAATGGACCGACGCCTCTTTTCCCACACGTTTTGTTATGTAAATCTAATCTTTTCCTTCAAGTTAGATTTAGCAAAAGTATTTGTATGATTAGAACATTTTAATTTTTTACTTATTTTGTGTAAAAAAATTAAAGCAGTGAGTTAACACGGTTTTAAGTTCAATTTTTGTTTTTCTTGTTTTGATTCGAATTAGATAGGATAATTTAGTTTTAGATTTTTTAAGCTTTTATTTCTTTCAATCTTTAAAGTTTAATTCTGTTTTTTTTATTTTGATTCGAGTAAGATAGGATATCATAACTTTGTTTTTTTAAGTTTGTATCTCTTCAATCTTTAAAGTTTAATTAAGCTTTTTATTTTGAGCTTTTGGTTTTGTAAGCTTTTATCTAAGTGGGCTTAACCTTGGGGAAAACTCTGTGGTTAAGCGCGCTTGAGCTGGAGCAGTATTGGGATGGGTGACCTCCCGGGACAGACCAATGCTTCACCTCTGTGAGCATCACCTAGATGCAATGAGTGCTAAGTGGACCATTCATTCTCATGAGAGATGGGTTCTTGTGAACCACTACTCATGAATCATGGGTCAATGAGTTTGACTCGAAAAACTACACGGTTGAATCCTGATAGCAATATCATAATTTGACACGCTGTGGAAGAAACCTCCTACTTATTAATTGATGAGCTAAAGGGGCTCTATAATGAATGGTTCATAAGGCACAACACTTGCTGAAGGTTTTGCAAATGAGGTAGCAAGCTAAGTGGGCTTAACCTTGGGGGAAACTCCATGGTTAAGCGCGCTTGAGCTGGAGCAGTACTGGGATGGGTGACCTCCCGGGACGGACCAATGCTTCACCTCTGTGAGCATCACCTAGATGAAATGAGTGCTAAGTGGACCATTCATTCTCATGAGAGATGGGTTCTTGTGAACCACTACTCATGAATCATGGGTCAATGAGTTTGACTCGAAAAACTACACAATTGAATCCTGATAGCAATATCATAATTTGACACGTTGTGGAAGAAACCTCCTACTTATCAGCTTGTATCTCCTCAACCTCTTGCCTATAAACTATTTGTTACTTAAAGTTTCTATCTCTTCAACTTCTCTCTTGTGAGATGCTACTTATAAAATTATTCGTAGCAACAATGTCCATATATTGCAATTAAACAACCTCTACAAATATAAATATATATAAAGTGATAGATTAAATGTAATTTAAAACCCTTGATAAATTATTTAACTGTGATAAATCAACTAAGGTAAGCTAATTAGGTAGAAATTAGATAAACATCGAAAACATAGATTTGGGAGAGATTAGATCATTCATTGATATGTAGTTGTTGCATTCATCAAAATGTAGAGGGAAATAAATGCATAACCTCTATAAAAATGTATACTTTGATTTATGTCACATTGTGATAGAGACCTACACACTAGGAACTAAAATCGTATTCTATATCAATGAGATAAGACAACTAATATTTTAGAATATGAGATCCTATGATGCAATTGCACTCACAATCAAGTCTAGGTGGTGTAATTTCATCCAAGTAACGTGATTTATGCTTTGCAAAAACAAATATTTGGTACATGCATAAAGTGCTTATCTAACATATATCTAAATATAGAAAATAGTGGCATGCTAAGAAACATCATTAGGAATATGTTGTGTAAGAGTTGAAGTTTCAAACTTCATTGTCTCTTAGTCACACCCCCTAAGTCGAGATAACAATTGTAAAAGAGAGACGCTAGCAATGAATGTCAATACATGTGGTGGCAATAGATTTCATTACATTGGTTGTCAATGTTTTATTGAATCCTAATACAAATAAATAAGTGGTTGTGTCTAAAGATGTCCTTTTCATGTGCTTTGCCAATGAATGTTCATTTTTCATCTTTGATTAGCAATTGTTGTTACCCATGCCTAATACTAGCAAATGAAAATTGATGTTTGATTCCTACAAGAGGAAAAAAAAAATATTTTTTGATATTTTTTGCGAATGATATCTAATGATGTGTAAGTGTCCTAGAAATATGTCTTTATATACCTGAAATATTAAATGTATAATTTAAACCCTTAGTGCCTATGTTAAAGGATAAATCAAGTCCCCAAATTTTTAATCTTGGAAAGCAAGAATTTAAATTTTGAAAAAGAGGAGTGTAATCATGCCCAAGTAAATTTATGGGAACTAGGTTAGGTTAGGTAGAATTTGGATAGATCAATATTGTGTATCCAAGTGCAATACTCCAACTTGGAGTCAATGAGCATGCTAAAATAGCCAAATTATGCACTAAAACCACGCATCAAAGACATCAACTCAAGGTGTTCTAAAATGAGTGGGAAAAATGTGAGGATATGTATTTTTCTCCTCTACATGTTGCTCCCACTTTAGTGTGCATGTGAAACTAAGTGTGCACCCATACCAAAAGAAATAAAGAGAATAAACATAATAAAATGATATCCAATTTTTGGATCCAAAAAATTGAGCAATTGAGGCAAGTGTGTGTCACTTTTGAGACTATTCATAACTAAGAATGGAATCAATAAATAGTATACCCCTCTATAATTGTGTGTACAATCAATGAGTGCACATAGTTGAGGAGAGGGAAAAAGCTATGAATAAAAATTGAATATGCATGTGGAGATAAAATTATAATTTAAAAAATTGAATATCAAGAGAACATATTATATAGATGCAAGGCTAAGTATAGAATGTGTACCTAAAATGTGCATGCCTATGTAGTTGACCAATGTGTTGAAGGATGTGGTGAAAAGATACCACAACCTTTTTCCCCCCAAGAAAGAGAAAATATGAGTATATAAAACCTGTAGAAAGAAATAATACCTCATTCCCCAAGTGACAAGATCAAGTGTGTTGTTCATGTTCTTGCCTCATTAAATCTCAAGGTTTTGGTATCTTTCTACTGTTGAGTTTCTATCTTCTCTCTAAAACATATTTAAGATTGGAGCTCATTTCATGTTTCTACATGTCTCACATCATCCTTAGCTTCATTCCCCAAGTTAAGTTGTGGTTGTATTTGTTACCAATTAAATTATCTTAATCTTGATTTTTTCTCCATGCCTAAGTTTCATATTTTAAAAATCAATTATATCTATTATATTGAAAATCGATCATCATTGTATTATAAGTTGATCGTCATTAAATTATCTAAATCTTGATTTTCTCTCCATGCCTAAGTTTAATATTTTTAAATTCAATTATTTATCCATGCCTAAGTTTAATATCATGATTTAAAATATGGAGGTCATGGTATGTTTCTACATCACCTCATCCTTAGCTTTATTTTGGGCCAAGCTAATTCATGTTTATATTTGCTTTCAAGTGAATTATTTGAATTTTTATTTTTCCCCATGCCTAAGTTGCATATATTATAAAATAATAATGTCTATTGTATTGTAATTTAATCATATGCCTTAGTAAATACGTTTACTCTAAGGGATGGTGCAAGAAGGTGCCAATTTTTTGTCTAAAATGTCTTGGTTTGTCTTGGAGTGGTGTTATATTTTGCTAGATGACATCCTTTTAGTTACTCATGTCATCTAGCAATTCTTTAGTTTGACATAGACTTGAAGGTGTTGGTAAGATGGAATGGATATAGTCTCAACTCTGGGTTTGTCTCAAACCAACTTTTTTTTATTTTTTAGGTTTGCTTGCTTTGGTGAAGGAACAAAGTGAATGTAATTTTAAAACGTGGTTAAGTCAATACATTACAATTGGGTTATATATTTTTTAAGTTTCAAGTGTTCTAGTAGATAAATAGATCCAATAAGGTTTTATGTTTAATTTTATGGAGAATCTAATTCAAGTTCATATTACACCAATTTTATGTTATTTTGAGGTAATTGTGCACCAAATCCATAGTGGATGTGAAATTGTTTATGAAATCCAACTAAGTTTAAATTTTCTTCTAGTTTTGGAAAAGCATGAGTTTGAGAGGTCTGATGAGAGGATGGGTGTGAATGTTTTAGAATTTGATTTTAGTCTAATTTAATATCCAATTTCTCCTTACATCTAGTTGAAGTTATTTTCTTACCTCTAAATAATTTGATGAGAAAGTAACTTGATATGTTTTAAATTCTAGCTAACTTGATGGATAAAGTTCAAGTTTTATTTTTTATGTCATAATCTATGGGTTCAATTGAGAGAGGTATTGGTAAGTCATTTTTTCCTAGAGGTGATACACTCTTGTACCATGTGCCAACTTATTACTCCCTTTTAATTTTATAGCCCTTTTGTGTTCTTTGTGTTGTTTCTATCTTTGGTGTTTTGTTGGATCTAATTTCAATTAAAACAATATTTATTTTCCATATTTACTAATCACAAAAGAAAAATAATCATTGTTATGTTCGTATAGAGTGTTTATGCTTTTGGTTGAAGGAAAAAGGGTTTTCTCATACCTAATATATGTTTAGATCCAATTTTATAAGAGAATCAAGTTTGGATATTATTGCTTTGAAGTATGGAGTTATATTGTGAATGTGTGGACACAAATTTGCAATAAACAATTTATTGTTAAATCATCTTAAATTTGTTTCCTTACACTTAATACCTTTTGGCCCTCAAGCAATCTAATATCGTTCTAGGTCTAATGTTTTTATGCAATTAAAATTATTTCTTGGGTAATGTCCATGACTAAACTAGCTCAAGATGGCATGGTAGTTCATATGTTTGCTCTCTCTAATTAGTAAGTTAGTGTTCATCTACTAGGGTTCTTATGTTGATAATTTGGAAACTCCTAGTCAATTCATACTTTTAATGAAAAAGGAGTGTTGAGTGCTTTCTCAATATTTTTATTAACTACCCTAATCAAAGACTCTATTTTTAGATTTTCATATATTTTATGGTTAACTAGTTGACCAAATTTTTACATGTCTAGATGGATTGACTGAAGCAATTTATTTTGATCTTGATTTATCACATGGGACAATGTGTCACTAGGTTTATATGTGATTTATTTATTAAAATGTCACTTGTCTAGATGGGAACTATTTATTGGTCCTCATATAATAAGCAAGTGCATTTGTACAATGATAACTAGAGGTAATGTGGTATTGAGAATTTATGTGTCGGTTCTTATACACCTAAGATCTTTGTGGGTTGACTTGGAGGTTTTTGGTTAGATTTTTTTATTTTTGGGGTAAATGGGTGCATACCATACACATCATTAAATCCATTTTTTCAAGGGATCAAGTCCAAATTTTTTAATCCCTTTTTATTCCCAAGTTGCTCTAATATGGGAATGGATGTGAAATATTTTGAAATCTAATTAAAGAAAAGATAAAACCTAGGTTTTAACTAAGGTATATCTAAGGTGTACCTATTGAACCTACAATACTTTAGGAGGGTTCAAGTATCCTTTATCCCCTAACAACTTATGAGTGGATGTGTTTCCATGGATTTATATATTTGGATATTGGCTTGATGAGCCCTTCATGGTTTTAGATATTTGAGTATCTATTAATTTATCCATGATATTACCTAAGATCATAGCACATGGAGAATGTTGCTAACTCACTAGTAAATCATAGGGACATGACAATGCAATTCCATGTCTTTGAGGATGCACTAAGAACCATTGATCTTTCCCATGTCATATCTTGGTTATTACCTTATTCTAGAGTCTAAATGTGTTGTCAATTTATAAGAACTCACGAGATCAAAAAAAATTATGTTTTTTCCTATGACTTGCATTTTCAATAATAAATCCAAGGATATTAATGTTAATACATAGGAAATGGTCAAGGGAAACTATTTTGACATTAGGGGATAAGTAAATCTAATTTAAGGATGTAATTACATAGTGAAATTATGACTTTTAATATGTTATTTATCCATGTTGTATCAAAGTTAGAATGTGGCAATTGATCATCTAAGAAAGTTTTATTAACAAAGTTAAAATTTAACTACAAGGAATATTCTTCTTAAAGATTCTCAAGCATATTTAAGCCTTACATCTAAATATAATCAAATATAAAATGATGACTTATTTGCATATTATTCCACTTTCCACATCTTCATTAATGGATTTTTTCTCAGATGTGGTTGTTTCCTTCAACGTTCAATTTGGTTAATATGACACCAAGGTGAAATATGAAAAAAAAGGAATAGGTGTCAACCATCTCAATGTGATGAACCTTATTTTTATATGCTATAAATTATGACACACTTCCTTGATTTGGGGTATTTTTTATATGTATTCTTCTTATTGTCATTTGACTACTCTTTGGTTTCAAATTTGATGTCTATGTTAGGAATCTAAAAGATTTTGTGTGAAAGTACTATTGACACCAAAAATTACATGTCAACAATTTTTATATCACTAATTCACTTCACATCATCACCTATAAATTAATTAAATAAGATATATTTATTTAAATGATTATCCTAATTTATCTACCAACATTATTAATTAAATAATTTTAATTATTTAATTCATTAATATGACCTTTATTCTATCATTAATTGAATAAATCAGAACTATTTATTCAATTAATCTATCATTCTTCTAACATCTATCCTTAAATAAATAATTCCACCATTCCCACTCTATATATATATATATGGCTCCCCTTTCCCCCTCACATCATTACGTACACTAAAATTAATTATTTAATCTAGCTAATCATTTGCACAAGTCAAAGGATGATTAATCAAGACAAATATTACCCAAGTTTTGTAGATTGCACATGCCTAAAAAATAATTTGCATGTATATTGACCCATGCTTCCCACTTCTCCAAAAATTCCTCTCATGAAATCTCATCCATCCATTCAATCAAGAAGAACTTGGTCCTTCAATTCACCAATATAATTCACGTCATCACCTCTACAGTGATTAAATAATTTAACAATGTTTGATCAATTATCATAATTTATCTACTGACATTAATTATTTAATTAATTAATCTAACCTTTCTTCTAGCATCAATTGAATAAATTATTTAAAGTTATTATTCAATTAATTAGTTATTCTTACTTTAAATAAATAAATCTAATTAAATAAAATTTATTTATTTAATTTTTCGCTTTCCCCTCACATCATTCATACCCTAAAATCAATTATTTAATCTACCTAAATATTTACACAAGTCAAAGAATGATTAATCAAGGAAAATCTTCTCCAAGTTCTTAGATTGCACCTATCCGAAAGGGGACTTTACATGTACATTGACCCATGCTTCCCACTTCTCCAAAAAATTCCTCTCATGCAACCTTATCCATCCATTCAATTAAGAAGATCTTGGCCCTTCACATAGATCCCAAAAAAAATTGGTCTTCCAAAAATATCATTTTTTATCCTTACCATCTATTATTTTCTAAGAAGATCTTTGTGTTGAACAGTTTTAGAGACTGAGAGGGGGGGTGAATCAGTCTACACAATAACTTAACCCCTTCTAGAACTTGAAAATTTCAATACAACTCAAAATCCTTTAGCAGATAAAGATTGAACTTCAAGCAAAATAGTAATAGAGAAGAATACAAAAATTTGAATCTTTAATAACTTCAACAAACTTTATCAATGAAAGATATAACAATAATCAAAACTACAAAAAAGAAAAGGAAATTGAGAACACACACATGCATAAGGAGAGCACTATATTTATGTGGAAAACCCAATGAGGGAAAACCAGAGTGAGAGTTAACTCACAATATATGTTCACTGCCAAAAAGACTTGCAGGAAGGCTCACTACCTTAAAGCAAGATACAAAGGACTTGTTGAACTGAAGACAACACAAATTTAGGAGAAAGATATGAGGACCTCATGAGATTCAATATCTCATAGCAAGATACAATATGATTTAGAGAGAATTACAATGATTTTCCCACACAACACTTTGTTGACTAAGGCGTTACAACACAATTGATCTTTCCTTTCATAATATTTAGCATTATCTCTATTAGATATTCAATATAATTCACACATACACTTCTTTGCACTTGTAAACTTCCCCATCTTGTTGCACCCAAAATAACCTTGCATTTATATCCATCAAAACACTTCAAAACTTCATTTAGGTCGGCTAGGAAGGGAATAAATAATGAATTCAACTGGATGGCCACCAAAAACATAATGTGGTCCTATCTCAAAGATAGAGAGGACCAAAAATATAATGTGGTCCTATCTTGAAGATAGAGAGGACCAAAAACATAATGTGGTCCTATCTCAAAGATAGAGAGGACCAAAAAAAATCTTATCACTTCTTCCAGTGTGAACCAAAATAACTTACACATAGGTGCACATCAACCTAAGTCAGCATTAAGGAAACATGTGGATGAAACATTGAAGCACATAACCAGTCAACTCAAAGACATACTTTCAATTGAATTTACTTGATCCAATCCCAAACAAGATAGGTTAGGACCCAATTCTATCATTACACATCTTTCATTACTGGCGCAACCCCCCGAGCACATAGTCTAAGCAAAGGAACAAGCCATGTCAGTCAGATATCCACAAAAAACCAAGAAAACCAACTCAAGATGCAATGTGGCTCTAAAGCGGCTAATTAGCAATGTGAAGATCACATGGAGATGTTCCTTGAACATACAACAAAAATTTTATATATTTTTTCCATAGTCGTGCCATCAATAGCCACCATAGATCAAACAAGTATAAAATACTTCATTCGGGAAGCACAAAATACATAGTCAGATGTTGTAGTGTTAGTAGAACAACTTGCAGACCACCTTAACACATGAGATTATAATTGAGATATTACATATACATTGAGAGAATATTTACCAAGTCACAAGAGTAGAGACATTAATGTAGAAAAATGTGGAGCATTTCTTGGGCCAGTCTAGACAACCAACAACATTGCCAACCTTTTGCAGTTCACATAACTCTCCTTGGCAATACAGGTGCCTTGAAAAGATAGGAGTGAAACATCCACAAAACACTGACATTGAATGCCAAACCACAAGACCAAAGCATCAACAGTGAAGTAATGTGGAGCATTCTCCCAAAAATACTTCAATGCAGCTTCTTGAACCAGAAACACTTAAGCAACTTACAGAGGTTAGAACTTTCTTTCAGCAACACATACTTCATTAGGAACATCAAGAGAGAGCATAAGATATATTGTAGACCTTCAATAACATCTATCCACTATTATTCATGCTTCTAATCCTCATCTTAATATATCATTATGAAATCAACTTTGATGACAGCAATAATGCATTATATGAACATCAACAATTCTTCTTTGATAAGGCATGACAACCAACCATGAACTTCATCACTTCTTCTTTGATAAGGCATGACATCCAACCATGAAATCCATCACCAATGTTAGCCCAAATTGAATATAACAATGATAGATAGTGTTGAGGACTAACCACCTTCCAAAAATCAATGTTGACACAAATGATAACCACATATAGTAGTCTTTGACATGAGAGACAATCAACAAACAGTGTTGACGACAAAGATAACAACTGCCAACAATCTCCTTAGTGTTAACATCAATGACAACCATTTGTGTTGACATCAATGACAACAGTTTCCAACACTCCACCATCCAATATCCTTAGATCATGGAGCTCCTTTTGTGCATCAATTGTAATGTACCATTCACAGGTCTCTCATGGCTCCAAACCGCTCAAACAATCCCATCTATTTATCTCTCTAATAAATCCTATCCCTTGATCCAACATCCCTCAAATCCATAAATAGTGCATTGTTATTGTTTGTAATGAATAGTTATAACAAACAATAATAAATTATATAAATAACAATGAAATTAAAAATACTATTCTAACTTTCACAAACCTTTGTTTGAGTGTGTAAAGCAATGTGCTCAAGACTTCAATGGTATGTGGGTGTTTGTTCCATCAACATAACAACAATATTTTCTAGAGGATTATTACTTTTTATTAAAGGTTGGTGAGGAAATGATAATTGAGGGGATGAATTTATCATTTTTTAGAAGATTGAATGGATAGCTAAGGTTTGATCATAAACAATGAGTTAACTTCATTGATTATGGAGTTAACATGGAGATGTGGACAAGTTAACTAGATTTGATGAGAAAATATGTTATTTTGATGATGGAGTTAACTTATGAGAGGATAATTATGAATTTTATTAATTTATTTAATGAATAATAATTACATCATATTAATTAAATAATAAATAATTACTCAATTAAAAAATAATTATAATTTATGATAATAATAATATATAACAGTGGGTGGTAGGGAGGGCGTCCCTCCATGGTGGCGGAGGAAGGTGGCATGAGTGGCCACGTGGGTGACTGTATGAGAGTGTTTTGAGCCTAGTTGATAGCCACAAAGGCAAGGAAATTTGAGCTTGTCTTTTCAACAAGCTGGGAGTACAAGGAAGACAACTAATTCACTCAGTCCAATGAGTAGGAGATGATCATTCTTCATGGGAAGTGAACACTCATCTAGGTTAGGACAACTCGCACGTAGGAGCAGTACATTTGCGAGGTTGGTGGTGTTTTTGTAGCCAAATTCATTTAAGGCTTTCTGAGCCTTTATTTTGGTATAAGTGTTTGATGGTTTTGTGTGAAGAGTGTGGTTTCTTTTTCTACTGAGAAGCTTTTAGTGTGGAGCCGAATGGCCAAGTCTTCCAAGTTTGTCATTGAGGTTTATGTGGCGGGCTTGGCTCGGTTTGGGGCCGATACCCCCATCTCGCTTCAAATGTCGGAGATGCTGACTTCCTTTAGGGTCGTCACAGACCAAAGGCTCAAGCGGATTCTGTTAAATTATGAGCTGCTAGTGTTAGTGGTTGTGAAAATGGTTCTGGGTTTCGACCACCTAGAAAGTAGAGAGTATGGATGAGACAATTTGCAAGTCTCTTCTCGGTTCTTAGCCTCTTTGTTGGATAACCTGGTGCCGAAGGCGGAAGCTAGAAGCTTAATGCTTAAAATGTTTAAACCTGATTTGCTTGGAGGGATGGATGAGATTCTTCATGTGGTGGTTGAAGGAAGAGGTTGCCCGCGACCTTGTGACATGGAGAGGGTGAGTACGGAGGACACGGTGAAGATATACCCGTTCCTCCTGGATTTGCAAGGACTTGGATTAATGCACCATTGGACGATTGTCACGATTGCTGTGATTTTTCTGAAAAAGTTATTTGGGCTAATGGCAGTCGATAGTGAGGAGTGGAAGGAGGAATTTGAAGAATTTGCACGGTTGAATAAATTTTTGTAAACTAGTGATGGTTATTTTTTGGCTCATAGTCAATAGTTTTTGGTTTGTCTATGCTCTGACAATCTCGTCTGGTTAATCATTGATAATATTAAAAATGGGGTTTTTTGTTTGTATTTACTTGGGTCTATTTTGATATCATTTGGCTGTTGTAATCAAAATTCTGATGGGAGGGATAGCATGATATATTTTTGCTTAATTACCTGCATGGCAAACGTATGTATTTCAGACTTTTATTAATAAAATATGACTCTTACGTATCAAAAAAAAAATATATATATATATATATATAACAAATAGGGGATGACCCCGGAGTGCAACAACAATTTGCAAGCAATAGTGAAACTACTGTCCAGTGTTTGAATCCCCTGGTGGATGGTGGGATGAGCGCGCATTGATCACTGGATCAGAGAACGAAGGAGTGGATTTGTTGGAGTGAAAATACACTGAGAGTGGGGGGGTGAATCAGTGTTTATAACTTCTTTAACAATTTTATTGAAACTGAAAAGAACCATACATATGTTCTCATTTATCAATGATAGAATCATTCATGTATTTGAATGCAATCATATAAAACTGAAATGAGTAGTGTAACATTGCATTTTAAAGCAGTAAAGCACTAAAACAAAAGAATCACAGAGACACAAATAGACACAAGATATGTCGAGTGGAAAACCCTCCTGGGGTAGAAAAACCACTCTTGAACCTGCTGCCTTTTTCAAGCTTTCATTTCAAATAATTATTTTGACAATGCCTCAAAGGCTGATTTCTGAGCACCGACTCAAGGAGCACCAACCCCTCTATTTAGAGACACCAATCTCAAGGAGCACCAACCCCTTTGTGTTTTTCAAAAGAACATATAATGATACATATGATCTCTCTGTTTCTCTTGATTTTTGTCAAGTGCCTCTTAACAGACAATGTGTAGAATGCTCAAAAGTCAAGAATGACTCTTCAGTGTTCCACCCATTATCAAGCCTTAAGAAAACTTGAGGAAAATCTTATTACTGTCGCAATACCACTTCTCATCAAACTTTATTACAATGATATATCTTTTCTTTTTCTCACTCTTTGTTTTTCAATCTTTCATAATACAAAATACAAAACTGACAACACATTGTGTTTTCCAAATTTTCAGCATCAAAAAATAGAATGGACTTTAGCATCTTAATAGTAATGCCCTTGTTTCAAATTTTGTTTTTCTATCATGATAGAGCCCTAATCTCTCTGTTTTTGTCTTTTTACAAAAATCATCATTACATTTAGGAAGTATTACAACTATTGCTCGTTTTCCACTTTCAAGGAATTATACAAGGTTAATTTTCAGGTTACAATGCTACTGTCAAGCAATAGTTCCTAATGTTGCAGTGATCATGAGTGAAGGATTCTTTCTTTCTGTCAGGAATAGAACAACAGTATCCAAAAATAGAGGTGTGACAGAACTTTTCTTCACTAGTGGCCTACACATGCAGCACGCTTACTCAAAACGGTAAGAACAAATCTTTTAAAATCAAGAATAATAACCATTTTACCCTAGTAGTAACAATAATGCAACTGAAGTATAATTTTAGCAATTGAAACCTCATATAAAATATACCCAGAAGTAGTTACCCATGAACCCAGATGAAGCTGGGAGGATATTTCATGAACAATACCCAGTATAGTAACTGCAATTTTTAAGAAACTAAAACATCAATGCTTAATAACTGAAATCATTATGATGTCAAACTGAAACAATAAGCTGAATCATTTAAGAATGGTTACTAACAACTTTGAGAGTGAAACAAAGAAGATTCTTGAGGTATCACTTATACCCACTATCCAAAACAAAACGAATCACAAAACTTATATGATGACCTTCAGAAGATGCAGCCAAGAAACATTATAAATGAACCCAAATGATAAACTGATCTGATTTGAGAGTATTTTGATTTTCCCATAACCAAAAATTATAAACCCTTTAAAACTGTCATGATAATCTCTAAAAGATTTGCAGTCACGTTTTAAAACCAATCATTTCAGACTTTTCTATTGAAAGCAATGGACATTTTTCATTTTTGATTTGCAAAAGAGAGATAGCATAGCTCGAAATAACCTTGACTGCAGAGTAATGGATCTGGAGAGCAGTCTTAAAGATGAATACTTGACAAATGAAGTTTTTGTCAAGAAACAAGATTACCAAATTTGTATACAGATGAAACGACCAAGATATCTTCCAAAAATGTGCCTTCACCCAGTGGCTAGAAGCTGACACACAGAGCGACCATTGTGATGGTCTTCTTACAAATCCCATTCACTGTCCAAGAACAGTCAGCCAGCAAAATGAACAGTGAAACGGTTGTGAGGAGAAAAAACTCAATGATGGCGACCATAGAGGTGTTCAAAAAACGTGAACAGTGTGAACAAAAAAATGTTTGCCCTAAACTTCTAAAGCAAGCATTCGACATCCTTTGCTAAATGAGATAATTGTTTGGAGTCCGAGAGGACTGATGTGATAATGAAAAAAACTCATTATGCCCTTTGAAATCCATGAGCTTATCAAAGACCAGCTATCGACCAACATAATTGCCTTTGTCAATTAATTGACAATGTGAAACATTGACCAGAAATATGCTTTGAAAAAATTTAAATGAACACCTTACATTTCACATGTCGATTTCCTAAGGCATGATAATTTCCAAATAATCAATGCTTTGACCAAAGCCAGATTGCCACCTTAATAAAGTCCAATGCTATATAATTTGCAATGTAACATACATTCTAATGCCTTGTGAAGTTTAATGAAGGATAATTTCATGTAAAGTTCAAAATGCCATTAACACAATAATGATCAACCCCTTATAATATGCCAAAAAATGAATACTGAGAGCTTCAAAAATCATTAACAAACTATTCCTCATACCCATGCCACTGACTGAAAATCGAGAAAATATACCTTTGACGAATATCAAGATACTTGTGACTGATCAAGCATAATTAATCAACCTGTAGAAGAACTGATCATTCCAATCACTTGTAATCAAGTGAAATACTGAAGCACAAATGTTAAACCAAAAACATATCACCTGATCAATGAAACAAAGAGCCAGTAACCAAAATGCCTCAACTAAGATCTGCACATGGAGTTAAATGATCAGTACCACCATATATAATATAATCAATGAAGTAAATGTGCCAATCAGAAAAGTAGATCAACTAAGAAGTAACCACCAAAATGCCAGAGTAACATATATTGTCATCAAGGACAAAATAGCACAAGAGGGATTCAACAAGATTATGGTAAAAGGATGGAGGAGGACGAAAGACGATCAAGCATTGTTGTGGGGTCAAAGCTGGAGGGAACGATAGAGCGACAAAGTTGGTGAGGGTGTTCAAACAGAGGTTTGGTGTTGGGTCTTGTAGGGAGCTTGGCAGGAATGCAGGAAAGCAAAGCAGATGAAGGGATGATGTCGGGTCCTGTAGGGAGCTTGGCGAGAATACAGGAAGGCATAGCAAACAAAGGAATGATGTCGGGTCCTATAGGGAGCTCGACGAGAATGCAGACATGTATAACAACAATCAAGGGATATGGAGGGTAATAGATTAGTGACCGCCGAAGATGAAGAACTCGGTTGGTTGTAGGTGTAGAAAGGCGGGGATGAGGTCCCCCGAATGTGGCCTCACTGGCTCATAGCTCCAGTCAAAAGTGATCCGGGTACTGCCCCTTAGCAATGATTCACCAAACAAAAATAATAATATATAACAATGATAGTTAATAATAATAATGGGGTGACAATGATTAATAAAATAATAATATTATTATAATGTTAATAGAAGAATTTTTTAATGTCTATATTTTTCCCCTTGTTGAAACGATGTTTAAAGTAACATTATTTAAAAGAAAAGAAAAGTAGCTAAGAATAATGGATTAGAAAAGATGAAGAAAGACATAATATGCCCCAATTGGGTGGAAGGAGTAATGACAAATTAATTAGAGGGATGATACCCCATTAAGAGGTTAATGAGAGAAAAAAATGCATGATTGGGCTCTCAAAAGAAGAGATATGAAGTAAATGTCAAATGAAAGAAGAAAAATGAAGATATGTTTTATATGTGCACTTATAAATTATTATTGTAGGTATGAGATTAGTACATGAAACACTAATCAACAACAAGGTACATCAACACTAAACTATTTTTTATATAATAGAGTCACCGCCTCTTTCAAAAGAGGAAATCCTTGAAGTAAAATTGATCTTCAAGGCCAATGTGAACTAATCTTGGGTTCAATCACCAGTAGAGTCTTCAATTTATTTCAACCCAACAATAATGTTTCTTCTCCAATATTATCTATTAGGCATAAGTGAAGAGATTCCAACTTCAACACAAAGTAGAAGAATCTGTCACTGAAAGCTCTTTAAAATAATTTTTAAATTAACATATCCCCAATAATGGTGCCATTTTTTAGGTCCCAAAACCATGGGTTCATAATAGTAGACTTTTTGTTACACCTTTAGGGCTATGGGATTCCATCAAGAAGGTAAAATAATGGTTTGTCAACAAACTAAGGATAGTTAAAGACATATGAACAAGAGTGGGTAATCTCTCTTATACTTTGGTCCCAACTTAAACCCAGGAGGGTGTTCCCAAAGGTAGCCTAAATAGGTTTATACATCAAATAAAATGTAACATGACTAATAAATCAGCAACTATACCCAAATTTACACTTGACTCCTATAACTATCATTGGGATAAGATTAACTAGCTACTTTAGATCTCTATATAGCTTATAACACACCTTACACTTGCACCTATAGATGACAATAATTTTATAATACCTTAAAATGATTTCTTTTATCATTTTTTATACAATGGTAAGGTGCAAACATACATGTTCATATTCTATAATGATATGGTTTTTAATATTGTTTAAAATAGTTCCCTAGTTTGTAAAATTAAATCATGAATAAGCTGCATAAACCTATTATACTCCCATAACTTACCAGAATGGATGTTTATTAAAAATAGATGTTTTGTCCCTCACCAATGTGGACTAGTGCCTACTCCATTGGGAAACATATCCATGAACAACAAAGAGGAAGGAGATAAAACTTGTACATTATCATTAGAAACTAAATTTTATTTCATATATAGTCACATATTTGCATTTCATACAACAAACATACTCAATAATCCATAACCATAATCATAAATACCCACATATAATAAATGAATGATTATTATGGGGAATTTGTAATACATTATGTGTTTTCACACATGCACTAAATTCTCATTGCATTCATTCCAACAAATGTGGCAAGAGAAAATATATATAACTATGATTACAATATTTCCCTAAATCTTGACAAACAACCATGGAGACATACAACTACAAGAATATACACTTTAAAAAACTGACATACAACTACAAGAATATACACTTTAAAAAACTTTCCTACACTATTATAAATCATATACCTTTTTTATAGTTTATATGTTCAAATTTGGATGCCCTAAAATACTCTACAAACTTTACTAGACCAGAAAATTGGCTCAATAATCAACCCTTTACATGAACTAATTGATATATGTATATTAATTTCTTGGTACCCATCTTACTCAAGGAAGCCTTGAGATGATAAAAAATTATATGGTGTGTGAAAATCCATAATCCTTTACCCATTGAAATCAACACATTGATATTTTCATTTGAAATTACTTGAAAACTACCAAGAATTGTGTTAAAATATGCATAGGCATCATGAAGGAGCTCTACTCAAACTTGCAAATCGCTAGTACATTAATGATGCCCCTAGATCTAGAGTGAAACAAAGAGGTGAATCTTGATAAATCCATTATAGATGTCACCAAAGGATGGCAAGAAGAAAAGGGGTTAAAAAACCCTATTTATTGTATTAAATATAATATGAGTTGATTAATACCTTTAATTTTCTTAAAATTTGCACCTTTTTGTTAAATAATGATCTTTGCATGTTATCTTATTTGATTTGATTGTTTTAGAGATCCAATAGGTTGATTTTGGTGTTTCTAGCTCATTTATTCCTTTGTCGCTACAACCAACATGCATATATGTTCCATTTTCATCAACAATGGTTTCTAGATAGGAGAAACCCTAATCTAAAGTGTTATAACATCATCCCTAGTTAAAAAGTGGTCTTCTAGGAATACATGGAAGTAGATGAAAGAAACAATGAAAAATGATGAGAGTTTTGAATTGTTGAGGGTCATGGAAAACTCATACTGTATAGCTTTGGTTAGGGAATCGAGAGTTGAAGGTGGCAACGAACTCATGCCATTATGGTACAAAATGTAGGAAGTCTAAATGAGCAATCCAAAAAAAGAGTTTTTGAAATGTAAAGCATTGGGAGTCAAGAGTACCTTGTGACTTGTACCAAGATAAAGAGAAGGATAAAAGTCTAGCTATGAAGGGGAAAATAAAGGGATTGACAAATTTTGAAGGTAAAAATAAAGGGATTGATGGAGTTTTGGGGAATCAGGGAAGGCATGAAAGAAATGATAGGTCCAAAAAATTCAAAAGTTACACTTAAGAATTTTTATAAGATAGGGAATCAAGATACCATGGATGGCATGGAAAGGGTACTCAGGTAAAAGGAAACTTGCAACCCTGGCTCCAAAAACGTAATTTAAGTCTAGAGTCAAGAATCAAGGAGGAACCAAATGAGATATACCAATTAGGGATGGTTTGACTCCTCAATTTGAAAGACAGGAAAAATTTTTATAGCGAAGATTGAGAAAATGTGATAAGTTTGGAAGTGGTACTTTGGGAAGGGGAACTCAATGACTCAATAGAAAACAAAGGACTTAAAAAAAGGCATTTCATCAAGGTTCAAGGCTTGAAGATGCCAAGGGGAGAGAATTAAGGAACACAAGTCTGATAGCTTGATGATAAAAGTTTCTAAGGCACTTGGTCATGATTTTGGGAAGTGGGTGAATGGCATGATAGTAAAGGAAAATTTAAAAATCTGTAACCAAATAAAACATAGAAAATGTCCCAAACCTACAAATTTCATAGACTTAAATGGATTTTTGACATGAATAGTGCATACAAAGGTCCATACTCAGGAGAAACATAGGAATGAAAACCCATACAAATATTTCTTAGATAGATAATAAACAAGTGTAAAAATAAACCTAAATGAAGAAATAAAAAGGGACTTAATGAAAAAAGTTGAAAATATATTATTAATTCCTAACAAGATGGATATAAAGAGCATGATTACGAATGAAATAAGGGTAATGAATTTATTATAAAGAGATATGATAAATTCTTTTATTTTTGAATGCTTTAATTATGTTGACATGAGGAGAGCATCCTTTATTTAATATAGAAATGGATAATATGCACCACGGTACAAAGACCAAGGTGATGATGTATCTAATGATTGGTCTAACTCAAAAAGGTTTCTCCAAGCATACATCATACATAGTGATACAAAAGACCATGATTTTATTGTGGTGATATATTGTAAGGATTGTGATACATGCATACAAATGAAAATACACATAAGACAACATACATAAAAATACAAAGACAAACATGTTTAAGATTCCTCACTTGCTGGGTAAAAGTTTAGGATCTACCAAGTGTTGTTCCTTTCTCATGTTTGAGATATTCATGAAGTTTTGAGCTCTAAGTTAGTGTCTGATGAGGACAATGTTTAAGAGAATCATGACAATCATCATAATAAGAAGTAGTGATAGAGATGTAGTTTGAGAAGATCTCTCATAAGTGACAGGAGGATGCAAAGATTAAGTGTTTAAAGTAACTCATCATAGGATAGTCCTCCCTGATGACAGTGATAGATTTCAAGAAGAAAGTATGAAATACGTTATAAGGAAATGAAAGAATGCATGAGCTTAAGATGCAAAGAGATATATGCCTAAGACAGGAGAGGTCCATTGAAATTATCCTTCAAGGTCATTTTTTAAACGACAATCTAAGGTTTGAACAATCATGAGAACTTCAAATAAAACATGGCAACAAGTGGATAATGAGGTTAAGGAAGGATGACCTTCAATAATGATGTTCCGTCCTATTAGGTTGTCATATTCTTATCTTCATTATAGCATACCATTATACCCATTCCTTGGACTTTATATTGGCTAGATTTTTCTATTTTCTTACTACTATTTTCCATAATTATAATGAATTTATTAACACTTCAATAGTAAAGAATATTGTCTTTTCAATGTCAAACCCTTTGTGTTAGGTCATTAGGCAGTTTGTCATATTGTGTTATGAACATTGTCATGAATATGGTTTGATATTACCACCTATAACTATCCTCTACCCTTGATTATTGTTTGCGGTATGTCCTTGAAGTATGAATGGCTTGGGTATATTGTCATTTCATGGAGCATTGTGATCAAACCCAAAGAAACATAGATGCCACTATCATTACTATCATTACTATCATTTATCATTCATGAAAGTGTTATTAATTTGTTTATCATTCTTCAAGGAAACTTTTCAAAGAAAAATAATCATGCCATCTTATTTCCCTGACACCATGTTCATTGTCACCTACACTCATAAGCATGAAACCCTAAGTCACTATAAGGGAAATCAAATAGGACAATAACTTGCATAAAATCTTGACACTCATCCAAAAGGGGACATGTAGTTGTTTTAAAATTGTATGCCAAGTTTCAAGTGTTAAGTGATGTTGACAATGTGTTGAAAGACCAAAATAACCTCAAAGACAATGATATAATCTTAAATTTCATGATAGAGGGAAGTTTGAGATGAGAATAAAGGTCCTAAAGATATCATATGCAAGCCAAACATAGATATAAGAGTCAAAATATGCAAGGGATTGTGAGTTAAATAAATAGGATAGTCAAATATAATATGGTAGTCAACAATCATCTCAATGAACAGTCCAAAATAGGGTAAGTTTAATAGTTGTGGAAGATCATGATATGACATGATAGCAAATGATAGTAATCAAAGATAGTGAGTTAAGGGTTGAATACCACTATTGGTAGGTATGCATTATCCAAAAATTAATATGATTTCATGGTTGAGAAACCAATATATGCTTGATTGTGTTCAAGTTATGAAACTCTTGTGAAAGGAAAACATGCATATGAGGATAATCTTTAGACTTGAAAGGTCATGTCAAGATCCCATGTATGATTAAATTGTAAAGAAAGACATTGGCGCTTCTTAAGGTAGTCTACAATGCATGACAGGGATAGTCATGTTGAATGAAGATAAGTGGGGATAAAATGGTACAAGTCTATTAATTTTACCTAGACCTAGAGATGAGGGAATTTTCTCCTCCATTAATATGAGTTCATAGAAAAATGAAGCCATAAAGGGGACAATCTATGCATTAAAAAAGATAGTTGTCATAGTACAAAGAGCATGATAAAATATTCAAAGGACAATCCACAATAGCAACTAGAATGACATAAAGGAATAAAAAACGATAAGAAAGGCACAATGGTTGAATGGACTATCAAATAATAATAGAGGTTAACAAATATATGGATGATGATACTTGGAGATGGTGGTTTCAAGAAATATTACAGTCCTTTATGAAAAATCATTAATATGACAGTCCATGCAAGATGGGAAAGTTTGAGGACAATTTGAAGACTATGATGACAATGAAGAACAAAGAGATTTAATTGGTCTTGAAACCCCTTGACACTCCATTTGACAAGCAATGGAAAGGTACAACCATAAAGATCAAACACATGATAGTTTTCATGTCATTGTATAAAATCAAAGGAACTAGTCTAGTCATTATTATCTAGCTCTTATCTCAGTCCAATGTTTCACATGGTGCATAATAGTAAAGACTATCAAAACCCAATATAAAACCCTCCTCAAAAGTAAAGATCCTAGAAGGCACTCAAGTTCAGTATGATGTTTTGAAGACACTGGTGATAATTTTGAGAAATATGGAATAATATGGTTTATAGTGTATTAAAGGTAGAAGATTTTTGCATTTCATAGTATGGTTATGTGTTTACACGTGATAATTTTGTGAAAAGGTGATAAGTCTTTAAGACTTATACAAGAAAACATTGGACATTTTTTATGAGAAGATATAAAGTATGTCACTAGAAGACAATCCATAAGGCTTGAAGATTGGTAAGTTGAATAGAAGACACAATCATGACTAGTTGGTGTCATAGATAGTGAATAGACATCATTGTACAATTGGAAGTAGAGGATTATTGGGAGTAGAGCTAATGAGGATGATTTTCCAATCAAATAAATGATAGTCATTTATAACGTTTTAAAGAGACAAATTGCTCTCACCATTGGAAAGTCAATGCAAGGGCATCATGAATGGGAATGCAATATTAGTGTAACTGTAGTCATTGGAGGACAAAACTACCATGCAATGATAGAGGGGTAATAAACCTTGAATCATAAGGGGCACAAAAAGGCATCGTGAAGATAAGCATTATCCTAGTGACAATAATCCTCATGAATGAACCCCCACATACATGTGAGATAGTCACATCTTTGAGATAGTATCAAACAAACTTGTATGGATAGAGGTAAGTATGTCAACAAGGATTTTATACCCAAAAGGATAAACCATAGAGATATGATAGTGACAAAAGTAAGAAATCACAGTCACAAGGTAATGATAGATGACAAAGAGTATGGTTGTGATGAAAGTAATCCTTGTTCTAAAATTTGAACCTGCACATAATATCAAGATATAGTCATAACTATCTTAACAAAGTGAGCCATCAAGGAAAACACATCAAAATTTTTAAGAAGTGACAACCATTAAACATATGAGTTTTTCATGAACATGTGTATAGGGTTTTTGAAGGCATTCATGAAGGAGATTAGGTAGTTTGGTGGCCTTTATATACTTCAAGGACATCATGCAAGCATCTAAGAGGGGCTTATGGAGTAGTTAAGGTCAAGAGGATGACAAGGACAACAAGTGGAGCTTCTTAAGGGCAGTTTACAAGCATCTAGGAGAAATTCAAACACTTTCCAAAGATCTAGGGGCATCATCACTAGTTGGAGCACATTTCAAGGAGGTTGAAGAGGTCAACCAACCCATTTTGAAGAGACTAAGTCAAACTTGAAATTCTTGGGTGTGTAAAGTAGGTTGGCCTATTTTTAGCTATGTAACTTAGTCGATTTTAGTTCGTATATGCTATCCTATGTTTGGGATGAGATATAGGACCCTTAAGCTAGTTCTTTATTCTTCTTTTTGGCTTTGGAAGTACAAAAATATAGTATTGTAGCTCAGATTCTCTTAGTCACAACACTAAGAAATATACTTTGCAATACATTTCAAGCAATCAAATACAAATTTTAGACTTATTTTGATGTAATAAACTCTTTTATTCAATGAAATTATCAGATTTCCCTCCTTTATATGTTTCTTTATGGTGTGTATGAGCAAATGATGCATACCTTATTATGTTTTAATCAATAAACCTTCAAAATATGTGTTTATCAAATAACCATAGGCAAAAAATCATACTTTCATGCGGATTGTAAGTTGGGCAAAATGTACACAACTGGTTGAGTTGTGAAAACCTTGTGTTTTCCTTTTAAACAGTAAGTTATAGATGTCCTCCTTGCAAAAACTCAATGTAAGGTATAAAATCAAGAGTTGTACAATAAAGACAAAGTTTCTTGAAGATCGTGAGTCAAATAACATCAAACATATATCATTTTAGTTTGGTGCATTACCTTCGTAGTTACTTTTAAGTTCATTTTTTGTTATTTCTCTCTCTTTTCCTAGCTACAATAGTAGGTAGTTTAGTTTAGGTGATAAAATGAAGGGAACCAACCCTCTCTTGAGGTTATTTTCTACTATAGGTGACCCACAACTTCAAAAATTCCCAATGTTTCACTAGTTGGCTGAGTTTTGCAACTTAGAAAGGGTGTGCTTCTAAGTGACAACATTTATTAATGATAAGAATAACACGATGATTGGGAAGGATACATCCCAATGATGATTGATTGGATAAAATGGATCAAGATTTGTGGTAAGGCTAGGAACAAAATATGTTTGATGGTTTGATATCACATTGGAGTGAAGGCAAGATAAAATTGATGGGGATTGTTTGGATTGTGGGTGATGGAAGAGAGCTTGATAAAAAAAATTATTTATGGGATGGTGAAAAATGCTCAATATTTTTTAATTTTTTTTTAGATTTTTAAAATATGTGTTTTTTTTAGATTTTCGAAAGGTGTCTAGATCACTAAGTGAGCTAGAAGGCATATATCAAGATTTATTCCAAAGCAAGATGTAATTACTTGCCCCTAGTGTCTAGAAATGTATGGATACTATAAGTGGATGAATGAACTGGTGTGATGGAAATGGATAGAAAAAGGGTGAGGAGGATAGTCATTATGTAGATGGATCTAGGATAAGGGATTTTACTTCCAAGGGCTATTTCATAATAGGATAACATTTTTTACCCATACTAACTATTTGAATAATGCTACAAAGTGATGGTATGGCCTGGGATAGTATGTGGTAAAAAGAAATGACCATGTCAAGAGTTTTCTTAAAGCATGTTTTGAAGTGTATGTACTTAGTATTTGTCAAGGTGAAGATGGATATGGAATATGGATGAAAATGGAATAGATTGGATGGATAATTGTATCAAGATAAAATAGGTCAATGTATGAGATAGCATGCTTCCAAATGGAATGGTACATACAGATAATAGATTTAATGTACATGATGCCTACGGATGGGTTTTTCATCTTGGTACTTGTCCAAAGCACCATAAGAATGGTTTTCACTATTAGAAATATTATTTTTATTTACTTTTTTTTGCTACACATGACACTTGTAAAAATGTTTTCACCATGATATTTTCCCAAGGCATCAAGAAAGTGGTTTTCACCAGAGGATGAATTATTTCTCTTTACTCTTTTCTATTTTTTTTTATTTTTTTGAATGATCATCAACTATGTGGAATCACTTGGTGGTATTGATGTAGATGTTGCTATCATAATGTGCTAATAATGTCTTACCTCGAGGAGTTGATTTTCCAAGATAAGGGCACTTGTATATAGTCAATGGATGATTTTTTGATCCTTGTTGATACTATATTTGGCTTTATCTAAATGCACACATTGTGATAGAGTGCCATTAGAGTCCTTATGATAAAGTGTTGCTACCAAGTCATGGTGAATGTGGGATTTGGGTTTTTTAGATTTTGGGAAAAATGTTGGATTTTGATGGGGGATGTGAGATGTGGATGAATTATTTGGTAGCTTGGATGTAGGAGTTTTTGTTTTCCAAACTTGAGATGGTGGATGATACAGAGTGGATGAGAAATTTTGAGTATGTTTGGGACCAAAATTTTTATACACCTTAGGTGTTGGGATTGAATACCATTTTGAAGGAGGTGGAAACTTGTGATAGATGGAAGGAATTTTTTGATATGGCTCCATAGTTTCATTGAGTATTGGATTTGTATTTGAATTGGATTCTATACATGATTCAATTTTCTTTGGGATCCATTTTGAATTTATTAGCTTCAAGGCTTAACTTTGATTTTAAACTTTTTCTTTTGTTGGTCCCAATTAGTGGGTTGAAGGATTTGGAAATGATGGTTTATGATGTGGATGGGAGGAGTGCTAGCAACAACCTTATTGTAAGAATTATTCATGGCTTCTATTTTGATGTTTGTATTAAATGAATTTTCCCCCAGTATCATGGATATACCACTAACATCATTAGATTTCTTGATCAATAAATAGCTAAGTCCTTGATATTTAGGATTGTCAAAAATTTATATTGGATCCAAAACATCTTGTTCATGTAGGCCTAATCTTTTTATTTTATACTGCATGCTTTGACAAATTATGTTTTAAATAGGATATGTGTTGTTCTAGAAATAAGATGCTAACTCTTCTTTATGCTATTTTAAATCATAAATGGTGGTTATCTTCTCATTAGTAAGAAATATTTCTTTGAAAAAAGTGAGTGATTTGAGTTGATAGGATATTGGTGCTTTCTCTATCTTCATGCTTGTTGCTTCGTCATTTTGTGGGATGATCGGATTCATAGTATGTTGTTGATCAATATCATTGGCATGATTTTGAGGACTAAGGAACTTAGCTTGTTTCTCAGAATATGTTGTTGTCTCAAAGTTGACATAAAAAACCTCTTCATGGATATTTACTGGAATATCATCATGAACTCCCGTGAACTCAATTATAGTTAATCATTTTCAAATATGTCTAGAGAGAAAGACTCTTATTTTGGATGAACAAGGGGGAGATCATATATGTGTCCAAGGGAGGCAAGTGTCTCATATGTGGAAATAGAGGTTACTAGAATATGGATGGGGTCAACTTTAGTTTTGGGATTATGGATGTAATGGAAAGGGATAATGGGATCACAATGAAATTCTAGAGAGATGTGATCTTGATCAATGATGGGATGAGATTGGAGTATTTGGGTAACTTGATCTTGATTTATTTTAGAGCTTATTTATTTATGGTTTGGATTGTGTTCTTGACATGGATATGATTCTAATAATGAGGTATGAATAAGGGACTCTTGGATGACCTTAATATGTTGGCATAGTAGTAATGGATTTTGAATAGGACTCTCTAGAGTGCTCATGATAGGTGATGGGATGCATGATGGTGTTCGGCCTAGGATTTATTGATCATAGGTAGGATATATATCAAGGATTATATTAGCTTGGATTTCATGATTATCTATTGTGGATAGCCCTTGGAGAAAATTTTGAAAGTTTTCATTATTAGATGAGTTGTTTGAAGGGGACGGTGTGGATTGATGTTGCAAATGTTTCAGGGATGATGGATTGAAAAGAGAGATGGAGGATTCTTGTGGGAAAGCTTCTCCAAGATGACCTATTGTGGAATTAAATGAGGTGGATATGTTATGGCCATGACTATTAGTAATGCAATAATTTTGAGATGAGCCATCGCTAGACATAGATGGATGATTTTGATCAAGCTTGGGAAAAGTATCTTGATATATGCCTAATTTTTAATTATGTGAGCTATGCATAGTATTGAATTAATTATTTTTGGATGAATTGTTGGGATGATATTCAATGGTGATTTCACCTTGGTCAATAAAATTCTGAATGAGATTTTTCAATTTTATACAATCTTGGGTCTTTTGTACCTTGGCCCTATGACAGTCACAATATTCTTTATCCTTTAAGCACAAGGCTTTAAATTAAGGTTTATATTGTCTAACTTTTACTAATGTGATGAGATTGGACTAGGCTAATTTTTATAAGCTCGATTTGATAGGCTCCCCTAGATTGTATTTTTATTGTGACATAGAGTTTTGCCTAAGTGGTCCTCTAGGAAAGATGACACTTTGAATGTTTTTCTGCATGTTTAATGATACTTGTGTATTTGATGATGGTTGTACATTTTAATCCCATAGGTGAAGTTTGTCATTAGATTCAAGGCCATTGTCCTTGTTTTCCTTATATATTTTCAAAAGACCATTGTGATGAGAGATTTTTTAATGGTTAGCCCTTTCTCTATAATTTCATCAAATGTGTTAATGCATTACAATTGTAAGTGAAATTTCATCTCGTAGTTTAGGTTTTGAATAAATATGCTCACAAGATGTTTTTCAAGTTGAGGCCATGGGAATTTTCTTGCTATGTTTTTTCAACATTCTAAGAAGGCAATGAATGATTCTCTATTATCTAGTTTTGTGTTACATATATCAACCATATGCATTTTATGTTCAATGTTAAATAGGAGAAACGACTGATGAATTTTTCTACTAGTCATAAAAGGTCTTGATGTCATGTGGTAAATTAGAGAACCATTATATTGCTTTTCTGCCTAAACTTTGGGGAAAGAGGTGCATTAAGTATGTGTTAATGTAAGCAAAGCAAGCTATATAGAATTCCCAAATTTTTCTCGTGGATCTCCTCTTCCCTTATAATTTTTAAGTTTAGGAATATCAAAGTTATGAGGGAAAGGTATCATAGGTATTGATCGATCAAATAGATAAGGGCATATATCCTCAAGTGTATTCTTCTTCTTTGTATGTCCAAGTTCCATGTCAATTATCTTCTTATGCAAGATTTGGACTTTTGATGCCAAGTCATTAGTGGGTGTAATGATGGACACACTGGTTTGAGGTTGAATGGTTAAATGTGATGGGATTAATGATTGATATTGTGAAATATTGGATGTATTGAATGAATGATTGTGATATTGGAGGATATATATTTTTGTTGTGAGATGTTGTAATTTGAAGGGATGTATGATTGATGTTGTGGAATGTTAGATGATGGGATAGATGATTGATTTTATGGTATGTATGATTGATGTTGTGAAATATTATGCACGGGGGGTATATGGTTGATTTTGTGGGATGTATGAATGATTTTATGAAATGTTAGGGGTGATCCCACAATAGTGTTTTACAAATTTTGGCCAAACTGGACACTAAAATTATTATTTTTAACTAAATCTTCACATTTGGGCACCTATAGCGACTAAATCGTGAGGAATTTGAAGATGATGCAAACTAGAGTCTTGTCACATTTTGTCTGAAGATTCTAAAAATATATTTTTCAAATTTTTTAGAATTAGATTGCACTTCTTTTTTTGGATCTCCCACGAAAACTAGTTTTTTTTAGAAAACAACATTTTTAAAAAGTGATGCTCACCATGTACAACATAATTTTTTTTGTATGAAGGATAAAATTCTATTTTTTTCGAATTTAGATTTGTAACTATGATATCTAGCACTTTCATTTGGTCTCATAGTTTTTTATTGAATATTTTTTCCTTAATCAAGTTTCGAAGTCAAACCAATTGCAATTTAGACATAGGTGGACTGTATACAACATAACTTTTTTTGTATGTATCGAAATTAATTTTTTTTTTTTTTAATGGATCAAGGACATCAATACCTAGCATGAAAATATTTTTTAAAATTTTATTTTGATAATCTGTTATTTTTCCACATGTGCAAAACAAAGAGCTTGATTTTCGGTGAAAAACCTATGTTTAATAAAACTAAAAATATATATATATAATAAAACCAAAACATATTAAAATTATATTCGTTGGATAGCTCATTCTGAGGACTACCTGATTCTAGTTGGGTTTGTGAAAATTCCTCCATTTTCATCCTCAACCCGAGCTTCGAAGTGCCAAAATTTAGGTTTTTTTGTGTGTCTCAGATGGGGGATGAGGGATAAGGGGGGTTCGTACAAACCCATAGGGATTCGAGCAAACATCTAGGGGTTTGCTTGAACCAGGGTTCAAGTGAACCATGGTTCGAGCGAACCCCTTCAAAGAGGTTCGCTCGAACCCCTTTCCTATGCATTTTTTTTTGTTTTTTGGAGGCCAAGATTCAAAGGGGTTCGCTCGAACCCCTTATTGGTTCGGTCAAACCAGTAGGTTCGTACGAACCCCTAAAATCACTTTTGCCTTGGGGTCATTTTTTGTGAGTTTTCCTTCCTCACCTGAATTGTAAACCACTATTGTGGCTTCACCCTTAGATGAGGGGATAGATGAATGATTTTGTGGGATGTATGATTGTTGTTAAGGAATTTTAGATGAGGGAGATTATGAAGTATTTCAAATATATATGTTTTTTAGGAATGTTGAATATAAAATATTGTGGATGACTTGGGATGTAACAACCAACTCCTTCAGAGCACAAAATAATTGTTATGAATCAAAACCAACAGGTTAAAAAAGTTACACAAGAGAAGTAATTTTTTTTTTCTTTCAAGAGTTAAGCAAGGTAATATCAAAATAATACAGTATTTCATTTTCAAGTTCATTTAAAGAAAGTGAATATCATCATTCATCATCATGTAAAAGAGCAACTAGGCATTAATATCAACATGATACTAATCTAATCAAATACAAAGCAAAAAGAGTAAAAGGCCAGAGAAACTCATTTGATTCTTGTGCTATCCAAGAATCGACATGCCACTATCGAGAGGGAAAGCATCATCCAACTACTTTACCTCCAACCACAGACTCAAGCAGTCCTACACACTTCCTAACTGGAAGCATCCATACCCTTCATCAAAAGGTAATGCTAGGAATCTTCTTAGTTGCCATCTGAGCTCTGGTGTGTACCCCCACCTAACTAACTCTGAAACACTACTAAGGATACCTTCCTACTAAGTATGTCATCTCTGGTTAAATTAGGTGCCTGGGGTATTGTGAAATGACAAGTGCACGTGTGGCTTTGGCACTCACTATGGCCATAGTTTAGGTATGACTATACACGCTTCAAGAGCATAGTCATAGTTCACCACCTTGCTCGACATGGAATAAGTGTTTGACCTAGGGCTCTTTGGACTACCTGTCCTGCTAGTTATCATGCTCTAAGTCAAACTAGGGTTATTGGACTAATTGTCTTGTCCGATAATCAAATTCAAAATACAAAACTAGGGCTCTTAGACTAAGTTCAAATACAAAAGCTAGGACCTCTTGAACTATCTGTCCTACCTAGTTTCCATAACATAATACACATATATAATAAATATTGCTTAAATATTGTTTATTCTATGGGTAACTTAAGAAGGAGCCATCCCTGAATTCCCCATTTTTCTCGGCATAACCCTCACCTTTCAACTTCTACCCTTAATTTATGGTTTAACTTAGACCTACCTGGTCTTCAAGTTTCATGTAAATTAAGAATGAAACCCTAATAGGATTTTTCCATTCAAATTATGGTGACTCCATTCTTCAATTGTAAATTAATTTATACTCTGTTATCTTTTAAAAGAAAAGTAATACGTTATTCAAGTGGAGGAATCCTCAACACTGTATACTCGTACGTGAAGTAAATGTAATACCATCAGGTCTTGGATATTAAAAAAAAATTAGCTCTTTTCTTTATTACAATGACCTTTTTTGGTCGACCAAGTTTGGCTCAGTTATCTAACTCTAGAAGAACAAATAAAAGTGTATCTGTGTTACAAAGGAGTACAGGATGTATACATGCTAGCTAGGCAATCTTTCAGGAACCTCAAGACAAGTAAATAAAGGACTCAATTGCAGTTACATGTATACTATTTACTGCATTTGTTTTCTTTTAAATACTGACTTTTTGAGTGGAACAATTCCTCTATCACCTCAATAAAGTATCAGTCAAACTGGTTATTATCTAGAATCAGGTAGTAATTAATGAGATGGCTATCAAAACATCCAATATGATTGCAAGAAAGTAAGTTAAGTATCTCAGAGAGCCTCTCAACTAGTTTAGTTAGCTAAACAAAACCTTTTCAAGAAATAGAGACGTGAATGCACAGGTTTGAGGTACAAAAAAGAAGTACGAGGAAAAGAGTGAGATATATCAGTTGACTATAGAGGAAAGAAGTATTTACTAAGTTACCAATTCCAAAGCTCTTATTATCTTTACTACAGATTGCAAAATGTTACTGCATGTACACAGTAAAGGTTTATTACCCAGAAGCTTCTAACAAAGCAATGCAACTCTTTACTGCAACACATCTTTTGTTGTTTATAGACAAGGCATTGAACTAAGATTCATTTACCTATGCCAAGAAAATCTCTATGGATGCAGCCGGTTCAAGTCTCTGGGGATGAATTCCTCTAGTTGAAGTTAGCTTTCGACTGTACACCCTTAGCTCCTCAATCATAAATACCTTCAAATGTTCTCGAATACTATGAATGCTTGTGTCTGTTCCTTATATGAAGTTCCTAACTGTCTAATAATGGTGAATGATCTCATATCGACCCACCAACCAACCTCCTTTAAGTCTTGCATTTTAGATTATATAATCCTCTACATGATTCCTGAATGAGAACCGTTTCAAGAATTAGTTGCCCAAACCATAAAGATTACCCAACAATGTTATTCAGGGAGTATATAATAATCTATATGTCACAAGAAACGGGGATGAAATATACCCGCCAGCGTTACCTTGCCCGCCTAACTTGGTGGATTACACCAAAATATCCAAAGGAGGTATAACAAAATAGTGCTAATATATATATATATATATTACAGCATACTTATGATCACTCACTAAGATAAATATATATATGTGTATAGAAGGAAATGAGATGGTTAAGAAACCCTAAGTCCTAACACCTCTAACTTGGAAATGAAACTTCCTACGCAAGGTTACTTACCATCAAATGGTTAGAACGAACCTTAGACTAAAGTTGACCCAAAACTTACCCAACTAACTCGAACTTAGATGGAAACATTGAGACTTCCCAAACGCATCATTTCTACCAGATGATACTTTCCTTCTTTTGTCCTGTTGAGGCTTGATTTGTCCTGCATCATACTCATAAAGATCAAGTAGTTAGTTTGACAACATCCAAACCATCATCTGATCAAATTTACATTAATCAATTGCTTTGTAATATAAAAAGAACTTATAACACCTTTCCAGAAATAGGGCATCATGTACCCTTACCACATTTAGAATGTAAAGTGAACATCATGTATACATAACTCATTCTAAATGGAAAACAAACACTGTGTATCCATAACTCATTCAAAATGTAAATCAAACATTATATTTTCCGAACTTATAGCATATCATTGCAAAATTAATAGAAAGTAAAAACAGTTTGTTGAAAGACTAGGGTGGGAATACATGGGCTGTATGTGTTTGTAGGAGTGTTAAATGTAGAAGATTGTAGATGAATTTGGATGTAAGTGCTTATGCATATGTTAGATGTGAAATATTGTGAACTGTATGGTATGGATGAAGATATTTTATGATTAAGAATGGATGTAGTGAAATAATTAAATGGGATGGATTATTGGTGATAATTTTTTGCAAAGTGTTATTGGGAGGGATGTTATGCTGATCAGGTGGCATATGTGTGTTTTCCTCTAAATTAGGAATAAAACCTAATGAGGATGGTAGTGACGTTTGATAGGTATTGGTGGTGAATAAATAAGAAGGCATGCCAAACTCATCTTGAGTATCACTCATGTTTGTGGTAATATTTGATTCACTTTGATTGGACTCCATGAACTTTCTGTTATAGAGACCAAGTATCAAGACCTTGGTGAATAATGTGTGAGATGAAAATTGTGGATGATTGATGATATGATAGTAACTCATAAGCACTTGGGTGGTGTTGGCACAAGCAGAGATGAAAATATTAAATATTGATTTTTTTTGTATTTTCTATGTTTTAGTAATCACATTTTCAAAGGCCTTTGGAGTGGAATTTAGGGTCAATATTTTCATTGATCCCTTGAAATGGTTGGCAAAGGAATCCTTTCTAAGGGATCAAAATTATAGCTCTTAGATATCTTTCCAATGGTGTAAAGAAGTTTTAATTTTGACCACCAAGCTAGGAGTTATGACCCTATCAAGTTGGAGTAGTAATGAGTGATATAATTTATGTAGTTTTGACCCAATATTTTGATGACGGGCTTAGTTAGGGTTCCTTAGGATTGTCCTCAGACTACCTAGGTGAAATCATAAAAGTATAATCAATGGTTTGGAAGATCAAAAGGAAAATAGGACTGATAATTGATTACATGTGCCATAATATTTATCAAACGTGCCAAAATATTGATCAAATGTGCCAAGATATAGATTAAAAGTGCCAAGATATAGGTCAAATACGCTAATATATAGATAAAATATGAAAAACACTAATCAAAAGTACCAAATTAGGAAAATGACTAGGATTTGGAAATTCTATCAATCATATTTGTAATTTTAGGTCAAAAGCACCAATATACAAGTCAAATGTACAATTTTGTGAATCAAAAGCACAAAAGGATAGCTCAAATGTGTAATTTTAGACTTAGAAGCACAAAACTATGTAATAGTTGATAATCTTTTACATAATTTTGGATAAGTTGTTTTCATTTGGCAAGAGATAAACATAACATACATAATGGCTGATAATATCCAAGTTAATAAGGTTGAATGGCGTATACTCAATAAAGTAGGATTATTGCACTAGATATGGGCCCAACCTAAAATATCATAGGATTATACATGCATGTTCCACTCTCAAGAGGGAATAGTTAGGGATCCAATGGCTTAAGGGCTCACCTTTCCATAAATTATATCTCTTCTCAGGATAATACATGTTGAGTAACTTGAGGCATGATACTATACCTTGCTCAATACTAGATTGATGGTTGATAGTCTTAGGCTTATTAAAACCAAGATTTGTAGTGGTATCTGAGAACTAAGAGATCATCTACATGATTGAGGCTAAGAGGTTCTCTAATATCTTCTCCATCTATACAAGTCTTGGTGGATTGAGGGTCCCCAAGCCTGGCTAAACACAATGATAGTTGACTCTTGAGGTAGAAATTTCACTCTCCCCCTTTATATACCCTATCATAAAATATGGTTGACGTTGACCTTAAGGTGATGAAATATCTAAGCGGGACCCTAATAAAAATAAAAATAAGAAGATACTGGTGCTTTTGATCCCTAGGCTTACACAAAGCATAAGGGGAGAGAATACACAACTAGTGTTCCTTGGGTAAAAAGTGATAAATATGTGAACAATAGAGTGCTTTCGATCCCTAGACTTGAATTGGGCACAAGGGGAGAGCATACACCATTTTTAAAACCCAAATTAAGTGTGCAACTATTTTAATCAAAATAAGATAAACCCTAGATAAATTTATTTGTAGTTCTCCCAATGATCACAAGGATGCACAACTTGATTAGTTCCAAAAGATCATGTAACGGTCAGCCAAAAATAAAATTTAATTTCATAGAATCAAAAGTTCCAAAATAACTATTAAATGCATCATTATACCTATCAAAAGTGTCATTCTACTTGTCAAAAGTGTCAATCTATTCTTGAGCTGGAAACACTTGCAAAAATAGGAAAAAACCCTAAAAAATCAAAAGCATTATTTAACCTACCAAAATCACCATTTTAACTTTCAAAGGTGTCATTTTATGTCAAAAAAGTCATTTAACTATCAGAAGTACTATTTTGTGTCAAAAGAACCATTATGTTCATCAAAAGCATTAGTCTATATGTCAAAAGCATCATTTTTTTCATAAAAAGCACCATTTTGTAAGTCAAAAGAATCATTCAGCTAACTTGTACCTCCTAAAAAATTCACATGCACAACTATGAATATCAAATACATATTTCTACCATCAAAAGCATCATTTTGCAATCAAAATCACCTTTCTTGGATTAAATGTGATACTTGGCACCTGTGACCTAAAAATCATGGAAAATTAATGCAAGATGCTAAATTCAGGGATGTGTGTCCCATCGAGCATGCCAAAATATTGAGGAATGTTGTGAAATCATCAAATTTAATAAAGAAAAAAACCAATAAAACACAATTCAATGATCAAATAACCTACTTAAAAAAAACATGTGCACAAACAAAGTAAATGAAACAATATAAAAATTACCTCCACCATCGTGCCTAGTCTTACTCCATTGTGTGTGATAATGTTGTGATAAATATATGTGGATTTCTCTTTGAATTTAGCATAACCTTGATAGCAAAATGGATGGAAAGTGATGAGGTATAAATAACCTCATAATTATAATAAGCCAAAAACCCCTTTGTTGTTCTTACCAATCACTTCATCCCTACCAATTGTTTATTTTTAGGATTAATAATTGCTTACTTTTTGTAAAAATATGTATAAATCATTATTTACTAAATTGATTGAAATAAGATAACTAGCGCTAACATAATGGTATAGTTTTTAGTATTGTACAAGACATTATGCATGACCTAGTGGACTTAAAGCGAACTTCAAAGCAGTTGAAGATAAAGCGCCGGAAGTCTACGCGCCGAAATTTCAGGAGTGCATAGTGGAATAAGTCTTTTTAATGTTTTTTATTTTTTGTTTACAAACTTTATGGCTCACTTCGAGTCTTTAATATGTTTTGTGTTATGGACCTCAATCCATTGGTTAGTTGAATTCTATTAAAAGACATTTTCAATGGTGATCTTCCACAATCTGAAATATAGGATTTTGTTAGCAAGTTTAGTATAAATGTGTAACCACCAGAAACAATGCATACTAGATACCATTATGTTGTCATAATATGCTTTGAACTATGTTTCTGTGTTACACTTTTTCTAATATGAAGAAAATAAAATTTTCGAGTCTTATTCTGAGTTACTAGTTCTATGAGATGGGATTATCATGGATGGATTCATTTTGAAGATACAAAAGTAAATGCGATCTGAGTTAAGTGTAGAAACACCCGAGAGTTGGCCACTCGAGGGAATCTGTAGAATAGATAGATAAGAATTTTAATTTTCAATTCTGTTACTTTTATTATGTACATGATAAATGTGGATGAATATTATTTGTATGTGTCGAGCTCTGTCAATTACTCCTACAGATCGTAGTTTAAGTTTGCAATCTTTATTTTTGTTTATTTGAAATTCTAGAGCACCCGCTTTGGTTGTCAGTTATAAGTTGTTTACTTTCTATTAATAGTTTATTGTTAGCTATTAGTTGTTTTCACTTAAATTTACAAGGTTTTTTGCAAGTGTTTCTTCTTAGGTAATTTACATGCTTCCTAGTTTAATAATCCCATGCTTTCTAGTTTAAACATTTCATACTTTCTAGTTTAGACAACTTTATGATTTTTAGTTTGAATGCTTTCTAGTTAAATTTCTATTTACATTTGTTTTAAGAATTCAAAAAATCTAAGAGAGTTAGCCAATATGTCCCCTATTGCATACAACCTTCGAACACTGCCGGATCGATATAATTGATGCATTTTCAAATAAATCGATAGGACCTAATGACAACCTGTCACTTTTTGGCATCATTTTCGAGGACCATTCCTTTTCTAGTGTCAGTAGGAGATAGATTGAATACCTCTTTTAAAAAAAAATATAGTCATCTGGCTTCTTTTTATGCATGGTCAAGAAACGAGGCCCACATGGACGATTCATACCAAAAAATCCCCCAAAATATGTTCCAACCACAAGTAGGGAGGAAGAAGTCTTAGCTGAAGAACTTATCGAAGAATTGATCGAGTAGGATCAGCTTGAGACCTCTCAGTATACCCCAAAAATTCACCTAATCTAAAAAAAACATTTGTAGAGGAGATAATTCCTTTGCATACCCCTAAACTTCAACCATTAGAATTTTTTTTGAAGAGGAATGCATTCCTTTTGACGTCATGGGTAACCATAGAAATGCCACTAACCCAAGATTGAGAGCACAAACATTTACCTATCTTATTGCTCTTGACCAAGCTGATGATACTCCTATGAAAAAAATTCACCATCCCACTTACCAACCTTTAGAGGTTTATCCTCTGAAGATCCTAACTAGTTCCTTTTGAGTTTAAAGTTCTATGTCAGACTTATGACTACAAAAATGATAACCAAAATTGAAGCTCTTTCCCTCTACTTTGAAGGATGCAACAATGAGTTGGTTTATGGGATTAGCTTCAAGGTTGATATCCACCTGGGATGATATGGAGACTACTTTTTTGGAAAAATACCATAGTTACTATAGAGTTAGCAATTGGGAAGAGGAATTGTTCAAACTAAGATGAAACAAAGATGAAAGTTTAGAAGATTCCCTGGATAGGTTAATCTTCTTAGCTAAACATTGTGGTGAAGAGGCCATAAGTCTAGACATTTTGAAGACCATATTTCTCAAATGACTTGATGAAGATGCTAGGAGGAGTCTAGATTTAATGGGAAAAGGAGATGTGTCCCAACTTGGACTCAAAGATATTATTGACTTATTCTGGAACTTCTCCTGTACTTGAGGAGATATTCGTAAAACTATACTTTTTAGATGTTCTAATGAGATTGGTAAACTACATGAGGAAATTAAAAATCTCAAAACTAACATTCTTATTCAGTTAAACACCACGTTAGATGGAATACAGGCCAAAACACGTAATCCTAAGACTATATCCATCTATTGTCCTAAGTGTCGAAACAAACATCTCTTAAGAGAATGTTCCTTGGAAAAAAATGACGTTTGCCAAATTTGTGAGAAGAGTCATGCCACTGATCAATGTGAAATCCTAAATGCAATCAAGAATTCGAAGAAAAGGATATCTCAAGTTGAGGAGGAGGTCAACTTTGTAAATCAACGACTTGTAGGGAATTTCTCTTACGGTCAAAATCCAAATCCTGCCTGGCGACCTCCAAACAATTGGAATAACAATCAATGGGAAACACCTTGGCCTCAAGCACAACCTAATTGGGGATCTTACCCTTGGGGACCACCCGAGTGGGAAAACCAGTCCTGGGGAAACCCTTAATGGGAGAACTAGATTCAACAACAATGGTATCCTCCACAAAATCCTACGCTTGAATGGAATCAACCTCAAAATTAGTTTTACACTAGGCCTAGAAGGATGCCTAATCTGCAGTAGAATATTTTACCAGCTCCTTAGAACCTTCAATCAAATGAGCAGGTTAACCAACCAAAAATTCTAGCATAACCTATCCCTAATCCAAAGAATAATCGTCAAAATACCCTAGTGTATTCTATAGAACAAGAAAACATGACTGGACTGAATGCTATCCATTGTGGAAACCTACAATTAAGGTCAAGAAAAACACTCCAACAACCTACCATAGTTGAGATCTTGGATGAGCCGACTAAAGAATCTACTAAATTGACGAAGAAATCTTCCACACCTTTAGAGCAAAACCCAGTGAGTAATCAAGACAAGACCCTTCCACAATCCTCATTTGGAACTTTTGAGTCACCTCAAGAGGAGGGTGGTCAGTTTCCAACTGATCTTTTAAAGGACTCCACCATGAAAGTGAAAACTCAAGCACCTTTTTTAGAGCGTCCCAAACCAATTTTCTTGAACATCTCTCCAGAAATGACCTCATCCATCGAAACTGCGTTGATACAAGAGATCAATCAACTTCAAATTGAGGTTCCTTTGTTACAAGCAATTAAAGAGATTCCTGAACTAAACCAACTGATTAAAAAATTGTGCATCAAAACACCAAGGAAACCAAAATGGATTAATACTATTCACATAAATGGTTACCTAGTTGACTTTTTGGGTGGAAAAACCACATCTCCAAAATATGATGATCTAGGAAGTCCACTCATAAAAATGACAATTAATGAGGTAGCAATACCTAATGCACTTGTGGACCTAGGAGCATCCATTAATGTAATGATGGTTGATGTAATGGAAAAGTTGGGACATTGATTTATGTCCCACAACTATAGTGTTACAAATGGAAAATCAATCCATCGCTATTCCCAAAGGTGTCATAGAAAATGTTCTTATTAAGGTTGACAGTTGGGAATATCTAGTAGACTTCCAAGTAATCCATTCTCTCACACCAAAGGACAATTATCCGATAATCCTAGGAAGACCATGTCTAGCTACAGTTGCAACCAAGATTGACTGCAAAGAGGGAGGAATGACCATTTCACATGGTCCTAATAGAAAATATTTATTTTTATATCCTCTTGCTAAACCTGTTGAACATAACAAAGTTTGGGTTGATGAACCAAATGGTCCAAACAAACAAGAGAATCTAGCCTCACTTGCTATGGTGGTCATTAAACAACATGGTGAAGAGTTGGAAGATGAATTGGAAAACAATATGGAAAATCTTAACATGGACTCGAGTGATTAAGATATGTTAGATGTAGATGAGATTCTAGGGGACCCAATCAACATTGATCGCACTGAATTTGATTACACTAGCTTCATGGGATTACCTTTTCCTCTGGCTAATATCATTCCAAAAATAGATCACTTCTTTGAAGATATTGCCAAAATCCATAAAACCATACCACATAGTTGTCCTCTCAACACTTTGACTAGAGAAGTTTATACTGACACCTCCAACCATCCAGGGGTCAAAACCATCATGTTATTATCGAGAAAAACTTTGAATATCAACATTTGGTTGATAGAGCCAAAAAATCATAAATTGTTTGATGTTTTGGTGAATAGATCTAAAGCTTTTGCTTAGGATTATACAAACATGAGAGGAATACAACCAAGTGTTTGTACCCATCACATTTATACTGAGGGATATTAGAATAGTTCATCAACCACAATGAAGGCTCAATAATGCTTTGAAAGACATCATTAAAACTGGAATTGAGAAACTCTTGTAAGTAGGATTTATCTATCCCATTTCTGACAACAAATGGGTTTCGCCTCTGGTAGTGGTCCCAAAGAAAAATGAGAAGTGGAGAGTGTGTGTCGATTATAGGGAACTCAACAAGGCTACCCATAAAGATTACTTTCCTCTACCATTCGTCGACCAAGTCTTGGAAAATTTAGGTAGAAGGAAATATTTCTCCTTCCTGGACGGATTTAGCAGATATAACCAAATACAAGTTGCAATTGAAGACCAAGACAAGACAACTTTTACTTGCCCTTGGGGAATGTTCGCATATCACGTACTTATCTTTGGGCTATGAAACACTCCCACAACATTTCAGAGAGCTATCCTAGAAATATTCCCTGAGTTAGTGAATGACTGTGTGGAAGTCTATATGGACGACTTCACTGTGTATGGGTCAAATTTTGATGAAGGCCTACAAAATTTGGACAAAGTACTGAAGTGATGTGATGACCATCGGCTATCCCCGAGTCACGAAAAATGTCTAATAATGGTGGAACAAGGAATAGTATTGGGACACCACATTTCAGCTAAAGGGATAAAAGTGGATCCTAAGAAAATTGAGTTGATACAACAACTTGTTACTCTGAAAAACCAAACCAATGTTAGAAGTTTCTTAGGACATACTGGATACTATTGGAGATTGATAGAAAATTTCAGCAATATTGCAGCTCCTATGTTTTCCCTCCAAAAGAATGTAGATTTTATCTGGATAGTAGAGTGTCAATCATCATTTGAGATCATTAAGGTGAAACCCATCTCTGCTCTTGTCCTACGTGGACCTAAATGGAACCTTTCATTCCATATTTATGCAAATGCTTCTAATAATGCTATTGGGGTGATATTAGGCCAGGAAGATGAGAATGGGGGAAAGTATGCTATATATTTCATTAGTAATAATTTGGATCCCACTGAACAAAATTACACCACCACAGAGAAATAATTTTTGGTTGTAGCTCATGCAATCAATAAATTATGACATTACATAATAGGGTTAAAAGTAATTGTATTCATAGACCATTCAGCCATAAAGTACCTAATGAAAAAACTTGTAGTAAATAGAAGGATAATGGTGGTTATTGCTTCTACAAGAATTCAACATTGCTATTATTGACAAACCAAGGAAGTTTAACGTAGTTGAAATTTATTATCTCAGATCAAGCAAGATAATGGAGATTGTGCTCCTGTGCAAGATGAATTCCCAAATGAAAATCTGTTTGCCATTTCCATTAAAACCCCTTGGTTTGCTAATATCACCAATTATTTGGCCACTTCAAAGCTGCCACTAGATTTTACATCAAAACAAAAGAAACACCTCGTTTAAGAAAGCGTTTCGTTCAAATGGATTAATAGAATATTATTTCGATGTGGGCTTGATATGGTTTTACGACGTTGTGTTAGGGTAGATGAAACATATAGTATCCTTAGAGCTTGCCATGATGACCCCTTTGGAGGCTATTATTATTCCAAGAAGAGGTCCCATAAGATTTTGGGGGCAAGATATTACTGGCCCTCTATGCATAAAGATGTAAAGAAATATGTTCACCGCTGTGATGAATGCCAAAGAGTAGGGAGACCCACTGCATCCAATGAAATTCCTCTGTAACCCAAGTAGTGTTTGAATCATTTGAAAAGTGGGGATTGGAGTTTAGCACTCCTATGGACCCCCCTTCACAAGGGAAAGAGTACATCTTGGTCTGTACTGACTATTTGATGAAGTGGGCAGAAGTTCAAGCTCTAAGAGTCGCTAGGGAAGAACACGTAGCTGACTTCCTGTATAACAAGATTTTCCTCAGATTTGGAGCCCCTAAAACAATTGTCATAGATCAAGGACCCTTGTTTATGTCAAAATTTTTGTTAGCTTTCACCGATCATTTCCAGGTGAGTCATAAAAAGTCTTTACCCTATCACCCACAAGCAAACAGTTAAGTAGAAGTAACTAACAAGGATCTAGAGAACATTTTAACAAAAATAGTTTCATCAAGGAGGAAAGATTGGGCCATAAAATTAGCTAAATCCATTTGGGCTTATAATACAACTTGGACATCAACCACTGGTTTCAATCTATACGAGTTATTTTTTGGGAATAAACCTCTTCTACCCATTGAATTTGAATTGCAGACCCTGAGAACAACAATGGAGTTAGTTTTAGATCTCAAATGAGCATAGGTGGAATGAGTCCTATAGCTTAGTGAATTAGACGAACTTTGTTTAGATGTTGTCCACCAAATTGAACTAGTGCAACAATAATGAAAGACCTAGCATGATAAACATATAAAGGAAAGAGAGTTCCATAATGGGGATTCGACATTGTTATTCAATTCCTGATATAAAGATCACCAAGGGAAACAAAGGAATCATTGGCTGGGGCCATATGAAATTTTTGAAGTATTTCCAAACAGAGTTGTGAAACTAAAACCCATTGATGGTAATACTCGAACCCTCTTAGTCAACGATCATCGATTATGCATCTACCACAAACCTATCAATAAAAGAGGAATTTACGAAGATGGTAGAAATTCAAGGAGAAATCCAATTCATTGACTCTACTACGACAGAGACAATGAAGTTTTCATAATATAAGTCTAAAAAAATCTTGGCATGTGTATGCATTTATTTTGAATTTTTCATCTTTTGGACTTGGCTAAATTTCATTTTTGTCTTGCAAGACTTTATTTTTAATCAAACACAAATTTCAACGCATCTTGTTGCGATGCTGTAAAACTTGTTGGTTCGATTGTTGTGATGCTTCGAAACTTGAATGTCTGACTAGTGTCATTCCTTGTTTTATTCTTGTAGTTTGGCACATCTTTCAATGATTCTCCAAAAAGTGTAAGTCCAAAGTCCTTCATTTTTCTTCCTCCTTCCGACAACATCTTTCAACGATGCTTCATACATTTTCTTGCTACATCTTTTAGTGATGCTCTAGAATTTTGTCATTTCTTCCTTTAGTGACATCTTTCGATGATGCTTCAAAAAAATTTCTTTCTTCCTCCGGTGGCATCTTTCAGCGATGCTCCAAAAATTTTGTTGCTACTTCCGACAACATTTTTTAGCGATGCTCCAAAAATTTTGTTGTTGCTTCTGGCTACATCTTTCAATGATGCTTCAAAATTTTCATTGCTGCATTCTGGTGGCATCTTTTAGTGATGCTCAAAATTTTCTTTTTGACTCTGGCTGCATCTCTCAGCATGCTCTAGAATTTCTATTCTTCATCTCGGTTGCATCTTCTAGCGATGCTCTGTACTTTTGTAAATTCACTTCTTTTCCAAACACTCTGATAATTCCAAGCATCATACACATCCTCATTTTTAAATTTTGTCACCACCTTCGAAATCCATGCTCTACACTACCATCATCATAATAAATCAAAATTATTATGACTATTTTTCATCATAATAATTACAACATTAATTAGCCGTCCCATCTCCCTTCATAATAAATTCATCACCACCCTCACCATCTCATCCAATTATACTGTTACATCAACAAAGGTAAGCAATTTTCAAATCGACGATGGGATGTAAGGTATGCAGAACTTTTACTTTAAGTAGGTAATTACTTTGAATAAAAATAAATAAATTGGCAGGTACTGCCACCCTCTCCAAACTTAGTAACTTGTGCGAAATGTACTCTCACTTTAAATATGACAATTCATGTGCTCTTTTCCATGCGAAGTCATGATTTTAGCACATCAAAGATAAATTCCATAATTCATGTCAAAGTACAAGTGATTGAAGAGTTTATATTTCCTTTAATCCATGTCTCAGTTTTGTTTAAATAGTATTTCACCTTTTGAATGCCACAACATTCATAAGAAACTGAGCAAAATCAAAAGGAAGGGATATCATGGGAGGAGCCAAGAGAAAATCGGAGCCAGCTTCTGTAGACAAGTTATTGGCACTAGGAAAAAATTTAGAATGTTTTAGAGGGTTGTGTTGTGCACTTTTCGCACACATGCCCCACTGAAAGTAGGGACCCTTTTTCTTGCTCTTTTGCTTTCATTTTTTGTGTTTTGGCCCCTTTGGTTTTGAGGATTTGGTCGCCTTGGTATGTTCCCAAGTGGTTATCCTACTCGTGCAAATGCCCCTTAAGGGAGGCACTTTGAAAATTTTGCATTCTGGGATCCATCTCGGGTTTCTCTTTGTTTTCGAGAAAATTCCCCTGGGGCGGAATTCCCCAAACACCGTGGAAACTCGACGGAGGCTGCTTTGTATCGTTTTCGAGACTTCATGGAATTCCGCTTGGATCAAATTTTCTCAAGATTCTGTCGTGCCTTCGAATCCCTAGGTTATCTGTCTTGTCGATGCATTTAAGTGCCCCATATGGTCTTGCAGTTTGCCTTTATTGAGTTTATTTGCATTTCATGTGGAGGTTTATGTCATTTTCCTTATTGTGAGATTTGAGGAGTTTGATTTTGGATTGCTACTGCTGGATTGTGCATTTGAGCTTGTGGTCGAGGGTTGCAGTCGAGCTTTCTTGTGATCGCTTGCATTCTGCCCTAATTTTTTGGGTCTCTTGTCAACTATTGCCATCTCGATTTATTTGCCCTCATGGTATGTACATGCTACCCTCCCTTTTGATAAACAAATTGAATCTACTTTAAGGTTTGTGTGGGTGTATGCTTTGAGTCAGGCTATCAGTGTGGTATGGTCTGGTAGCAGTACTAAGGTTGGTGATTGTTGGCTTGATTCCCTTCCTCGTGGCTCGTGCCTCCTCTCCTTCAGCATGATTGTAATTCGAGCGGGTTAACCATTGCTTTGCTTCCATCTATTTAATTTCGAGCTTCCCTATTCTGAGCTTTGGTTTAACTTGAAACTCCTCGACCTATGATGAAACAGCGTCCTGGGCGAAGTGAGGCTTTTCGCTATTATCCAATTTGATAATCGCCCTATCATTAGTTGAGTCGTGTGAGGAATAGTGAAATGAAGACAACAAATTGAGATCCGAGTTGTGTTGTCATGGCAATTTCCTAGGGTTTCCTCTGTTAAAATCCTCCTTCTTGTTGACTGGATCTTGTTTTGATCGATTTGAACTTGGATTGTTCATCTTGTATTATAATCGATCTGAATCCTAGGAGAAATCTCCAACTTCCTAATCGTTTGATTGATCTAGGCAAAATCCTGGTGAAGTCAAAGATTTCAGGTTTTCGAGCCCCTCACAAATTTCCTTTACCTCAGGATTTCCCCAATTTATTCATCGCCTTATTGATTTCCCAAAAGTGGGCTCAAAGCATGAAAATTGCATTGACTTTACGAAATTTCGTGCCTTTGAGATTTTCCCAAAATTTCTTGGTCCCTTCATTTTCCTGAAATTTGTAAATTGTTGTCATTTTCGCGGATTTCCGTCCAAGGCAAAATTCCGTGAAATCTTATTCAAAATGGAGAATTAGGAGAATTTATGAAAGTTTGGTTGATGATTATGCATCTCATGATTAATTTGACTTGTTCTAAGATGTATCATGTGGTTTCTTGGTTAATATTATTGATCAAATTATGGATTGAAGGTTTCTTTGTGGTTGTTTTGTTGGATTCAGCCTGGTCCGGAATTTCCCGGAATTCCTCTCCAGCCCGAATTCTGCGAGAGGGCTAAAAACCCAAACTTTACAATAAGTGATTCTTATGGGGTTTTTTTTGGGGGGTTTCGCTTATTACGGGATTTGTTTAAGGAATGGGTATATCATTTGTGATGGATTTAATTGAATTCTATGCTACAATGGATCTTTATTTTGGTGTCTTTGTTGTATGTAGGCGGAATCAAGTCAGGCTATTGCTGGGCAGAGCAAGGGTAAGGTAATGGATCCAAATCTTGAGGGCTCTACTATCTCTAAAGCAAAGAGGGTTAAGATGGATTTGAAGAGAAAAGTCCCTGAGAGCAAGCTGACCTCCATTTGGTCAGGGATCACTAATACAAAAGTTGGGCTATGGGATTATGAGGAATTTAAGGCAAGAATGGAAACACAAAATCTCTCTCTGTTGGCCAAAAGAATATTGGAGTCGGGGTTGGCACATGTGGTTGTATTTCCTCCTACAGTCTAGTGTTACAAGTTGGTGCTTGAATGTGCTAGACACTATGATAGGGGCACACAGAGGATAGTTGGTCCTCAAGGAAGAATTGTGGTAAATCTTAACCTTGTTTCCATTGCTCAGACCTTTGACATGCCTGATAGGTCTCATGTTATGGGCTTCGATATGGATGTAGAAAATAAGTATTATGATGAGAATGTCATCAAATCCCAACAGGTCATCAATTCTTGGTTGGAGAAACCCAAGTCCCACTTCTCCAAGTTACCCAAGCAGCTATTTAGAGCTAAGTTCAGGAAGGAATACTATGATGTTATCACACTCCTCAATAGGGTAGTGGGATTGAAAAGTGCGAGAATGTTTGAGAACTGGATGTTCCATGTCATTGCGAGGATGGAGTAGGGTATGGACTCCCACTGGGCGGGCATTACAAGTGCAATGATACATGAGCAGGTGTGTAATGTTTCATGGACAAAGACCTTCATAATGACTTCCTATTTGGTGTATGCACTTGCAAGGTATCACCCCTACAAGGGGCTAAGCACAAGGGGTGTGTTTGGGTAGGATGTAATTTATAAAGTGTACCCACAATTAAACTTGCGTGGCACAAGCTATAGGAGGGTGAATGATGCATTCACTATGTACATCACAAGGCTATTGCAGGGTGCATAACATGTTCAGATCTCAAACAATGCCAAGGAGTTAATTAAAAGGTTTGGAGCCTAGTTTATCTAGTTTCCCACCTTTTCATACATCAGAATTGATAGCTGTCAGAGGGATCCATACAGACTCCCTAGGTACCCCATCGATCATGTTGTACTTCTGGAGGTCACAAGACAGATATATGACTTTGATGTAATTGTGAAGAAGGAGAAGCACAAGACTGGATTTGGTGGTGATTTTCCTTTGAGAATAGGCAGTGGTGAGGCATGCCCTTCTATTAACTCAGCCCATGCTTCTGAAGAAGAGATGAGTACTCTTGGTCTTTTCTTCCATTCCAAGAGATCCAGATTTGACATAACTGGTGAAGCACAGAAGAAGGCTAGCACAAAATATAGTCACAAGGATGACATAGAGGATTACTAGGCTAACATCAGTGATGAATTTGAAGCAATAAGGAAGAAGTTATCCAGGCTACCAGTGAACTTGGTCCAGCTATACAACGTAAAGGCCGTTCCAGATCAGGTTGAAGAAGATAGAAATTTGATTCAGGGCCATAACTTTGAAGCTATGAAGTATAGGCCAGTTGGAGAAATGGATTGGCTGGAGGAAGAGAAGACAAAATTAGAACAAATCATGACTCCAGTAATCAGGTACACCAAGCTATGGCTCAAGCACAAGATGTTGGAGTTGGAGAGTGAGGGTGTGCAGTGCACCTATGATCTAATAGGGGACTTGGAGTCTCACTCCGCTTTTGAGGAATCACCTGAAAAAGATCCCAAAGGTAAAAACAAGGCGGGCTCTCCTTTCAAGATTAAAATTAAAGATGTTTAGGCAAAGGAGGTAGGGAAGTAAAGAAATCCTATAGCCAAAAAAAGGAAGCATGTCTCGAAGAAGAAAAAGGCTAAGAAGGATGAAGAAGAAAAAGAAGAAGGGGATACCAGTGTCCCCTTGCCCAAGAAAAGGAGAATTGTGAGGTTGTCACAGAAAAAGAAGGAAACCTCTAAGGTAGATGAAGAAGTTGAATCCCCGGTGGTAGAGGTGGAGAGCTCGGGAGAAAAGACACAGGTATATACTAGGAGATCAAGGACTCCATCTCCCAAGGATGGTGCACTAAAGGGAAGTGTTCCCATGATTGCTCCTGTCATTGAGCATGAGGATGTCCCTCCTTCTCATGAGACTGACAATGTTCCATATGAATCAAAGGATGTTGAGGATCCCCAGAATCAGGGAGAGGATGAATTCCAAGAGGGAGAACTCTATAATGTTGAGGCAGAAATGAAGAAAGTTCTGCAATCTCCTTTGGTGGCTTATGAGGATTCACTTGCAGGGGTTCATGAGGATAGACCTCCTCAAAAGGAGGAAATTCCAGCTAGGATTCCATCACCAGTGCATGAAAAAGGTGAGCACGATAAAGGAAAGCAAGATACAATTGAGGAAATTCTCGAGAAGCAAATTTTGGATGAAGATGCGCCCAAAGTTCAACAAGATGCAGTAGGAAAAGATAATGTATAGTTGGATCCCACAGTCCCAGGATGGTTGGACAAGGAGTTGAAGAGTAAACAAATTGTGGTGGATGATACTCCTCCCAATTGGGATGAATTACTCGCGAACATAGGAAAGGAAAAAATAAAGAAGAAAGCTAGGATTATTTCCAGAATCGAGAGAGATGAGGAAAATAACAGAGTGGTCCACTTTTCTACTCCTGCTCCTGACAAGAATAAGGATAATGTGACTGGTAATTACAATGTGCAAACATTCAACCTAGGGCATGCTTCCATGGAATAGGATATTGAAGAATATGAGGGTTCTAGTGCTGTAATCCTTAGCAGATTAAGGAAGGAGGTGCAGACCGAGCAAGAATTGAAGATGGACAATGAAAAACTTAAAAGATATCTGCAAGAGTTGATGAAACCCTTGCAATCCATTAGCTCCTCATCATTTGCTACAGGCTTCCTACCACAAGAAACAATTACTAAGTTATAAAGGATGAAGGTCACTACCCATGTTACAACAATCTGGTTACAGGGAGTGCAAACTCAGGGAGACAATGCCATCAAGGATATTCTTTCAATTGGTGGGGATGCTATGAGGTCAATAGACTAGTTAAAGAATGTATTGGCCCAAGATAGGGAGGATATGGATCTCTTGCTGCAAAAGACTAGAATCATCATGGGCTACACCAAAGAGAAGCTGGTAGGGGATGGAAGTCTTCCTTCTTCCAAAGTAACATAACCCTGGGAATGGTTTGAGGTTTTGCAAATAGGGCAAAGGGTTTTGAAGAAGGTGCATAAGTAGGGGAAGCAGAGTGAGGATGCCTTGACTGAAATTTACAACAAATGCATCTCCTTCTTCGAGGTTATGATAGGGAGAAAAAGGTTTGTGCCGAAGCATCTGAGCCTGGAGCAGTTGAGGAAATGGTGGAGAGAGGTGTATTCTCTAGCCAATGAGGACCAGGTCACCGAGCACCTGTTGGATGATGCAGCCACATACTTTATGGTAATTGATAAATACAGGACCCTGAAGGTGGACTGGGATAGGGTGGTAAAGCAATCAAGGGACGACATTAAGTCCATTGAAAGGAGAATGAAGGTGTTAGTTATGCCACCTATTGCCGACTTGGAGAAAATATTTTTGATGATACAAGATAGGGAAAATCAAGATAAAGACAAAGGGGAGGGTAGTTAATGCAACGCCTCATCGGTATTTGTGCTTCCCTATTATTCCTCCTCTTCTTTCGCATGCATTGGACCGGGTTATGTTTTAGATCCCAGGCTCACCTAGATGAAATTGGTGCATTTAATGCACATTTCATTTTATTTTTGAATTCCTCTTGGCCGACCTGTTTTTGGCTGTTTGTTATTTGTAAACCTAATTGGGCCGACATGTCTTGGGGGGTTTTCTATAAATTTTGCATTCTGCCTCATTTGTAGAGAGTTGGACAATTTTTTATATTAGAGTGAATTGAGATAAGAGCAAGAGTTAGAGTTAGGATTTAATTTTATCTTTCAAGCAAGTGCTGTAACAGAAGATTGGAATTGTTGCCACTTTGGATGATTTAATACAAGTAAAGACATTGTGATTTGGTGCCTTCCTTGTGTTGAGTTTTATCTGGCATGGTTCTTGATATTCTATCTTTAAAATTGCTTAATTTTATTTGATGTTAGATGATTTGATGATGTTTAGGGTTTGATGCTTGAAGTGTTTGCAGCAATCTCTAGTCCATACTTTTTGCAGTTAACTAATTGTTAGCTTCTTTGCAAAGTTAGCCTGGACTTAAAATTGTGCTTAGTTTGATTATGAATGCTTGTTCATTTCAATTGCAATAGGGTTGTTTTGAATGAATATGCATAATTTGAAAATATTTAACTCCTTAGAAGATTGCACTATTTTTGTAAGATTGCAGACTTATTTGGGTCAAACAGGAATTAGTTTATGAGGGATTGGTCCATTTCAAGTATTTTATCATTTGCATTGTCAATATTAGAATTAGAAGTAGTCTTAAAAATCTCTTTAAAACCCTTATCTTTTCTTATTTCCTTGATTACTTGGGTTAGACTGAAGATCTGAAGTATCATCATATTGCTAGATCTGATAAATTTGAGTTCAACATTTGCTTGTAGTAAGGTCCCTTTGTGATTACCAACATTTTCACAGTATCTGTGAGTTGTTTTATTTGCATTGTCAAGACCTGACATTAGAGACCTTGGGGTTATCTCTTTGTTCATAGAGATTCACCTTTCAAGAGAGATAGGATATCATATTCTGTCTGAGTTGTTGTGTAGAAAACACCATCAACAGGCTGGATGGCTGGAGTTCATGAAGACATTTGAAGGGCACAATGAGCAGCTAGTTAAAGAATTTTTAGAAAACTTTTCAGATGGGCAGTCAATTATGCATGAGAAGAAATTTAAGGTAAGCCCTTGAGTTATTTCTCATCTATCTGGTATTAAAAATGAGGGTGTAAATTTATCAACAACTACAAATATTTCTTATTAGAAAATGGTAGAGCTTTTCAGTCAGGAAGGGGAGCCTTAGCCTTTATTAACTTGAAACACCCGAGGACAAAACAAAAGGTTTTAGGGAATGTCCATTCCTAAGCCATGGAGAACTATAGTTTCTTGGATAATCAGTTATTTCACTAGTGAATAGAAATGTTCCATAGTAGTTGGGGCCCCTTTTTGATTGTTGAACCATTTGTGCCATGGCACTAAAAACCCTCAATTCAGAGTCAAACTTCCTGCTTTTCTTTGTGATTCCATTGCTACTATGATTGAAAAGTTTCAAATTGGGTTGGGTCCATTTAAAAATTATGGCCTCATACATTTGATTTGTAAGTATCATTTCTTGAAGAAAGGGAGAACTAAAAACAAATGGAAAAAATTCCTTCAAAAATTTGTGACCCTTGTGTCAACAAGACATATATAGGAAGGAGAGCCCTCCCGTCTGACGGCTCAAAATTTATAGGAAACTTCTCCCGAGCCTCAAAATTTTGAGGGGGATCTTAACAATGAGGCATCAAAAAATACAATAAACCCTTTATATCGTTAGGAAGAACCAATTTCACAAATTGTATCTGAGGCCCTGGAAAAACCATAAGACATGGACTTAGAAAAGTCGGAAGACGAGATTGCTCGTCCCCATAAAAAGGAAAAGGGACCTATAATAGAGGAACATAAGCCTTCCCCTTTGAGAAGAAGCAAGAGATTGTCTTTTGAAATTACTAGTGTTGTGGCTTGTAATCAACCACATATCCCTAAAAAGAAACGACAGAAGAGACATCCCCAAGAAACTATAGGAAAAGAGGCCCAACCAGGTGTAGAAGCAACTCAACTAGGTGAATCTAAAAAGGAAAATGCCTCATTGGAGACATAACAGGAAGAAATAGGAGACAACTGCCTAATGTTGTAATTATTGAGGATGAACCTCTAGAAACATTTTCTCCTTTTCGCCAACCACTGGAAACACAGGAAGGTGATGTGACTCACCCAAGTGAAAATTTTCCTTTTCCAATTGCTAGTGATATTGAACCAAACCCACTAGAGGTACATGATAAAGAAAATGTGATTGATGAAAATGTAGAAGCTTTTGTTTCTCATCTTTGTTCTAATATACAAATTGAAAGTTTCGATAATATGAAAGCATAATTAGATGAGTTGAAAACAAAAAATGTTTAGTTAAAATTCAGCCTGCAAAAAAATGAAGAACAACTAAATCAACAAGAGGAAATAGATGTACAAACTATAATTTTGAAGAAAAGGGATCAAGAAATCATAGCTTTAAAGGCTCTGTTAGAGCAAAAAGATAAGATTATTGGAGAGTTGCAATTTCAAGTGAAACAATGGAATGAGGAAGGTAAACATTATCTAACAATTTTTTCTGAAAAAGACAAACAAATTAAAGGTTTAACTAATAATTTAATTCAAGCTCTCCAAACATTTGCAAAATACCAAGAAGAGCAAAAAAATGAACTCAATACAACTTAAAGTAGGATTGTTGAATTGGAACAAGATTTGTAGGAAATTAAGATAAATCCACAAATGGAATCAAAGGAAATAAAAATAGAGCCAACCAAGGTGGAGTGGTTCCAATTCCATATTCCTCCAATGTTGACAAAATGGATGGAAATATGTTATTTCCTAAAACAAGTAGGAATAGAGAATGTTGGGCTAAAGAAGGAAATAGTTTTGTTAAAAGAATCATATATGATAGGATTTATCAAGCTAAGACAGATGCATGCCAAATTGGGGAACTATTGTTAGCCTGTAGAAAACCTTCTAGACTCTATTCTATGTTTTTGAATGAGAAACTGTTAATATGGAAATTATTGAGAATTTCTTGCAATTTGCCTCATGATCCAGATGATGATGAATTTTTAAAAGAATTTAAAGAGTCAACACCTACTCAACAAAACTTACTATGTGAATTCTTTGTACATAATTTGTTTTTGGAAAGGCTTACTGATTTCTTTGTTAATCTCTTTGTTGGGGAAGTTAAACTTTGCACATTCATGTCCACTCTACAAAATCAGATTCAGTGGCAGGAAAGGACCAGAGAGTATTTGTAGGCAGAAAGGACTATGGGACTACAAATGAGATACCCTAATAGAAAACCATTTCCTTTAAAGCTCAATTCTAAAGCATTAGGATCCATGAAGTTGTGAGAAGTAAGTATAATAATAATCTTCAGATTTGTTTTGAGAATTTTAGAGTTTTGGGGTCAGAAGTGATAAATAAATCATGGAGTTCCTGTGAGGAGAGGTACACTCCTCTTCGTATGTAACTTAAAAAGAGAGGTGATTTCACCTACCAATATTAAGTGGTCCTACAAAAGGGTAAAGGAATTGACATATATACTGCAACAACTTAAAACCGAATGGATAGGAATGAGGTATAGACCTCCATTACTTCTTCAACCACCTCCTCCAGCACATGTCACTACAAAACAAAACCTTGACAATTTACATTCATGAAAAGTAAGGGTTAATTTCAATGAGGGTTTTCTCAGGAATCTTGATGATTGGGATAGTGAAGCAGAGGATCCATATGACCTTAGTGCCAAATATGATGAGTTAAACAAGAATGGGGATATGGAAGGACATAAAGCACAACAGAGAGCAGGAGGACCTTCTCAAGATTAGGAAGGGGAGAAGTGATGGGGTATAAATAACCTCATAATTATAATAAGCCAAAAACCCCTTTATTGTTCTTACCGATCACTTCATCCCTACCGATTGTTTATTTTTTAGGATTAGTAATTGCTTGCTTTTTGTAAAAAGATGTATAAATCGTTATTTCCTAAATTGATTGAAATAAGCTAACTAGCACTAACATAATGGTATAGTTTTTAGTATTGTACAAGAAATTATGCATGACCTAGTGGACTTAAATAAAACTTCAAATCAGTTGAAGATAAAGCACCAAAATTTCAGGAGTGCATAGTGGAACAAGTCTTTTTAATGTTTTTTGTTTTTTGTTTAAAAAATTTATTTCTCACTCTGAGTCTTTAATATGTTTTAAGTTATGGACCTCAATCCATTGGTTAGTTGAATTTCGTTAAAACACTTTTTCAATGGTAATCTTCCACCATCTGAAATATAGGATATTTTTAGCAAGTTTAGTATATATACTTAACTGCCAAAAACAATGCATATTGGATACCATTTTGTTGTCATAATATGCTTTGAACTATGTCTTTGTGTTACACTTTTTCTGATATGAATAAAATAAACTTTTCCAGTGTTATTATGAGTTACTAGTTCTATGAGATGGGATTACCATGGATGGATTCATTTTGAAGATACAAAAGTACATGTGATCTGAGTTAAGCGGAGAAACACCCGATAGGTGGCCACTCGAGGGAAACTGTATAATAGATAGATAAGTATTTTAATTTTCAATTCTGTTACTTTTATTCTGTACATGATAAATGTGGATGAATGCTATTTGTATGTGTCAAGCTCTGTTAATTACTCCTGCAGGTTGTAGTTTAAGTTTACAATCTTTAGTTTTGTTTATTTGAAATTCCAGAGCACCTACTCTGGTTGTCAGTTATAATTTGTTGAGTTTACTTTCTATCAATAGTTAATTGTCAGTCATTAGTTATTTTCACTTAAAATTTATAGTTTTGTTGAAAGTGTTTCTTCTTAGGTAATTTATATGCTTCCTAGTTTAATAATCTCATGCTTTCTAGTTTAAACATTTCATACTGTCTGGTTTAGACAACTTTATGATTTCAAGTTTAAATGCTTTCTAGTTATATTTTTGTTTACATTTGTTTTAAGAATTCAAAAAATATAAGAGTTATCCAAGATGACCTCTATTGCATACAACCTTGAAACACTTCTATATCGATATAATTGATGCATTTTCAACTAAAGCGATAGGACCTAACGACATCTTGTCACAAAGGTTCAAGATTCATGGAGATATTGAATAGCTAAATGATTGGTGTTTTATAGTTTTTATTAATATCCGATCAATAATGTAAGATGATTGGAGAGATCAATGGATGAGATTGGTTGAGAGATCATGATGAACATGCAAGTGACATATTCCAAGATAAAGGGATAAGATGTGGAGTTACATGGCTATGTGGGAAAGATGACTGAATGTATGGATGAGTGAAGTAGGATTGAGTGAGAGTGAATTGAGGTTGATTTTCTATTAACTCACTAAATTTAGATATGGAGGAATAAAAATAGAATTAATTAATTAAATTTATTTAATTCATATGCATGAGGTGAGGATATAATTTTGAAGTAAATAAAATATTAATTTTATTTATTTTGAGAATAATTTAAAGAAAGAAAAGTCAAATTAAATAATTTAACTTTAGAGGAAATATTAGCTAATTAAATAATTAAAATTATTTAATTATGGTGGATGAGAAGAATGCGTTAATTTTTTTACCGGTTCAAGCGAGGTTTTTTAGCCTGGCCTGGACCTCTTTTCTAAAAAAAAAAACCCTTGCAACCAATGTAACAGGTCCCATAAACAAGAAAAACTGACTGAACTAAGATTTCGCTCCGTTCTTGACATGGGATCAAAGATGCATATTGAAGACTACCTCCTTCTTCCTCTTTCTTTGAACCAATTCCCACTTTTCCTCTTGATCTCCTAACCTTGACAACTCTTTACCTTCCTCACGTGGGTGACATTTTTCAATAAAAGATGCGATATTTAGGCTCTCAAACTGACCATCTGATTCATTCTTAGGGGGAGAAATATAATCAACTTTAATGTTGTCCAACAACATAGAAGTTGGTGCATTTGTGGCCTTCATGTAATAACCTTGCCCAAGTTTGGTGGTTTTTATGATTTAGTCCAAGTTAAGAGTTGACAATGTAAACATGTTGTCAATAAATCACAAGATTTTACTATGTAATGTTCCTTGTAGAATTACTTTAAATCTTGCATTTACTTTATAGATAAGATATCAAAATATGCTAAACACCATTGATCTTTAAGAGATGATAAAATAAATAATACTAGTTGTTTATTGGTTATTTATATAATGATGCAAATAAATAATATGACTACAATAGTGATGCCTGATTCTTAATAGGAATCTAGAATTTAAGTTTGAATCAGTAAGTAATTTTTTTTTCTTAGATTTAGTGCTTAAAATACATACGATTGGATAGTGTAATATGTCTATTCATTGCATCTGATTTTTGTAAGTAATTCATACTTCCATAGGGTGGTTGATCATGGGCTCTACTAGAGAACTCAGTCTGCAATTACAAATATATAAAAGTATCCAATGTTCAATCCTCTCTTTGTGTAAATTCGATATCCTCCATATATCTTTTGATGTGAAGAGTGGTGTTTCAAATGATGATGTCCCTTTGGAATGGACATGTCCCTTTTCTAACAACCAGTAGTCTCTACCTTTTAATTCTGGAGCTTAGATAATTATAGTTTATATCTTCTTGGCTTTAACTAGAACATTGATTCCTTTAATCTTTGTCTTTAAGGAATTTTAACTGTAAAGACCCGTATAGTTGCTCTCCAAAGTTGATTCCTTGTGCTAGCGCTATAAACCAAAGGATTGAAAAACTTGATATCTCCAACATAGGCTGCCATAGTCATAACAAATATTGACATACATTATTACTATTGAGGGAATAACCATCACTGGTTCAAGGCATTACTTTAGAAAAATAGTTTATCGACCAATAATAATAAGTACCGACTCTTTAGAAAATGGCACAATTATTGATATCAATACATTCCAGTGTCAATACATAGATCATGGACCAATAATATTCGATATGGAACTTAATAATATTCAATATAGTAAGCCATGAGTTTCCCTTCGTCTAAAGTTCTTGGTTGCCTTGAATCAAATAGACTTCCTAATGAAACAAAATAAATTTATGCGATCAATATTAACTATTCCAAACTCCATATAACCTCCCATTGGAGTGGCTATCTATATTATGACCTCTTCACACTAATCATGATGGATTTTAGGCCATGATAACACAACAATAAGAATGCAACAATGGAATCAATCTCGTCCAAGAATACTCCAAGTTAATTTTGATGGAAATGTCAATTATAGTACTTTGGGTGATCACTAGAAATGGTGTATGATTGGAGCGCAACTAGTTTCAATGGTATTGACCATAGTCAAAGACCATTCCATAACCCTAACAACCAATGAGAGGCATGATAGAAGGAAAATCCACAGGTGGCGAAAATCATTAAAAAGAGTTTGATGGAGAACCATTTATTATCTTTGACTTCGAATAAACCACGAGCCAACATATGATCATTCACAACTCCCTTATACAAATACCCAATCATCACTTCCACATTATCTTTGTAGATTGGTATGACAAAAATTTAAGAAAATATAATATGCTTCAATCTATGAGATGTAGTTCAATATGCTTTCAACCATATAATAACTCTGTGCACAATATGTTGTAATCGATTCGCAAAAATATGTCTTTGATCACTTATCAGTGATAATAAGAGTTGCTCAAATGTGAATCGTCCAATCCTCTAGAGATATATAATTATAATAAGAATTCCACATAACAATTATCCTCCAACGATCAATCAATAGAAATAATATGAAATATAGAATGCACCAATTGAACAACCAGATATAATCGATCAACAATGACATATTTCCCTGCATATGTATATCTGGGAAAATCATACTCCTATAATTTCATCTCCAAAGGAGACTCACAAAATTGCAAAATCTCCACTCATGATCAACTACATTCCTGAATTCCCTTTGTGGCCTCCATAAAAAATGGGACATTACAAGTCCTCTCGCCCAAGATTGCTTACCCTCAAGCAATCTGGCTCCAGGATCCCATATTAATTAAGATAGTATGTATAAAAAAATTTTGTCAACACAAAACTGCAACTTACCTGCAAATATTATTGCTTTATGTTTTCTAACAATAAAGAGAATGATCCTCTATATAAATTCTTCCATCTTATCAAGGGTCTTATCTAACATCTATTGATCCACTATGATATTACCACGCCAAGAGGTGTTAGGAAAATCAACATGACACTTGTGGAGTAGAGTACCAACTACACCAATCCCTAGATCCCAAATCCTATGTTCAACTCCAATCTCACTACTGAAATTGAAAATATCTCCACTATCCAACTTGAAGAGTGAATTATCATAGGTCACATTAGCTTCAACTTCAAACAAGGGATTACTAACAAAACAAAAGTGATCCTGGATTCTAATATCAGGCCTCTCTTGCTGCTAGTACAAACTATTATTTAGATCTTTGGGACAATTTTTTGGATCATAGGTCTCATGGATGTTGTCTAGTTCCTTGATCTCTTCACTTTTTCCTTTGTTCCCTTCTTCCTTGAAGTGGTCAGTGATTACAATCATATTTATTTCTTCTTGTAAGGGTATTTGCATATCTCTCAATTTATCTTCTCTTTACTTCTATAAACCTAAGGCCTCATGACACCTAGATTTTGATCTCTATTGTAAGTATGGATGTGTTTGGTGGCATTGTCATTAATGTTTTCATTGATGTCAACATTGTATAGGTTGAGTACGTTGGTTTTTGCCAAGTGCTTTTGAGAAAATTAGAGAAATAATGAAAGTTCTGTTGAAGTGTGTTTTGAGCGTGCTCCGGTATTGTGGCCCACACTTTTTCTATGTTAATCCTATGCCTATGCGGATCTTTAGGTGTGTTAATAAGCTTAAATGGATTGTATATTCTGAGTTTCAACTTTTGGTTTGATGAAGAGAAGAAGATATGTTCATCGGTGTATGAACTGGTTTGCCAAAACTATTTGTTTATGGACTAGGAGAAATGTTTTGGCTCTGCAGTCTTCTGAAATTTGGTTTTAGATCTTGCGGATCTAAGAGATGACTATTTTTTATTATTTCTATGTTCTGACAAAATTTCTTGTGGTTTGGCACTTCAGAAGATCGGCTCTAGAGTCTCTGTGTTTTTGTTGATTGTCCTGGTTGAACTGGTGAAGTGTTCTCTGTGAATGAAGTTTGTTGAAGTTGTTGTGGATGTATCTGAGCTGTTCTCAGAGATGGTAAAATTATTGGTGAAGTGTGTTGATAAATTCATGTATTTTTATCTTGCTAGAGATGCACGTACTTCAAATATCATTGGTGTTCTCATTAGGTTTGGCCGAACTGATGTCTACATGTTACATTTGGCTTTTGCATCAACTTGAGGAAGCATGTGCAAGCTTCAAAATGTTATTTGGGTCCTAAATTAAATATGTATTTGGTCCCCTCACATTCTTATCCACTGCGGGAATGTTGAGTAGCCAACCTAGTTTGAATTTATAAATGAAATTGCATAGCCGACCTTGGAGAATGTTCTTGAGGTTGAAGATGGTATAAATACAAGTTAAGTTGTAGAAAATTTCATATCCATCCATCATTCGATCTGAGCAAGAGAAGAGTGTGTGAACAAGTGTGAAAAGCAAAGTGTGGAAGAGTGAATTGTGGCAACAATACTTCATTGTATTCATAATCTTCTGATTGAGTTGCGAAGTGTGTGGAACTCCTAGTGGTGTATCTTTATCTATTTCTTTGTATTTTTTTGTAGGAAGTGAGCCTCTCTTTTTGGACAGTGAGTCCTAAGGCAGTGAGCCCTTGATCTAGGTAGTGAGCCTTTATATTTGGGTAGTGAGCCCTCTGGTAGTGAGCCTTTTGTATCTGGTATTGTATTACTACTATACTATGAGTTAATCCTCACCATGGTTTTTCCATCATTAGGGTTTTCCACATAAATATGGTGTCTCTGGTGTTGTGTTTCTATTATCTGCATTTTCATGTTCACACTTAATAATAGATTGAAGATAAAATGGAATTGATTAAGTTAAGAAGTAAAGAATTTGATACAACTAATTCACCCCCCTCTTAGTTGTCTTGTGCATTTCAACAATTGGTATCAAAGCTCTGGTTCCTTGATGAAAATCTTAACCACTTGAGGTAGATTAGATGGAGCACAATTTGCAGCTTCCTATGTTTGATGGAGTTGATTATAGTGACTAGAAAGAGCAGACGAGAAGTTATCTGATTTCACTCAGTTTTAATACTTGGAAAGTTGTGGAGACAAAGTATGTGATTCCAGCAGCTGGATCATCCTCTGCTGATGAGGTTGCAACTTTTGAAGAAAATGAAAGAGCAAGGTTTGCTATCTTGAGTGCTTTATCTAAAAATGAAAGAGCAAAAGTTCTTTCTCTGAATACAACAAATGAAATATGGACAAAATTTAAAAGACATTTATGAAGGAAATGAGAGAGTAAAATCATCAAGGAAACTAATTGCTAAGCGCAAATTTGAGAATATAAGAATGGAATATGGAGAATGTTAGTTTTCTATGATCAGATTAGAATTCAAAAATTAATTCAAAATCAACACAAGAACACAACCAATACCCTGGGAAAACCCTCCAACCTGAGGGAGAAAAACCCAGCCAATATATCTCATATATTGATTATTATAAGAGAAAAAATCTACTTACAACTCAAACCTAATACAATTTCTCTTTTAGAACAATGAGCAACACCTCTCCTAGATGCGAATGTACAAACAATATGTTTCTCCTTGAATTGATCTGTTGTTACAAACTTCTGATCTGCTACTCCAATCTGCTGCAATGGTGCAAACTTCTCCTTGAATAAATGCTCGATGAACTTGATGAAAAATGATTGAGATTTCACAAGTATATGTACACATGCAAATGGAAAGACGTGACTCTTCACAAAGGAAGTTGTCCTTAAGAAGAAATATGTGTTTTCTAGCAGGCACAAATTTCTAGATAGGCCGACTCCCTTAATTAAATAAACATAATTTATTTAAGGCTTTTAATATTTATCTTTTGATTGTTATTTAATGAAGCACCTCTTCATTATCATATATATAAATTTAAATAGCGTTAGTTATTATTTAAATTTATTTCTCAATTCGATCTGGAAGTATTCATCACATGGCTGCATTTAATCATCAACAGAGAAGACATTGCAAGCTATTATCAGAGAGTTGAAACTTTAGCAACTGAAATTAAGAATCAAGGTGGTACCATGAAGAATGAAGATATAATTGAGAAGATATTAATGACCTTACCAAACAATTACAATGATAAATTATTTGCACTTGAAGAACAGTATGATCCAAAGACATTCACTAAGGAACATCTATTTGGTGTCTTGACTGCATTTGAGATGAGAAAATTTGCAAGAGATGAGGAGAAGACTGAAACAACCTTTAAAGCCATGAAGATAAAAGAAGAAGAAGAAGAAGATGATGATGATGCAGAAGCTTTGGAAGCAAACTTTACAAGGAGATTTAAGAAAGGTATTGGGAAATACAAAGGTAAGTTGCCTTTTAAGTGTTTCAGTTGTAGAAATATTGGTCATTATGCATCAAGATGTCCTAATAGAGCTATACAAAAGAAGAATAAGGATAATAACAATAATTACAAGGATAAGAAGGATAGGAAGTTCAAGAAGTTGTATTATGTTAAGGAAGATGCAAGAATTTCTAATAATGAATTTGATCTTGAGGAAGATAAGGATGGATGTTTGTTTCTAGCTCTAGAAAAGTTGTGTGCAAAATAACCTAGTCCGGAGTGTAAGAAGGATGAATTAGAAGGTACTCTGGTAACTACTTTTCATGCTAGATAGGATGAATACTTTTGGGTAATTGACAACGGGTGTTCAAATCATATGATTGGAGATAAGAGTAAGTCTACTAAACTTGAGAAGTATGATGGAGGCATAGTCATGTTTGGAGATGATTTTGGTGCTAAGATTGTTGGTAAAGGAACAATTAGCTTTTATGGAAAACATAATACAAATGATGTCTATTATGTAAAGGGTTTAAGGCATAATCTCTTAAGTGTTGGGAAAATGTGCAACAAAGGTTTTAATCTTGTGTTTTAGGATAACACTTGTGAGATCAAGAAGGATCTGGAACTGTGGTTGCAGCTGGAAGAAGAACCCATGGAAACATCTATCAACTCAAAGGTGGTGATGGTCAGTGTTTTGTTTCCCAGATTAGTGAGAGTTGGCTATGGCACCGGAGGATGGGACATGTGAATTTTGATAATATAGTTAGGATCAGTTCTAGAGAAGTTGTGAGAGATTTGTCTAGAATCATAAAGCCTTCAAATTGAATTTGCAGAAGTCGTCAGATGGGAAAATAGACAAGGAACAATTTTAAATCAAAGGATCAATCATCTATCAAAATGCTAGAATTAATCCATACAGACCTCTATGGTCCTATAAGAACATGAAGCATGAATGGTGAAAGGTACTTTATGCTTTTAATTGATGATTAATCTAGGATGACATGGGTTACATTTCTTAGAGAAAAGTCTCAAGCTCTTGATAGATTCAAGGTGTTTAAGGCAAGAGTAGAAAATGAGGAAAACTTGAGAATAACATGTTTGAGATTTGATAGAGGTGGAGAGTTCACATCCGGTGAGTTCAATGCATTCTATGAAGAGCATCGTATAAAAATACATTATTCCGCTCTTAGAACCCTGCAACAGAATGGAGTTGTAAAGAGAAAAAACCAAACTGTGCAAGAGGCTTCCAAAACTATGATGAAAGAAGAAAATGTTCTTGATATATATTAGAGAGAAGCTATTCACACCGCTATCTACATTCTTAACAGAGTTCAAGTCAGAGGTAACAACACTAAGACCCCTTATGAGTTATGAACTAGTAAGACTCCTATTGTAAAGTACTTTAAGGTATTTGGTAGTAGATGCTATATGAGAAGAGATGAAGAAAATCTTGGAAAATTTGATGCTAGATGTGATGAAGGAATTTTCCTTGGATATTCAAATAACAGTAAGGCTTACAGATGTTTTAATAAGAGGCCGAGGAAAATAATTGTAAGTACTAATGTGAAGGTTGATGAAGCCATGTATAGACCAGTGGAAATAACTAAAGTTGAACCTAATGAACCAATCTATGTGCGAATACAAGAAGAAGAAAAAGAAGAGAAAGAACAAAGTGAAGAAGAAATTCCAGAACCTACACCCGACTCCTAAATATGTTCAAAAAAATCATTCGGAGGAACATATAATTGGAGATAAAAGCAGGGAAAACTTTAGTGGTGAATCTTTGCCAATTGGTGAATAGTACAAGCTAAAATGGAGACTGAATCACTAGGTTTTTACAAAAAAAATTTTGTCTCGATTAATTCGCCATGTAAACGATGTGTCATTGGCGCTGATTCGCCAGTAGTTTATATAGTAAAATTTAAAAATATTAATAATATTTGCCAGTAATATTATGTAATTCTAGAGAATCAAGAAGGGAATCTACTATATTCGCGCCAAGCTCCCGGAAAGATGTATGATCAAAGCTTTGTTTGATCTCCACCGTTCATTGTTTCCAATAGTTCATGACATACGCCATCATCATTGTATCGGCGGGACATCCCTAAGTGTCCCACCAATGATGTTCACTCACGCCAATAAGGCTTCCATACTCCACCTGGGGTCCACCAAGGCACAGGTACACCACTTGTGTAATTTCAGAGAATCATGAAGGGAATCTACAATATTCGCATGAAGCTTCTGAAAAGACATCCAATCAAAGCTCTATTTGATCTCCACCGTTCACTGTTGCCAATAGTTCATGACATACGTCATCATCGTTGTATCAGTGGGACATCCCTAAGTGTCCCACCGATGATGTTCATTCACGTTGATATTTGCTCATGGAATGAACTTGCAGTCGCTGTCCCCAGACCCCGAGAGGGGGCTCTGCCCCCTTGACCCTTGCAAGGGACACCGCCCCTTGACCCTGCCGGTGGATGCCGCCCCCAAGCCCCTACTTCAATATTAAAAAAAATAAAAAAATATATGGGGCAACTGTGTCGACCAACTATGAAATTTTTTAAAGGAGAGATTCACCATTGTAATTAATATTTTTAGTGATTATTCACTAGGATTTGCCATTGTGATTATTATTTTTACCAATTATTCATGAAGATTCGCCAGGATTTGACAATTTTTTTAATACTGTGCATAAGATTCGCCAGGAAAATTAATATATTTTTTCAAATAAAAGGAAAGATTCACCAGGATTTTACACCTTTGCCGAGGGGGAGGTTTCTTAAAGTTATCCCTGGAAAAAAGTGATAGAGTGAAGACAAGAAGCGAAGTGGCTGAGATAAACTTGTGTTTACTTTCTAAGATAGAACCTAAGACTATGAAGGAAGCATGTGATGATAAAAGTTGGGTTAGAGAAATTAAAGAGGAACTACAACAGATAGAGAAGAATGAGACATGAGAACTAGTCCCTAGACATGCACACAAGAATGTAATTGGTTGTAAATGGTATTTAGAAACAAATTAAATGAAGATGGTGAAGTAGTAAGGAATAAAGCAAGACTTGTATGTAAAGGATATTCACAAGGTTGAATTAATAGATTTTGAAGAAACTTTTGCACTTGTAGCAAGGATGGAAGCCATTCAGATGTTCTTGGCATTTTCAGCTCATAAAGACTTGAAAGTATATCATATGGGTGTCAAATCTGCATTTCTGAATGGAGAACTGGAAGAAGAAGTATATATGGAGCAACCAAAAGGTTCTTTTACTATCAGACAAACCAGACATGGTTTATAAGTTAAAGAAAGCATTATATGGACTGAAGCAATCTCCTAGAGCTTGGTATGCAAGATTGGATAAATACTTGACAAAGCAAGGTTTCAGAAATGGGTCTATAGACATCAATCTTTACTTCAAGGTTGAGAAGGACAAGATTTTGATAGTTGTGGTTTATGTTGATGACATTATTTTTGGTGGTAATGAAGGTATGTGTAAGATGTTTGCTGAAGAGATGCAAAAATAATTTGAAATGTCTATGATTGGTGAATTGAATTTCTTCCTTGGACTCCAAGTTAATCAAACAAACAAAGAGATTCATTTCACAATCTAAGTATGTTAATTAAAGAAGTTTGGAATAGATGACTCTAAATTGGTGCGCACCCCTAAGGTAATTGGATGCAAGCTAAGTGAGGATGATGAATCTGCTAAAGTTGATTAGAGCATATAAAAATCCATGATTGGTGGAATTTTGTATCTTACTGCTACTAGACCAGACATTATGCATGCAGTATGTTTAGTTGCAAGATTTCAAGTATAACCAAAGGAAGCGCATGTTAAAGCTGTGAAGAGGATATTCATATATCTTAAAGGAACTCCAAACTATGGACTATGTTATCCAAATGACAATGATTTCACTTTGAATGCCTACACTGATGCTGATTGGGCTGGATGTGTAGATGATTCTTTCTTGGAGGAAGATTAGTTTCATGGTTGAGCAAGAAATAGGATTCAATTTCTTTATCCACTGCAGAAGCTGAATATATTGCAGTAGTATCTTGCTATACATAGGTACTTTGGATGAAGCAAACTTTGATGGACATTGGTGTGGTGAGTGATGAACCTACTTCTATCTATTGTGCCAATACAAGTGCTATAAACATTTCAAAGAATCCAGTGTTGCATTCTAGAACAAAGCATATATCTATCAAGTATCACTTCTTAAGGGAGAAAGTATTAAGGAATGAAATTAGAATTGAATATGTACCTACCAAAGAACATGTTGTAGACATATTTAGTAAATCCCTTTCAAAGGATACTTTTGAGTATCTTAGAGGGAAGTTAGGGGTTTTTTCCCCTCCTTCTTTGAACTAAGTGCACATAGAGGTGCATCAATCCAGTGGATTCACAAAATCTTTTGTTCTAGATTGATGATTGAGGTCTACTCCTTAGGGGGAGTAGAAGAGTGCATTGTTGCAGTATTTAATGTGGGTGTACTCCTTAGGGGGAGTGAACAGAGATTTATTTGGCAAGAATGTCCTTTGCCATTGATGTCAAAGGGGGAGAGAGAATCATGCAAAAATTCTATGCTTGGTAGGTTGTCACTTCTGAAAATAATGTAGGATGTGGGAGAGAGAATCATGTGAAAATTCTATGCTTGGTAGGTTATCACTTCTAAGAATCATGTATACTGTCTTTGACAGTTTTTCACATCATGTGTTGCCATCAATGAAAAAGGGGGAGATTGTTGCAAGTATGGATGTGTTTGGTGGTGTTGTCATTAATGTTGTCATTGATGTCAACACTGTACAAGTTGAGTGAGTTGGTTCTTGCCAAGTTCTTTTGAGAAAATTTGAGAAATAATGAAAGTTGTGTTGAAGTGTGTTCTGAGCATGCTCCGGTATTGTGGTCCACACTTTTTCTATGTTAATCCTATGCCTATGTGGATCTACAGGTGTGTTCATAAGCTTAAATGGATTGTATATTTTTCAGCTTCTGGTTTGATGAAGAGAAGAAGATATGTTCACCAGTGTATGAACTAGGAGAAATGTTTTGGCTCTGCAGTCCTCTGATATTTGGTTTCAGATCTTGTGGATCTGAGAGATGACTATTTCTGATTATTCTTGGGTTATGACAAAATTTCTTATGGTTTGGCACTCTAAAAGACCAGGTCTGGAGTCTCTGTGTTTTTGCTAATTGTCCCGATTGAATTGGTGAAGTGTTCTATGCAAATGAAGTTTGTTGCGTATGTATCCGGGCTATTCTCAAAGATGGTAAAATGACTGGTGAAGTGTGTTGAACAATCCATGTGTGTTTATCTTGCTGGAGATGCATGTACTTCAAAGATCATTGGTGTTCTCATTAGGTTTGGCCGACCTGATGTCTACACATTACATTTTCTTTTGCATCGACTTGAGGAAGCATGTGCGAGCTTCAAGATGTTATTTGGGTCCTAAATTTAATATGTATTTGGTCCCCTCACATACTTATCCACTGCAGGAATGTTGAGTAGCCAACCTAGTTTGAATTTGTAAATGAAATCGCATAGCCGACCTTGGAGAATGTTCCTGAGGTTGAAGATGGTATAAATACAAGTTAAGTTGTAGCAAATTTCATATCCATCCATCATTCGATCTGAGCAAGAGAAGAGTGTGCGAAAAAGTGCAAAAAGCAGAGTGTGGAAGAGCGAATTGTGGCAATAGTACTTCATTGTATTCATAATCTTCTGATCAAGTTGTGAAGTGTGGGGAACTCCTAGTGATGGATATTTATCTATTTCTTTATATTTTTCTGTAGGCAGTGAGCCTCTCTTTCTGGACAGTGAGTCCTAAGGCAACAGACCCTTGATCTGGGTACTGAGCCTTTGTATTTCGGTAGTGAGCCTTCTGGCAGTGAGCCTTTTGTATTCGGTATTGCATTACTACTATACTGTGAGTTAATCCTTATCGTGGTTTTTCCCTCATTAGGTTTTTCCATGTAAATCTGGTGTCTCTAGTGTTGTGTTTCTGTTATCTACATTTTCATGTTCACACTTAATAAAAAATTGAAGATAAAGTGGAATTGATTAAGTTAAGAAGTAAAGAATTTGATACAACTTATTCACCCCCCCTCTCAGTTGTCTTGTGTATTTCAAAAATCTCATCTTACACACTACCTTCAATAGATCAATCTCCAAAGTCTACAATACTTTTTTTGGACCTTCTTGAGTGTGTTGATCATGTGAATGTGTTTGGTGAACTTTCGATACAATCTTGGAATCACACAACTCTCTTGGAAAACTCATCTCCTGTTCATTTTGAGATTCCATGGGCACGTGCCTTTGTTTAATTTTTTGCAAGTTTTATCTTGCTTGAGAGGCTACCATCTTGGTATGTTTATCTTTCTCCTTCCACCATTCAGATAATCGTAGAGTCCTCTCATCATCTTCAACACTATCCATTAATTCCCATGGTTTTTTGCTTGCTATTGCTTCATAAAATATTCTTCTCATATGCTTGTCTCTTTCCTCCTCTAAATTTTATGCTTTTGTTGACTCTTTTCTTTCTATTCTCTCTTTTGTGACCCATAACTGTCTTTTCTGAAATTTCATTACCAAAATTCTTTGTTTATTTACCTCCAGGAGACTTGAACTTTCGTATACCATCTCTTTTGATTCACTCTCATTAGAAGGAGTACTCTATATTATGCCCTCTTCACATTAATCACAATGGGTTTTAGGCCACAATATCACAACAGTAAGAATGTGGTAATGAAATCAATCCCATCCAAGTTAATTCTGATACCTTCAATCAACCACAATCACCCGAATGTTGACTATAGTGCTTTGGGTGATCACATGAAATGGTGTGAGATTGGAGTGCAATCAGTTTGAATGGTATTGCCCATAGTCAGAGACCACATCATAACCCTAACAACCAATGAGAGGCATGGTAGAAGGAAACACCACATGTGGTAAAAATCATTAAAAAATCTTGATGGGGAATTATTGATTATCTCCCACTTCAAAGAACTCATGAGCCAATGTATGATCATTCACAACTCGACCATCAATTCCATGTTATCTCTGTAGATTGGTATGACAACAATCTAAGCCAATATAATATGCTTTAATATGTGTGAGGTAGAAATAAGCTTTTAACCATATAATAATTTTGTGTATAATATGTTGTAATCAATTAGCAATAATATGTCTTCAATCACCTATCAATTATAATTATAATAAGAGTCACTTAGATGTGAATCGTCTAATCATCTAGAGATATATATTATTTTAATAAGATGCCCAAACAACAATTATCTTCTAATGATTAGTCAGTATAAATAAGATCAAATATGGATTTCTCTAACTGAACAACCAAATATAATCAATCAATAATGAGATATTTTCCTTACATATGTATATATGGGAAAACCGTACTCTTGCAATTTTGTCTCTGAAGGAGACTCATGAAATTGCAAAATATCCACTCATGATCAACTACATTTTGGCATGTCCTAATGTTTAATTGGTGGTTATTTACTAGTACCATCCCCTACTGATGCTTTTGGGGCCTCATCTTGGGTATCATCCTCTTGGAATTCCTTTTCCATCAAGTGTTGATGTTGAGAAACCTCTTTCCACCATGTTGTCTAGTTAACAAACTTTTGATTTGAATAGTGATCCACCATAATGACTAGTGTTATGCCCTCATAATCTAACAATTGTTTCCATCCCCTACTTGTAGCTTTCAAAAGGAAATCCACCAGAAGATCTTTCATGATATCTATTTTTGCCAAAATACGAGTGCATGTGGTATGCAAAAAAATAGAGATCCCTCCTCCACACCCAAAAATTTCCTCAGCATATTATCAATGGCTTTGAAGCAAGATTCAAACCAAAATTGTAGGGGGAGATTCAAGAGTCTTACCCATAATAGAACCACTTAAAAGGATTCTATGATTGAATTGAAGGCAGGGTACCATGGTTTTATCCATAGTAAATGTTTCTCTTCGTAGATCCATTAATAATTGCACAGGATCATGTTCCTCTACTTGACATTATCAAAAACTACCACAAAAGGACCTCTTGTGTTGGGATAAATTTGGACATCATTGTCCAATATTGGGTTCCAAGTTTCTATAATCCAATAATGTAACTCATCTAGACTAAGCCAAAACCCTTGGAATCCCCTGATGAGACCCAACTCTACAAAGTATTTTTTGTTTTCGACCACTTCTCTCTTGATTTCTTACCAAGGGTTACTGGTGGGGTTGAGGCTGCACACTGAAGGGGCCAAGATTTCTGCTGCGTACCTTGCTATGACATGCCACTCGTAAAACTCCCTGTCCCACCTGCAATACTCTCTCATTTATGCGATGACAGAGGCCACCCATCTTAAGGCCAAGCGAGAGGAGGATGCCCAACATTTTCATCTTTGTTGAAGTCTTTTTGCCCATGCTCGGCGCCAAAATACCTAGCAAGAACCTGTGACAATATTTCAGGAACAAAGATTTTTTTTGTATTTAAAGAATTTAAATTTGAATTGACAAGAATGCATGAATGAATTAAATAATAATAAATATTTAAATTGTGTGGATGAGGAAAATTAAATAAATAATTAAATAATTAAATATTACTTAATTAGTGTGGATAAGAGGAAAAGATAACTTAATTAAATAATAAAAAAATTAATTAGAGAAGATAATGTGTTAGCTTAATCAAATAATTAAAATTATTTAATTAATAGTGATGAATAGATTGATGACAAGAATATGATGATGGTTTAGACAAAATATGTTAGTCATTTTTAGGTGTCTATAAGGGTGATGTATTTTTTGTTTTGTTTTCTTGAATTTGGATTATTTAGTGAAATCCTATGAAAATTTTGAATAGTTTTTATCATTCATGGTGGTATTATAAAGTAGTGTGTAATATTTGTTTGTGTAATACAGCATTCTTATAGATTTATCTCCAATTCTCACAAAAATTCTTTGAATATTGCATCTATAATGTTAGTGCGTGAGGGTGTAATATTGAACACAACATTATAGGCTGATTGAATTCATTAAATATTCTAAAGTAAAATATTGAAAACTAAGTACAAAGATTACCTTTTATTTTTAATTTTGTCTCTCTAAACCCTAAATATCTTTTATCTTTTAAAAAAATTCTTGATTAGGATCAGATCAAGAGAAACCTCTCTTGATAAGTTCAAAGAATGATCATCTCTAGAGTTAGATCTAACATAATTTGGTGATAAATTATCAAGTTTTGATCTTTACTCTGGCATATGTTCCTTGAAGAAATAGATCTATTTTTTCACTTATCTATTCCAATGCTGCCATGTCATGGCAACTAGGACCATGTAGGTGACTGATTATAAGATTAGTTGTATTTTAGGAGAGGTGGAGTGATCCTCATTTCAATTATGTTGTGTGTGTCAAATCAACTGTCAACACTACCAAATCCAAATTGATACACTAATAAGAAACAATGCCAATTAAAATATAATCCAAGTAATCATCCTTCAAAGAAGAAATTACCAAAAATAAATTTGGTGTAATTTTAAAAGTATAAATGTACTTATAAACTCACTATTAGATCTCCATCTATAACATGCAATAAATAGGAAAAATCAAACCAAAAACTAGGTATAATTACCAAAAACATGTGCAAAATCTATGCACAAAAATTGGAACCGTATTTGGCACATAATTCCAACACCATTCTTCATGAGGTGGTCAATAATGCGTATTTAGTAGATGGCTTAATCCTTGTCATAACATTTTAGAAGCAGTCATGTATTCCTCCCTAAAATGGGAGCTCCATTTTTTCATATTAAAACTCATTTAAAGATTCCTTATTATAATGTCTTATATATGTGTCGTAAGTTGGCCGATAACTCAAGTTAACAATGTGATTCCCCTCTTGTTCTTTCATTTATCACAAACTATCTTAAACAACTTACATTGACATAGATGCTCTGCAACATATTACATGACAATATATTATATTAGATACATCATAATAAATTATACACATGGAAATAATGGCCAAGTCACAATTGGATCCCCTTTTACATGATGGATCATAATTAATTTATAATTGCTTGGATCATAATTAATTAATAATTACTAAATAAATACAAGCATTGGGATGTATATTTTATGACATATTTTCTAACATTCTCCCACTTATTATATACCTTGAAAGAGAAAAAGGGAAACACCAACACTATCAACTAACTACCATGCCAAGAGGACCGTAGTCTCATAGAAACACCTAAACTTCTTTGTGCTCACTATCTTTGTCAATGCATATATAAATTTTCAAAGTGTCAACTTTCTCTAGAATCATCCTTCCATCCTATACCATATCTTGAATAGAATGGTACTATACATCAGCACTATTTGAAGGGTTGGGTTCATTACTAAATACATTACACTCTAAATATCATGGTGAAATTTAACTTCTCTTTTACTTAACTCCACATTTTAAAATGTTCAAAAGAAAAATGGCCTTTTTATAGACAAGTGTAGTAGACATGCACTTTTCCTACATTTTTTATAAAGTAAACATAACCTACACATGCTCATCCAAATCATTGCACCACTAAATATTCTAAATACATACCCATTGTCAAACCTTTTCTATTAATATCCCTTTCCTAATAAAAATCCACATATCCTTGAATATCCACTAAGTGTTGGTCCTCTCCTATATCACAATGATAATAAATGGAATAATTTAAAGTACCTTGCAAATACTTGAAGACCTTATTGAATATAATATACTAATTTTATTAGACCTTAGCCATGTAACAACTCAAAACTCCCATGCTTGGGCAATGTCTAATCTGGTGAAGACCATAGCATAAAGAAGGCTCCCTACTACACTATCATAAGGTAGTCAAGTAATCTCATCCATATTTATAGGTGTCAAAGGATACTAGAATCAATTGAAATTTTTGTTCCCATAGAGAGAGGAACACTCATTGGTTTTTCATCAACCATAATAAAGTATTGAACAATAGATTCACCATACATCATTTAACTAATTGAATGTTTTTAATTAGTCATATCCCATATAATCTCCATCCCTAGGATGAACTCATCATCTCCTTAGTATTTAATTAAAAAATTATAAATAAAGCTATGACTACAAGTTCCTAATAATTTTATTATAATTACCAAATAGCAACATATCATGAACATACAAAGTGACAACGATAAATTTTTCCTCCTCTATTTATAATAACCAAAAAAATATAACATAGACTTGATAAACCAAAAATCCAAAACATATGAATCAAAAAATTATGCCACATTCTAGGATATTATTTTAAACCATAAGTATTGTTTTAAATAACAAATCAAAATTTTCTTACCCTTTCAAAATATAGTTCTTTGGATGTCACATGTAAATCATCGTCTAAATAAAACTTATAATAAAAGATAAACTATCACTAAAATATATTCCCTTTGAAGGGAAAAATGGGATGGATCTAATGACCTGACAGTGCATAATACATTCCCTTAACACTAATACAACAGAGGAGAAGAGCATAAACCAGTATCTAATAGCTTTCTAAAACTACTCGAGATGAATACAACATGTAAAATAGATAACAAAATTAAGCATTCACAGATAACACAGGCATTTAACGTGGGAAAACCTTTCCAGGTAAAAAACCCACCACACCAAGCAAATAATATTTTGTATTACAGTAATAACAATATTACATACAAATCATAGTCTTGCTTCTATTCAGCTCACAACAACAACTCTCTCTATTATAATGTTATTTCTAACATACAGTTCAAACAGTAAAACTCTATCTTGCAAACACGTACTCAACTCACATAAGTCATTCATTGCAATTAATTCTGTCAACCAACATTGACCATCGGGTTCATGAATCTATCATCCAATCATGCAATTGATCTTCCCATATCGATCTCTCTGCATCGAGCCACCCAGGCATTAATGCCATCACCCAAATCGGGTCCTATTCGCCACCTTGAGTCGACTTGCACCTGCTACTACGACTTTGGCCTCTAGCCAATTATCGCTCTGACACTGAGCCATGTGTCTGCATCCCATTTGCCTAACCCTTCCGGCATCGAGTCCAACTTGGTCAACCCAGTCACCGAGCTCACTGAGCTCTTATCGTACTACCGCAGCCCTACCAAGTTCGACTCGCGGTATGGCGGTGAGCTCGACCAAACTCACCCCAACTTCATCGAGCCCTAACAACCCTTCCTACTACGCTACCACAACTGGCTTCAGGACTCACTGCGGTATGGTGGTAGCCATCTTGGCTGACCGTTGGCAGTCTTACCGTGGCCACCACGGTCAGTCACTTGACTGGCCGCGGTACAGTGGTAACCACCAGCTGGGCCATTGGCGGTCTTACCACGGCCACTGTGTTCAGTCACTTGACTAGCCGCGGTACAATGGTAACTGCCAGCCAAGTCGCTGGCGGTCTTACCGCGGCCATCGCAGTTAGTCACTTGATTGTCCGTGGTACAACGGTAATCGCCAGGCCAGACGGAAAGACCGTTACCATGGCCACCACGGTGAGGAAGGAGACTGTGCATGGTAATGAGGTAACCGCTAGACCCTTCATCGCGGTACCGCCAGAACAAAAAGGAAGACCGCCGCGGTATGGCGGTAAAGGCAGAAATGGAAAAATTTTCGCTGTCTTTTTCTGACAGAGGTTCAAGCCGGTAATTGAGGCATCATTTCTCAACAAGCTCCCACTTGATGAAGATTCCCAACTTCCTCCAGACTCTGAAAAATTACTATCTGTGATAGGCCCCAAGGCCCATTGATTTTGCGCACCATCTGAACTTGTCTATGCTAACTGGCTTTGTCAAAGCGTCTGCAACATTCTTCAAGGTGTCGACCTTTTCCAGATTTACCTTGCCATCTTCAACCATATCCCTCACGAAGTGATATTACACATCAATGTGCTTGGTCTTGGCATGAAAGGTCAGATTCTTTGCTAAACAAATGGCACTTTGACTGTCATAGCAGATTGAAATCTGCCTAGCATTAAATCCAATGTCTGAACACAAACAGTTTAACCAAACAACTTCTTTATAGGCATGAGTTTCAACCATGTACTCTGCCTCTGTCGTGGATAAAGCAACTACAACCTATCGCTTGCTCATCCAACTGATTGCTCCACCATTAGGCATGAAAGTGTATCCACTGGTGGATTGCCTACTGTCAATGTCCCCTGCCTAATCTGAATCAACATACCCATGAATGTTGAGAGTCCCCTGTGATGCTACCAAATTTCCATGGTAACACAGTGCATAATTTGAAGTCCCCTTCAAATACTTGAATACTCTCTTCACAACATCCCAATGTGATCTTCCCAGATTTTCCATAAATCGGCTTAGAACTCCCACTGCTTGGGCAATGTCTTGTCTTGTACATACCATAGCATACATCAAACTACCAACAACACTTACATAAGGCACACTGGTCATGTCCTCTATCTCAGTAGCAGACTTTGGACAGTCTTCAAAAGACAACTTAGTTCCATGCATGATTGGAACAACAAGCTGCTTGCAATCATCCATGCTAAACCTCTCCAGAACTGTCTTCACATACTTACTTTGACTGACCCAAAGCTTTCTGCTTGTTTTGTCCCTGGTAATCTCCATTCCAAGAATGTACCTTGCTGCACCAAGATCTTTCATTTCAAACTTTGCAGACAACTGAGATTTAAGATCAAAAAATCATAGTCTTGCTATTTCCAATGAATAACATATCATCCACATACAGGGTAATAATAAGCACACGATCATTCTTAGATTTATAATAAATGCAATGATTAGATTTTGATCTCACAAATCCAATTGACAACACAAACTTGTCAAATTTTTGGTACCACATTCTAGTAGATTGCTTTAAACCATAGAGAGATTTATTTAACTTGCAAACCATATTTTGTTTACCTCTTTCAACAAAATGCTCAGGCTGAGACATGTAGATTTATTCTTCCAGATCACCATGGAGAAATGTTGTCTTCACATCCATCTGATAAATTTCAAAATCATACACAGTTGCCAATGACAATAAAAATCTGATGGATGTCAGCTTTGCTACAGGGGAAAAAATCTCTCCATAATCAATTCCCTCAATTTGAGAAAATCCCTTTGCAACTAGTCATGCCTTATACTTCTCAACACTGCCATCAAGTCCTGTTTTCTTTTTGAATATCCACTTACAGCCAACAGGCTTTCACCCTTTAGGCAGTGGTACCAAATTCCAGGTTTCATTCTTCTTTAAAGAATCCATCTCTTCATTCATGGCTTCGAGCCAAGAATTTGAATCAACCATCCTGATTGCTTCCTTTACAGACCTAGGTTCATCAGTGCTGGTAATTAAAATATAGGCACAATTTGAATCTAACATAGAGAAACCCTACCTTTCAGGTTGCCTTTTTTCTCATGTAGATCTTCTTATAGGCTGAGGTTGTTCTTCATCATCAGAACTTCCAGAGCTACTCGAGCTCTCCTCAGTCTCAGGTACACCATGCAACTCTTCCCTTTCTGGAGTTTGGGGAATCTCAACTACATCCTTCTTCTTGTCACTCTGATCTGTCCCAAGCTGCTGATCACTTACTGAAAGTTTTAGCTCATGAAATATAATGCTTCTGCTGTACAAAACCTTCTCAGTAATAGGGTTCCAAAGCTTGTATCCTTTCACAACAACTCCATAGCCAATGAGAATGCATTTGACAACCTTGTTATCTAATTTAGATATCTTTTCATTTGGCACATAAACATATGCCTCACAGCCAAACACACAGACATGTCTCAGAGAGGGCTTCTTACCAGACCATGCTTCCAAAGGCATCTTGTCAACAAGAGCAGAGCAAGGAGATCTATTTATTAGATAACATGCTGTAGCCACAACCTTAGCCCAAAACTTCTGCTCTAGACCAGCCCCACTCAGCATACTCCTTGCCTTTTCCATCAATGTCTTATTCAAACTTTCAGCAACTCCATTTTGCTGTGGAGTGTAAGGCGTTGTCTTATGCCTTTTAATTCCATGATTAGTGCAATACCTTTCAAAATCTGCAGAACAAAATTCATCGCCATTTTCTGTCCTCAAACATTTGATTTTCCTTCCAGTCTAATTCTCTACCAAAGATTTAAATTCTTTAAACTGACTGAACACTTATGATTTACTTTTAATAAAGTATACAAATTCCCTTCTTAAACAGTCATCAATAAAAGAAACATAATATCTAGACTTCAATAACGAAGGAACATTAACTGGACCAAACAGATCTGAATGAACATAATCCAGTATACCAGAAGATTTGTGAGGACTAGAATAAAACAAAACACGGTGTTGTTATCCATAGATACAATGTTCACAAAAATCAAAATCAAGGTTACAATCATCAAGCCCTTCTACAAGATTTTTATTCTTCAAGGTTTTTAAACCTTTTTCACCAATGTGACCAAGTCTATGATGCCATAGCATAGTCTTCTCAGTTGGGAGTTTTACCTCCAAAGCATTTGCAGCCAGAGAAGTGTCTTCATCTTTCTCTACAGGTGCAACATTGCATGACTTTACAGAGGCACTGTTACAAAGAACAAGACGTGCATCCAGCTTGTATAGGGTGCCAGTACGAACACCCTTAGCTAGCACCATTGCACCTCTAGCCATTTTACAACTCTTACTTGAAAAAGAAACTTCTACACCAGCATCATTTAACTTACTGACAAAAAGTAGATTTTGAGCCAGACCTGGTATGTGAAGTACGCCACCAATACCTTTGACTCTCTCGTCAAGAAACTGAATTCTGACTCTTCCTCTGCCAACTATCTCTAGCATTGAATCACTTGCCAAGTATACCTTTCCACCATCATACTTCTTGTATTTAGAGAACCATTCTCTATTGGACGTGATATGAAAAGATGCACTTGAGTCAACCAACCAGACATCATCAGATGCCTGAGTTGTCAAGGCTGCTGCAATAAAGGTGTTTGCATCACTTTGAGAAGATTCATTGTCAGAAGCATTCTTCTTCTTCTTCTCCTTGCAGTCCTTCCTGATATGATCAGGTTGCCCACAGTTCCAGCATCTCACCTTGAAATTTTTATCAGGAGACTTCGATCTCCCTATAGATTTGGATTTCAACTTCTTGTCTTTCTTCTTGCCTTTCTCCTTTGGTCTACCTCGAACAAAAAGAGCCTCTTTGGCCATCTCTGAAGACTTCCTCTACATTTCTTCAAATAGCAATGAGGCAACAACATCTTCCATCTTGAAAGCAGCGGTAGTGCTTCCAATGGCCATCACAAGATGATCCCAACTGTTAGGTAACAAACACAATAGGAGCATGCAATGATCCTCCTCCTCTATCTTTACACCTACAAATGCCAGCTGAGTAACACTCATATTAAACGAGTTCAGATGGCCTGCAACAGATGCACCTTCTTCCATCTTTAAGGAGTACAACTTCTTCCTCAGGAATAACTTATTTACCAGAGACTTTCCTTGATAAATATCACCAAGCTTCTTCCATAATGAAGCTGCAGATTGCTCCTCATGGATGTTCAGGAGTACAGAATCGGCTAAAATCAGTCTTATCAAACCTCTTGCTTTTCTATGAAAAAGATCCCAAGCTTCTTGCGTCGTACTTTGTGGCTTAGTTCCAGACACTACAATCCCGAGGTCTCTATCCACAAGCAAGTCTTCTATCTTGAGTTTCCATAACTCAAAGTTATTGCCATTAAAATTTTCAATATATACTCTACCAGATGTACTCGCCATCTCAAATAGAAACAAGTTTCAACAATGCAAGACTCCCACTGAAACAGTATTAGCACAAAAAATTGATATTTCCTACAAGGATAACACAATGGGCCAAGCTCTAATACCACTTGAAGGGAAAAATAAGATGGATCTAATGACCCAACAGTGCGGAATACATTCCCTTAACACTAATACAACAAAGGAGAAGAGCATAAACCAGTATCTAATAGCTTTCTAAAACTACTTGAGATGAATACAACATGTAAAATAGATAACAAAATTAAGCATTCATAGATAACATAGGTATTTAACGTGGGAAAACCTTTCCAGGTAGAAAATCCAACACACCAAGCAAATAATATTTTTTATTATAGTAATAACAATATTACATACAAATCACAATCTTGCTTCTGTTCAGCTCACAACAACAACTCTCTCTGTTACAATGTTTTTTGTAACATACAGTTCAAACAGTAAAACTCTATCTTGCAAACACATACTCAACTCACATAAGTCATTCGTTGCAATTAATTATGTCAACCAAGCGCTGACCATTAGGTTCATGAATCTATCATCTAATCACACAACCGATCTGTCCATATTGATCTCTCTACATCAAGCCACCTAGGCATTAATGCCATCACCCAAATCAGGTCTTGTTCGCCACCCTAAGTTAACTTGCACCTGTTGCAATAACTATTGCTACAACTTTGGCCTCTAGCCAATTATCGCCCTGACATTGAGCAACGTGTCTGCATCCCATTTGCCTAATGCTTCTGCCACTAAGTCCAACTCGGTCAATCCAGTCACTGAGCTCACCGAGCTCTTACTGTGCTACCGCAACCCTACAGAGTTTGACTCGCAGTATGGCGGTGAGCTCGACCGAACTCACCCCGACTTCACCGAGCCCTGACAACCCTTCCTACTACGCTACCTTAGCTGGCTTCAGGACTCATCGCGGTATGGCGGTAGCCGTCTTGGCTGACTGCTGGCGGTCTTACCGTGGCCACCACGGTCAGTCACTTGACTGGCCGCGGTACAGTGGTAACGGCTAGCCAGGCCATTGGCGGTCTTACCGCGGCCACCACAGTCAGTCACTTGACTGGCCGCGGTACAACGATAACCTCCAGCCAGGCTGCTAGCGGTCTTACCTCGACCACCATGGTTAGTCACTTGACTGGCCACGGTACAATGGTAACCGTCAGGCCAGATGGAAAGACTGTTATCACGGCCATCGCGGTGAGGAAGGAGATTGCATGCGGTAATGAGGTAATCACCAGACCCTTCATCGCGGTATCGCTAGAACAGAAAGGAAGACCGCCGTGGTATGGCAGTAAAGGTAGAAATGGAACATTTTTCGCTAAGTCTTTTTCTGACAGAGGTTCAAGCTAGTAATTGAGGCATCGTTTCTCAACACCCTTAACCTACAAATAACTTTTTGCAGCCAATTGTGCTTTGTCCTCATATGAAATTCTTCACTAAAAGTGTTAAAACTTATTTATGCCTTGTTTAAATTAAGATCTTGATGATTTGTAGCCTCAAAAAATAATATTACTCTTTGTTATGAAAGGAATTAGAGGTTTGAAATACACTCATTGCACTAATCTATGAGATGAGGTATGTGTAAAACTGAAATACACTTATTGCACTAATCTATGAGATGAGGTATGTGTAAAACTTAAATTGATCATACAATTACGCAAAAATAAATACAAGGAAATATAATCGAACATAATTATTTACAAAGAGAAAAACATTTCAAGATAAAATCACACACTCCAAAAAAAAATGGTGTATTTTTTAGTAATAAAATGGTTACAATACACTTATATAGTCTAATATTTTGTCAGAGTATCACAGTAAGAGATTTGGAGAAATTATGGTAGCATAGCAATATCTAAGAAAATTATAATGAATATCCATCTCAAGCGCCCAATAAATAGTACAAGTAATACATGAAATAAAAAAGTGGTAATTAAGAAAAAATGAGATAAACTACTCAAAACGTGGCACCCAAATTCCAAGATGATTCCATAGGCTAAAATAACATATTCTTTATGCCTATCATAAGCTCATTACAATCCACTCAATAAATTGGGAACTCCATTATATAAATTCAAATATTCATTATGATGTGTTATAACATGCACCATAAGCTGGTCAACAAGTGTAAGTCCCTTTTAGATCTTTCTTATGCATCATAGATGTTCTTACTAGGAAGTCCATCTTTTGGAGGCCATAACTTTTGATCTAGGTAGTTGATTGAGCTTTTTAAAAAAAATTGAAGATATCAAAGAGATCTAAGTCATAGTAACTTAAGTTATCTTTTTAAGGTTTAATTTAATTTTTTAGGGATAAAATCAACCTCCAAATCCTTGAAAATTATATTTTTGTGTTCTATAACCCAAAAATTATATTTTTATTATTCTTAAAACTAGGATGCAAGGTTGAGAAACATTTCCTAACATTATCCAACTTTTTAACACCTTTAAAGAAAATTTATGGAATGTCAGCACTATTAAATATCTTCTATGGTCTAAGAGGCTCATGGATTTATTACACCTAAATATCTTTGTGTTGATTGGTTTCGTCAAATGTATTTACAATATTTTATAAAGTGTCAACTTCCTCAAATATCACCCTCCCATAATCTACCATTCATGAACAAAATAGTACTAGGCATCTATGTGCTTCATTCTTAGATGAAATATTACATTATTTTCTATAAATATGCCACTCTAATAGTCACAAGAACCATGATAACTCCAAGAATCTGCTCCACATATAAAAAAATATCTTGATTAATGTATCATCGTTATAGACATGAGTAGCTACCATATAATCAACTGGTATTGTGGACAAAGAGACCACATCATAGCTCATACTTATCCAACTAATAGCACCACTAAATAAATTAACCACATATCCTTTGGTGGACCTTCAAAGTGTTAGATTAAATAGGAAAATCACCTACTAATTATTTAATCATTAATTAATTATCATTCCCCTTTTACTTTATGCACTTAAGCTAAAATTGGGAAACAATTTTTTATTATTAGATTGTATTTTTTTGTTTCATAGCATAGGATAACATTTATCATAATCTAATGATATCATTTCCTAAGGTTTGGTTTTTCCTTTTCATAAGGATTCATCATTCATTGTAATCATCCATTTAGGATATTGCATCAATATAATTCTCAGGTTGTTGAGAAAATCAGTTTCTTTGATCTCTCTTTGTGACAAGCATTTTTCTTGTAGGTGATTTTTGAGAGTTGTGGGGTTCAAATTTTGAAATATCCAGCATTGAGAAAAAAATTGGTGTATCCTAGAGAAAAATGAACCTCTTCATTACATCCAAAAACCTAAGGATTGTTTGTTCATTCACTAAAATCTGAGCAATAATCACTTGGGGTGAGTTTTTGGAGGGCACACAAATTAAGGTTGAGAAAATCCATAAATTCATACTAATCCATATGGTCATATAGGCTAAACATGTATCATTTCCATCACTACAAAACTCTACACAATTTTCCAAAAAATATTTGGTGAGCCATGCAAAAATTTGGCCATTCTACATCAAAATTTGATAGCCTGTACATTTTTCGACAACAAATTTATGATTTTGGTGATTTTAAAATTCTTGGGAGTTGCACTAGTTCATGGTGAGATGACATAATTTTTGGGTAGTGTGATATCATAATTTGACAGTTGCCTTCATTGCTCCCCAACTGCTTCAGTGTCGCCTACTCCCCACTTTGCCATTGCCTCCTCTTGAACTCAACACACTGATCGTGCCTACTCTAAACCATAGTCCTATCAGAGTCTGGAAACTATCCCCCTCCTCTTAGCCCCCTATGTCCAAATCTCAATCATGTATGTGGTCGGGGGCCAATATTTTTAGCTCCATGCTCTCTTGTAAGGTAAATTGGGTATAATTTGGGAATTTGATCTCCAATTTTTGTGAACCATATATTGTTGGAAAGATAGTTTTGAGCTTGATCTAGTGGTACTACAAATTTTTCTAGATTCTATTTTTGGTGAGTTTTACAAGCCTCTAAAGTTATATCAAGATGTTTTCACTTAGGGGCTCACAAATTTTAACGTGGATCTCATTTTTTCATGATCCTTGTGGCATTGAAAAGCTGTTTCAACTTTCTACAAAGATTCCATACCTATTTTTTCAGGAATTTTACTAGATATTTACTATTTTAATTAGATATTAGGTTTTTAGTTTAGGTTTTATTCTTGGAAAACATGCAAAGGTCAATTTTTGGATCAAGAGGCAATTTTCGTTTATTTTGAGGGCTATACTATTATTTATCTTTCAATTTTTATATTTTATCATAGAAAATAATGGCTCCAAGCCACACAAATACACTCGCCCCATATAATTACTATGGGTGAAAAAAAGGGTCATATAGACTGACCATGGGTACAAAAATTGAACCAATAGGAGCTATAAAGAAGAGAAAATGGTTTAAAAGATATGATGAAATCTTTGAGAAATTATGCATGTCTATGTCTCCTAATTTCCTATTTCACATTAAATCTTGGACTACACCTAATTAGGTCTAGAATTAATTGGAGTCCTTTCTTGGGAAGCAAGATATGTTAAGAGGTTTTTAGTTGGAGAGTGAACTTATCAGTTTGCATCCTACAAATTTTAATAGAATATAGAATTTATTCACCAACTCAAGTCTCTCATATTGTAGTTGACATGGTGTGGTATTGATAAAATGACTCCCAATTAATTTTTCCATCCTTTCGAAGCTTGGTTCTTATTATTCAATTTTTGTTTCTACCTTCTATGCTACTAGAGATGCACTTGGTACTATATTTAATATGACTTTACTTGATTATTTTTCTAGATAAATCACTTGGGAGAAGGAAAAGTTGGTACAAATAGGTACATCAAAGTCTTCCAAACCAAAGGATCTTTTTGTCAAACAAGGCACAAATGAATGAAATAATTCAAATATAAAAGACAAGAAACATAAATAAAAGTGTTCCAAGAACCCTAAGAAAACAAAAGAATCAAATTCATAGGATACCTCTAAGTCCTCTTCCTCTTCTAGGGAGGAATCATCTGAAAAGGAGAGACCAAAATATGTATATTACAAAAATTTAGGACATGATGAGCATCAATGTTATGCAAATCAGATTGATAAGAGGAAACACCTCCTATAAAAGAATTATATTCAATTGCATTCATCTAGTACATCCTCTTCTTCCACATCATCACCTACACAATTTGGATTAGCTAGTGTGGCAAGGATAATAGACAATATTAAAGGTCATGTACTCTTTGCATCCACCAATATTCACTCTAGTTGATGGCCTCTTGATGTGTATGTACACCAATTTGTGACACAAAAATAATGCCACTTTTGTTTTTTACTCAAAATAACCATTCGGTGAGTGCCAAATGGATCAATAATTGATCCTAAGACTTGGTATTTCACAATACAACTCATTTGGTGAGCACCAAATGAAAGTGCATCATTTGGCAAGCCAAATGTGAAGCATGACTTTGTAGAATGCATTTTTTTGAACTCTTTCTTTTTTCTTTTTCTTTGTCTTTCCCTAGCAGGGAAACTATATACATGAAATAAACATTTAAGTATAAGTTATTATAATTTAAGTTATATTTCATGTATATATTTTCAAGATGTTTGAGAGTTTTCAAATCTCTTGGAGTTATAATTAAAATTCTAATTTTTGGAAGATCTTATAATTTTTTCAAAAAGTTAAATTTTAGTAATTAGCATGTCAAATTTTAGTAAACAACAACCTATATCATCTTTCTCTCTCTCTCTCTGATTGTTTATCTCTTATACTCTAGACATCTCTCTCTCTCACTATCTTCATCCCTTTATTTGAATTTCTCTCTTGAGATCAAAAACTATTTCTCTACCTGTCCATATTTCTCTCTCTCTCTCTCTCTCTCTCTCCTCCCTCTGTACTCTCTATCTCCCTCCCTCCCTCCCTCCTACTATCTCTCTCTCTACCTCTCCCTCCCTCCCTCTATGTTAATCTCCTCTTTCTCTCTCACTCTCTCCTCTCTATCTCTCTGTCTCTCTATCTTTCTGTCTCTCTCTTTGTCTCTGTTTGTCTATCTGTCTATCTGTCTATCTCCCCCCCTCCCCTCTTTCTCTCTCCCTCTCTCCTTCTCTCTCTCTCCATCTTTCTCTCACTCTCTCCTTCCCTCTCTAATTCTCTCTATCCTTCCATCGTCTCTCTCTATCTTTCCATTCTTGATGTAGGAGCATCCTTGGTTCTTGGCAATCTTGCATCAACCAAAAATATTTTCATTCAGTTTTTGTTCTGGTTCTGTTCTTGTTCTTGTTCTTGTTCAAGTTGGTAGATCCGATATTTCTTCATGTTTTCTCACCAGATATTGTGTACCTATGGTTTCATCGTGGAAATGTTCAATTTCCTTATTCCAAGTTTTTAGCTCGATTGGATATTTTTCTAAAAATTTATCACTTCCAGATTGAGTGACAATTTTTTAGAACTGGCCCCAAAATAATTTCAAAACCTAACAACTAGTTTGATCGATAATGGATCCTTCTCGTATCTTGCAGATCCTCACAGTTTGTTTCTCATTGTTCCATGGAGTGTCCCTAAACTTGGTCTTAGGTCCACACTTCATCATGCACATCTATCATGGAAGAAATTCAGATTTGAGGCTGACCTGTTCTTGCACATGTTATGTTTCCTTCATCGGAGATTGTAATGATCTTTGGTTGATGCAAATGTTTCTTGACCTGTGAATATGATATAAATCTTGTAATGGATCATTAGAAAGGCATCAAATCAAGTTCAAGTAGATTAAGATGTATATAGAATTTGATCTATAAGATTTTTTCTCGCATGTATGAGCACTGTAATTTTGAGCATGTTGTATCAGTCTTGTGAGCCGAATCTATAAACCCAGATGTGTCTGACTATATGTAATCGATATTTTTGATAATAAGAATATTTGTATCTTCATTTTCCTCCAGTTTCTATGTTGCTTCTATTGTGTTACTCTAGCTGCATGGTCCAGATTGTTCTCTTTGAGGACCCTCGTACCGTGGTTGCACCAAATTGGTATTAGAGTGAGATTTGTTCCTTGCGAGATTGTCAGAGTTTGCACAGTCTTGGTGAAAATTTGTTGTGGGGTGGCGAACTGAGGATCCAACCTAAAATTGCAGAAGACTTGTGTAAAGATTACAGGAAGAAGAAATGGTAGAGGAAATGGAGTGCGTGGAAATCCAAACCCAATTGTAATGGAGATGTTGAGAGGAATTGCTGCTAGATTGGAAGCAGTTGAAATGGCCCAGATGAGAGGTCAACTAGTTGATGATGTGAGCGATGGAGAAGTAGAAGAACATGAAGAATTTGCAAGAGGAGCAACCTGGTCTTGATCAGGGAGAAGAAAGGTTCATAAGAGCCCTAACCAGAGTAAACACTAAACCACATTTCAATCCATAGGATTATAATGGTAAGTTGGATTCAGATGAATTGCTAGATTGGATAATAGAAATGGAAAAGTACGTTGATTTTGAAGGTACCCCAGAAGATAAGAAGGTAAAATTTTCTTGCACAAAGTTGAGAGGACATGCATCCCTTTGGTGGGAACATTTGCAAAAAGATAAGCAAAGAAAAGGAAAGGAGAGGATAAGATAATGGGATCAAATGGTGAATAAGATGAAGACACAGTTCATGCCTGCTGACTATCAAATTAGGTTGTTCAAGAAGTTGCAAAATCTGAAGCAGAAGGAATCAAGTGTGATAGAGTATACTAAGGAGTTCTATAAGTTGAACATCAGATCTCGACATTCAGAGGATGATATTGAGCAAGTAGCTAGATATGTAAATGGTTTGAGGTTGACTATACAAGATGAGATCAGTTTGATTAAGTTGTTGAGTGTGAAAGAAGCATATCAATGTGCCCTAAAAGTAGAAGAGAAGCTAAACAAAAGACATGAGAAAAGACAGAGAGGAAGAGGTGGGAGATTTCAGAGAGGAAGAATTTATACTGGAGGAGGAAGAGGACCTTTTTCAGATTAGAACAAGGATAAGGAGGTCAGTAAGAATGAGAATTCATACCGAAGAGATGATGGAAACTCTTACTGGAGAGGAGGATATGGTGGTTACCGAAATGAAGGATATAGAAAAGAAGATAGAGGACATGAGAAAAGAGTATTAAGGGGAACTTGTTTCAAATGTGGTGGAGAAGGACACAAAGCATTTGAATGTAACTAGGGAGAGACAAGCAGAAAGACTGAGAACTATATAAGAACAACCTTTATTGAGGAGAATCATGTTGGATCACCTAATCAACCAGAAGAAGGAGAAGTGTTGGTAAATAGGAGAGTGTTGTGTCAAAGTGAATTGGAGAAGGAACTGTTGCAGAGGAAGAACTTGTTTCAGACCAGATGTAAGGTAGTTGGTAAATGTTGTAAAGTAATAATTGACAGTGGAAGCTCAGAGAACCTGGCTTCTAAAGAAATGGTGACCAAATTGAAGTTGGAAATATTGAAACACTTGTAGCCCTATCAGATAGCTTGGATTCAAGATGAGCATAAGATACTGGTAAGTTAACAATGTTTGGTGAAATTGAAAATAGGAAATTATCATGATGAAGTTTTGTGTGATATCATGCCTATGGATGTATGCCATTTTTTTTGGGAAGACCTTGGCAGTATGATAGATAGGCTATTCATGATGTTAAGAAGAACATATATACTATTGTTGCAAATGGGATGAAGCAGAGTTTGTTACCATTGGAGGATGTTCCTAAAGTTGAGGTTTGTACGAATGCTAGAATTTGCTTGGTTGATGGAAGAATATTTTTGGATGGACTAAGACATGAGAACATGTGTTATGCCTTGGTGCCTAAGAAGGTGGAAGACTTGAAGCATGTAGAAGGACAACCTGAGGAGATAAAGGAATTGCTGGTAGAATATGAAGCTATCATTTTAGATAATGTACCTGATGGATTGCCACTTGTAAGGAGTATTAGTCATTGCATGGATTTGATTATCGAAGCTAGTTTACCTAATAAAGTAGCACACTGGATGACACCAACAGAGAATGAAGAATTAAATAGACAAGTGCAAGAGTTGTTGATAAAAGGTTTGATCTGAGAAATCTTAAGCCCTTGTGTCGTACCTACAGTACTAGCACCTAAGAAAGATGGAGAATGGAGGATGTGTACAAACTCTAGAGCCATAAACAAGATCACAGTGAAGTATATATTTAGTTTACCCCAGATGGATGACATTATGGACTGTTTGAGTGGAGCTAAATACTTTACAAAGATAGATTTGAAGAGTGGATATCATTAGATCAAAATTAGAGAAGGGGATGGATGGAAGATAACATGCAAGACAAATGAAGGATTGTATGAGTGGTTGGTAATGCCTTTTGGACTAACAAATGCATCAAGTACTTTCATGAGGTTGATGAATGAAGTATTGAGGAAATTCTTGGGTAAGTTTGTAATTGTCTATTTGGATGACATCTTGATTTTCAATAAGACTAGAGAAGAACATTTGTTGCATATAAAACAAGTTTTGTAGAGGTTTAGGGAAGAGCAGTTGTTGATAAACATTAAGAAGTGTATTTTTATGAAGGAAGAATTGGTATATCTTGGGTTTGTGATATCTGTGGATGGATTGAAGATGGATCATGAGAAGGTAAGAGAAATTGTTGAATGGTCTACACCTGAAAGCATTGGAGAGGTAAGATCATTTCATTAGGAATTTTAGTTCTATTTGCAGTCCTATGACAAAAATAATGAGGGGAGATAGGAAGGATTTTAGATGGACATCTGGAGTAGACAATTTTTTTGAGTTGTTAAACTAGAAGGTGACTGAGCAGCCAGTGTTGGATTTACTGGACGTTAGTAAGATATTTCAAGTAGATTGTGATGCAAGTGGAAATGCAATTGGAGCAGTGCTAAGTCAAGAGGGAAGACCAGTAGCTTATTTCAATGAGAAGTTGAATGATGCAAGGAAAAGGTATTTAGTGTATGATCAAGAGTTTTATGCCATAGTTCAAGCCTTGAAGAAATGGAGACATTACTTGTTGTCCAAGGAGTTTGTGTTCTATACAGATCATCAGGCTTTGTAATACTTGAACAATCAAGGTAAGTTGAATCATAAACACATGAGATGGGTAGAGTTCTTGCAGAGTTATACTTTTGTTTAAAAACATAGGAGTGGAAAGGAAAATAGAGTTGCTGATGCTTTGAGTAGGAGACATAATTTATTGACATAGATGAAAATGGAGGTATTAGGATTTGATGAATTGAAGAACTTGTACGAGGAAGACCTGAATTTTGTAGAACCTTGGAGAGCATGTAAGGAACTAGTTTTGGAAGATAGAAGTCAGTGGTTGGATTATTTCATCCAAGAAGATATGTTGTTCAGAGGAAATCAGTTGTGTATACCCCGAATTTCAATGAGGGAAAATTTGGTAAAAGAGAGACATAGAGGAGGATTGGCAGGACACTTTGGAATTGATAAGACAATAAAATTGGTAAGTGAGAACTACTTTTGGCCCCAGATTCATAAGGATGTTAGGAAATTTGTGTAGAGTTTCCAATTTTTTCAAGTTACAAAAGGAAGTAGTCAGAATGTTGGATTATATAAACCTTTGATAGTTCCAGAAAGACCTTGGGAGGATATCGACATGGATTTCATACTTGGTTTGATGAAGACACATAGAGGTAATGATTCTGTATTTGTGGTGGTAGAAATTTTTTTCCAAGATGGCACATTTCATACCTTGTAAGAAGAAAACAAATGTAGTACATGTAGCAGACTTGTTTTTCAGGGAAGTGGTCAGATTGCATGGATTACCTAGGAGTATTGTTTCAAACAGAGATACCAAGTTTGTTGGTTACTTTTGGAGGACACTTTGGAAGAAGTTGAAGACATATTTGAAGTTTAGTTCTACTTTTCACCCATAGATTGATGGATAGACAAAGGTAGTGGACAAGAGTTTGGGGAATTTGTTGAGAAGTTTGGGTGGAGAGAAGATCAGAAGTTGGGATTTAGCCCTTGCACAAGTAGAGGTTGCCTACAATAATTTAGTAAATAGGACTACATGAAAGAAACCTTTTGAGATTGTTACTGGAGTTCATCCTAGAGGTATATCAGAATTGTGAGACATCAGTAAAGAAGATAAAAGGAGTGCAGAAGCAGAAGAATTTGCAGAACACATGAAGAAAGTGCATACTCAAGTGAAGCAGCAGTTGGAAGATATGAACCGAAAGTATAAGGAGTGAGCAGATGAAAAGAGGAGAGATAAGGAGTTCAAAGTTACAGATGAAGTAATGGTATATTTGAGGAAGGAAAGATTTCCAGTTGGCACATACAGTAAGTTGAAGATGAGGAAGTTTGGACCATGTAGGATTTTGAAGAAGTTTGATTCAAGAAATGCATATGAATTAGAGTTACCAGATGACATGGGTATATCACCTATATTCAACATTGGAGATCTACATCAGTACCATGAAGCAAAATTCAATGAAGATAGTAAAGAAAAATTGGAAGAATAGCTTCCTAAACAACAATCAAATGGGATAAAAGAGATTTTGGATGTCAGAGATGGGAGAAATACTCATGGAAGAAAATACAAAGAATATTTGGTGAAGTGGAAAGGTAGACTAGTGGAGGATTCTTCTTGGATTCCTCAGGCTAAGGTAGACCGTATTGGTTTCCCTTTAGCCCCCAAAAAGTGAGGGAATCAATTTTCATTAACCTCGGATGTCTGATGCAGGAGCATCCTTGGTTCTTGGCAGTCTTGCATCAACAAAAAATATTTTCATTCAATTTTTTTTCTAGTTCTGTTCTTGTTCTTGTTCAAGTTGGTAGATCTAGTATTTCTTCATGTTTTCTCACCATATCTCACATACCTATGGTTTCATCGTGGACATGTTCAATTTCCTTATTCCAAGTTTTAAGCTCGATTGGATATTTTTCTAGCAAGTTATTGCTTTTAGATTGAGTGAGAGTTTTTTGAAACTGGCCTCATAATAATTTCAAAACATAACGACTAGTTTGATCGATTACGGATCCTTCCCATAACTTGTGGATCCTCACAGTGTGTTTCTCATTGTTTCATGGAGTGTCCTCGACCTTGGTCTTAGGTCCACACTTCATCATGCACATCTACTATGGAATAAATTCAAATTTGAGGCCAACCTATTCTTGCAAATGTTACGTTTCGTTCATCGAAGATTGTAATGATCTTTGGCCGACGCAAATGTTTCTTGACCCACGAATATGATATAAAGCTTGTAATGGATCATTAGAAAGGAAACAAATCAAGTTTAAGTAGATTAATATGTATATAGAATTTGATCTATATTATTTTCGCTCGCATGTATGAGCACTGTAATTTTGAGTATGTTGTATCAGGCTTGTGAGCTGAATTTGTAAGCCTCAATGTGACCGACTATATGTAATCGATATCTCTGATAATAAGAATATTTGTATCTATACTTGCCTCTAGTTTCTGTGTTGCTTTTGTTATGTTACTCTAGCTGCATGGTCCAGATTGTTCTCTTTGAGGACCCTCCTACCGTGGCTACACCAATTCTTTGTGAGACCCCACCCTCTATGTTCCTATTGAGTCGATATGATTTGATGATCCTTGTCCAATATTTTGTGTGCCTTCAAGTTGGGTGTCATACCTGAGTTAGGAGAGATGGTAGTTGACTTGACAGATTTAGGATAGTTAATTGGAAATTTTTACTCATTCAATAGGCAATCATGATTTTTCTATGATAACTAAATATGTTCTTTTGATGATTATACACATGTGTATTGGACGAGATGTTTAGTCATGATGAGCTAGAGATCACATAATTGTTTTGATTGGAGGTAAAAAAATGGGTTTTGAAGGGGTCCGAAACCCTTTACAAAATAAAGTAGCCGACAAAAAAAGAGAACAACATTATGCAACAATCGGCCCAATGATAGCGAACCAACAACCAAAAAGCAACCAAAAAGAAGGTAGCCAACCAACAACACTACATATTGTTCAGAATCTCTACAACCTCCATTTCACTAGCAACCATCTTCTATGCTTTATCCAAAGTATCAGACACCTCTATGCTTGAGGGCCCAACCTGAGCTTTCATTCTATTTCTAGTTCAACCCCCGACCCACCAGTTTTTACCTCACCACTCAAAACACTACCTTTAACAACACCCTTCTCACCAGCACAATCCACATCCAACAACTTACCCCCAGCATCAGTATCATCAACAAACACAGTCTCCTTTCTCCTTTTCATAGTAATCACAGGGGAGATCACCTTGGCAGAATTCAAAATGCCCAAAATATCACCAGTCTTTATGACAAAATTCCACATTTTATCCTCAAGGGATAAGATTCTTTCTTCCAAATTATGTTTCAAATTGATGGTTTCGTCTGCCACAGTATTAGCCACAATATTAAGAGAATCCATCAAATTATCAATTTGGCTTAGAACAGAAAGGTCCTTAGCCTTACTAGCAATACCTCTAATTCTAACAGTGGTCATATTACTCTCATGGAAGAACCACTTAAAAAGTTTAAACAACACATTAGAACACTCACAGGCCGAGCCCAACACATCAGACAACTCCTCTCTGTCAAAGTTCTTAGTCTGTTTCCCCACAACAACATCCTCATCAGAAGAACTAACATGAACCTTATCAACAAAAATATCCTTACCTTTACTAGTAGAGACAAGGGTCTTCATCTTTCAGATGGAGCAGGTGATTTCCTCCACAATAGCCTTCCTTTTCATCATCCTATCCACATCCTCTTTGCTAGTTCCCACAAAATTTCCACCACCCACAACCCTTTCCTTCCCCTACTTCAGCATCCCAATGTTAGCACTTAGAGAGGCCTTGCCAAAGATACCTCCTGCTAGGGAAAGAGGGAAACCCTTCTCCAGGAGTTGGCCATTAGTTCTCCTCTTCAGAATTCCCTCCTCAGTCTCCTACACTTGTATAGTTGCTGGGGGAGGAGAGGAAGCTTCCCCATAAATTTAATTTTTGTCCTTAACCCCCTTAGAAAGAACATTCACAACCTCCTCGTCACTACAAGTCGTAGAGCCCTCCTTAACATCCAACTTTCTTTTCCCAATCTTACTTGGAACAAGGGAAGTGGGACCCTCCTCAAAAGAGGCATACGAATCTAGGACATAATCAACATCATCATCCCTATCAGACTCAAAATATTTGCTCAAAATAAGCCTCCTCTTAGATTTTTTACTAACCCTTTCCTCTCTCAAATCTCTCATAACCCTCCTGGGGATTAGCAATATTTTCCTTTGGAGAAATATGAGTTTTATGTACCTCATGAACTTTGACATGTTCATAGATCAGGAGAATTAACCCCACATACAAGACAGGGTTCTTGGGGTTTTTCCTATGATCCTTAATCCCCAAGTGAAGCGACATCAACAAATAGTAAGGAAAGGAAACCCATTTCTTATGTTGGAAATGGTTAAGCAAAAGGAAATGGTAATTGTTAATCATCGTATACCTGCCTTCCAAGGTGACATACCTCATAATCTCTTCAGCCACATCACGCCTCATTGCTTTCAAGGAACTCCTCTGATACTCGCCACTTTTCACCTTTTTCAAATCAACAACCTCATTTCCTTTAAAGAAAATAGACATCGCATCTTGCGATTTTTTTTTGTCTCTGAACACCTTCATACCCTACATAGCCAAGCCTATAATTTGGGCTATGAATTCTTCATCAACCTCAACTTCCCTACCACCCAAATTCAAGGTTCTCTCATTACACCCTTGAGCAACCAAATCGGTGACTTGGGGATTGTTACCATGCAGTTTCTCCATATACACAGTGAAACCACCCTTCTCTAAAATCTCCCACACCTCCTTCCTCTGCTTAGTAAAAATAAGACTTAGGCTCAATGCAGTTTCTATCCCCACCCATTGCAAAAGACTCAACAAATAGAAACCAAGCACACAACAAAAACCTTAGGAAACTAAAACAAACACCACCTAGAGTGGAATTAAACAACATAAGACTCTAGAAACTAAGGCGAATATCACCCAGAATCTTTGTGAAGCCAGCAAAAGGATAGATATGCATTAATGAATTCTAACTTCGGTCCTTGTGAAAACCGTCCCCCATACTCATAACTTTAACATCCTTATTCATGACATTCAACCACGTGAGTAAGGACATGCATCCCTCAATCTTAACTAAGACCAACTTAAGATTAGCACTCATTATTAATAATAGTCATTGCTTCAAAAGGGATAGGATCATTTAAATCCCACACCTTTTGTTTCTCTAACACCAAAGTTAGTGAAAAAATCAGCTAACATATTTCACTCTCTCAATATATGGGAGACATAAACATTATCAAAGGACTTGATAATTTCAATGGAGTCCCTATTAGAAACCAAGATCACCTGCATGCAATCACCTGTCACATGCAAAAGACATGCAAAACCAAAGAAGATGTTCTGTAAACCTCAAAGTAAAAATGCATTATTGAGAATCAATTATTGCAAAGAGATCAATCCTTATGAAGGAGATCAAGAAACCCTAAAAGGGAAACCCTAAATGAAACCCTAGTGTGCACACTTAATAATTAATCAATTATTAATGTGCCTAAGTTTAGCTTAAGCAACTAAAGGAATAAGTGACTTAATTAATTAACTAGTATGATATAATTAATTAAGTATATAACTTATTACTCTAACAGTCCTTGACCAAGGTCTCAATAGTCCAAGACAAGTGTGAGGCATTCTTCAAATTATTGATAATATTCAGAGAGTCACCTTCCAACCAAACCTTCCTATACCCTTTTCTTTGAGCCAATTTGAGTCCATGATAGGCTGCATAGATTACATAATTGTTAGCCATGGTGATATTTATATGTATATATATGTCAAATATATTAAGTTAAAGGGGTCCTTGGTGTTTGGTAGTTGGCTTACTATGGATGATATATTATTTAGATCATGTGTTACCCTCCGGTGCGATCTTTTGGTGGATTTGGATATATTCTAGATGATGATAAGATTTAGTATTTTGTCAATACATATTAATTCAATGAGAATGGTATTTGACATGATATTATATTTTATGACTGATGATTAGACTGATGCATATTTTGGAAGTTATCAATGAAATTATGGATGTTATGTTTATATTATGATAGATTAGTTTATTTGTAATGATATGTGAAATAATGTATTTTATTTGATTATATGTATTGGACAATATTTATATCATATTGACACAACTTGTTGAGTGAATAGGGATTTCTAATGCCAATGGATTGAGGGGATCCACTTAGCCACCTTTGTCTTGTCTATTTTATGTTCCTCCTAGTTCTTGGTCCATAGGCCTTGATGTTAAGTTAGAAGAATTTCATGTTGGTATTATATTTTTGGTTGTGTCTTGTGTGAATTTTATCCTTGTAATTTAAATTGGGTTTTTAGAAGACTTTTAAGAAGAATAAAGGTATATTCTATGTTTAGGGAATAGCCTATGCCTAAGGTATAAGGGTTAGAAGTTTTTTTTTATTATCATTTGTGTTCTTTTTAAAAGTGTTTAGGACCCTTTTCATGTCCCCTTTGTAAAAGTGGCGAAAATGGGGAAGTGGTTTTGGTGGTTGAGTTAGTTTGGGAGGAAGTTGCTTCTTTCTTCCCTTTATAACTCCCTCCTTATGGAGAGGAGGGGGTTACCATTCTATTTTCTCTCTTTGCATTTTGGGATTTGGAGAGGAGGAGGAGATATTGGGAGAGGAAGTAAGAGCATCCATTGTTGGGATTATTACTATTGGAAGTATTCTTCTCTCTCTCAGTTCTTGTATGCACATTTTTATGTGAATTTATGATGAAATATTTTGTTGAAGTTTTCATGTGTGATGTTTTCTTTCATCTCAATGTGTTGTTGTTGTTGTGTATCTTTCTAGGGGAGTTGACCCCCTCTTATTAGAGGATCTGTTGGTCCTCCAAGTGTAGGGGTATTGAGTTAGTGCGACTCCCACACTCAGGGGCTTCCTTGTTGGGATATGAGTATCCCCCATAGGTGATCTCCATCACCGGGGTATGCATACCCTTTATATTCATGGGATTTGAGCATCCCCTTGTGCTTTGCATACTTTTGAGTGGAGGGATAAGGGGTGTTGGTATGGTGTAATGTGGTGGTTGGTTTATTGGCATTGTGGTGCTTGTGTTGATTTATGCGGTGTTGTTATGTGGAGATGTGATCATGATATTATTTTTACACACCCCTATTGGTTGAGCCTCTACTCCCCCTAAGTGGCTTCCCCTTGGGGTAAACCAATGTGCTAGAAAAGTGTTGTGATTTTGAGTGAGAGTCTTGTTATGAGATTTATTGCATATGGAGTAATATTATTTTCATGTGTTGAGTCTTGGTTTAAATGGCTAAGTGAGTACCCCATGCTCGGTGGTGAGTTATTTTTACAACTCTATGGATGGGAGGAGAGCCCATCGGTATCTTGTTGTTTTTCCTTGCTTATCCTTTTTAGGTTATTGTGGAGTTCCTTGGAGGGGCTATGGAAAGATTGTGCAAACCTCTTGGGAAGAAAGGGATGTTGTGTTGAAATCAAGAGAAGATGTTTTATTTGACTTGACTTGCTATTCAAGGTTCTTGAGTTTGTTGCAAGAGTCATATTTCATTGATTAAACTAAGGATGGACAAATGATATTATTTGTAGTTTCCAAATATGGCTTGTATGTACCATGTTAGACCTACTTGTTATGCCTTGCATAACCACCCCATCTTTTTGCCTTGGTCAAAATGGGTTCCCCTTTATGTTTTATCCTTGATTGTTTTTCAAACAAAGTTCGGAGTCTTTCTTTTCCAACACTTTGTTTTTCTTTGGTTTGTTCTGGCGGAACCGGAGCCGCAATCGAATCGGGTTTTTAATCTTCTTTCGAAACTCGTTTCGATTCCCATCTTGACAGTATTCTTTTGCTTCGTTGTTGTTTTGTCTTTATTGGAGCTGGAGCTGGACTGGAAGTTAAGTCAGAATTTATTCAAAGTTTCAAAATCAAATATTGTTCCGTCTTCGCCTCCGCTTTTTGGTCTTTCGTTTTAAACTAGGTTTTTTGTGTTAAGTTTTCTTGTTTCGGTCTTTTTGTTTTATTTTTTCATTTTGTTTCGCCTTTATCTTTGTTAGTGGAACCGGAACGAGAACTGAGTTGGAAAGTTAAACAAATTTCTAAATCATTTCTCATTCCGATTTCGCTCTCGCTGTTTGTGGTTGTTGACTTTACTGAAGTCGCACAACAGTAATGTACCAGTTCCTTTTGCAGTTCTGACTCCGCTCTACCACATTTATGGCATTAATTACAGGTGCCATGCATGCGTGTAACTGCGAGTTTTTACCTTAATTAGGGATTAACTCAAAGTTATCATCATTATTGAAAGAGATAAAGAGCGAATTAGAGTTGCAGTGGAGCGTTTGTGCATGTGAATCGATCGAAAGAGAGATAATCACGCGTGGAATTGCTTCAGGGAATTAACCTATTTATTTACGTTCGAGGTAGGGTTTTATTTTCCCGTGTTTCTTTTTCATTTCACGTTTTCTATTTCTGTTCGCTTTAGATTGTTTGGTTTCATGCGAATTCGTGATTCTCTGTGAGCATGTATTTTGTTTTGTTTCTCTTTTGTTTTAGTTTTCTTGTTTTCGTTTTACTTTTTTGGTTTTTGATTCTGGTTTGTTTGTTTTTAACACGGTTGTTTTCATGTTTTAATCCTGACCGCATCATGGTGCCCTAGTTTTTAAATGTATAGGTTAGTTACTATTTTATAGTGAGTAGGGTTTGGTAAATTGTCATTTTCACTTGGAAATCCTGTTGCACATCGATTTATTTAGTTTGAATGGGGTTAAATTCGTGCCCTAGTTATTTGGAATCGACAGTTTTTTAGTTTAGGGTTTTTTTATTGGTTCATGTTTTTAATTTAAGAATGATGCCCTAAATAGTACAGTCACCTCTCGGTCATATGGGGATGGTCATATTAGGTGGTTTTTAAGAACCTTTCATTTTGGTGTGACCTAGTCCTTAAATCATGAAGTTATTTATCAAATTGTTAAAATCACTTATGACGTCATGGTTATTTTAGGCGGAATCAGGATTGGAATTGATTTAGACTTTGAACCGAGGTTTATAACAAGTATCGATTCCATTTCTATCCCATTTCTGACTCCGCTTATAGTTAGAAGCAGGATTTCAAAATAATGATAACCTAAGCGGAAGCAGAAGCGGAACTGAGTGTGAAATTAGAAAATCTGAATGAAACCAAATTAGTTTCCATTTCGGCTCTGATTCCGGTTACCATTCTAGTTTTGATTCCGGTCTCGCTTGTTATTACTATAAGCTCAATGACTATTTTGACTCCAATCTCGACAGTGTTTTGAAAAGAGACCGTTTAGAATGTTTTCTGCCTGGTTTCACCTCTGGTAGATATATGAAGGCTAAGATTTTAAAGTATATTTTGTGATGTTTATTCAAGGATCTAATTAGAGGTTTTGTTGTAGGAAACTAAAGAATGTCAGGAGTATTAGGGGAAGCTTCCCAAAGAAATCGGCCTACCGAAACTTCAAAGGCTGCCACTAAACCTAAGAAGATTAAGCCGAAGCAGTTACCTTATACCTTGAGGTATAACCTTAGGAGTCCTGTTGTCATTGCAAGCAAGGTGGAATCAGATTGGGCGGATGTAACCGACACTAATTTAGGCCCATTCAATTTTGAGGAGCTATACTCAGAAACATTCATTGAGGATGTAATAGGGAGGAGCAAAAGAATAGTTGAGTCTGGATTGGCTCACATTATTGTATTTCCTTTGTCTATCCAATGTCCAAAATTAATCATGACAGCTGCAGGAGCTTACAATCCGGCTACCAGACAATGCATGGATTCACAAGATAATGTAATTATAGATCTAACTCCTTAGATTTTTCAACACATGTTTAGTGTCCTTGATCTAAAGAACTTGGTACAGTTAAATGAGGCAGATGATTTAGAGATATATAGCAAACACAAGGAGGCCAACAAAGCTCATTTGAATAATAAGTGGTTGAGAGCACAAAAGAAGTCCCTGACCAAGCTATCAGATCAACCAAAGAGGGAAAATTTTTACAAAGAGGTATCGAACCTAATAATGATGCTGTCTAGGGTCTTTGGGAAGAGGGATGCATTTCATTTCAAGGAATGGACGTTTCCCTTCATCCAAACAATCTTCAATGGCAAGCAACTGTTTGATTGGCCCATGATTGTCTCAGATACCATTCATGATCTGCTCACAAGAATAAGGGAAACCAAGAGCTTTTTCATGACTTCTTATGTTATTTATGCAGTAGCCAGAAGAGGTATCTTTCTAGGTTTGAACATAGTGGGGATATTGGGAGAAGTTGATTGACAAAATAAAGTGTGGAATCACTATAACTAGCTATCCCTACAGGTGTCTGAAACACAGTTTAGAAGGGTTAATGATGCATTCCTATATGTAGTCATTAACCAACTTAATGGAGATGCCAGATACAGATTGAGTCAAGAAGCCATGGCCTTTATCACGGAATGGGGATGCTGGTACATCCAATACCCCAAGTTCACATATTTCAGGTTGGCTGGATTTGAGGGTCATCCCCACTTACTTCTAAGGTGTTGCAGCAACAGGATGGTACTGATGGAGTTTGTCTATCAAGCTCTGAGGTTAATGCCCGATTTGGGATGAAACACAAAATAGGTTATCATAAGTTTCCCATGCAATTGGGTGAATATAGCTGCCCACACCTTGTGGGAGCTAAGGTGGTTTGCAGTGAATTAACACATTTGAAGTTGGGCTTGTATATTGCCTGAAAGCACTTTGATCCAAAGAAGAAAATGAATGCTTTGTTGGCTTCGGTCTTTGACAAGCATTTCAACCTATTAGAGGACTTCTGGAGTGTTCTGCAAGATGAATATGACCTCAGGAAAAGGAACTATGAGAGGTTTCCTATTTCACTCATGGTGGAGTTTGGGATCAAAGATGACATTCCCAATACATTAATAGATGATGGAGTTGTGTTGGATCCATCATACGAGGCATTGAATATTGGCACCAAAAGTTTGGATCCTGTAGACTGGGATGGTGAGGAGACCATCAACATCAAGCAAATAGGGAGACCGGTCTTGGATAGAAGTATCCATTGGGTTGTTCTAAGAACAAAAAATCCTCAGGGACCCGCTCCTAAGAAAGGGAAGGGATATAAAAGAATCAAGAGGAAATTTCTTTCCAAAGAGCCTTTGGAGTTCTTCCCTCCTGATATTGAAGAGATTGAACTTGAGGCATCTACTCAAGATTTACCTAGAGTACAAGAAGAGGATGCCCAAACAGGACTTGTGGTTTCAACACCAACAATAGGTGAGTCATTTGCTCAGGTCCCTCTTACAGAGCAATCAAGAAGAGAGATGCCTGAAGGAACTCTTCATGGTATAGCTGAAGCATTTAAGGGAAAAGCAGTAGAGCTGGAGATCCATGATGTTGAAACGGACTCTGATGAGACCTTATCAGAGAAAGATGCACAAGAAAAGATGCCTCTAGAGGAGGAAATTGAACATATTTTAACAAAGGAGGATCAATGGGAACTGTTGGAGGAAGAAAATAAGGCTTCAAATGCTCAAGCACATGTAGGGGCAATAGAGAAGAAAAAGACAATTGATGCTAAGGCACAAGTTGATGCCTTACTTCAGCAACAACAAATGGAAGCTAAGCTAAGGGCTGATGAAGTGCAGAAGCAACAAAGGCAAAAGGAGTAGGAGCTCAAGATCAAAGAAGAGAATGATAAGCTGGAGTTAGTACATAAAATTCATGATCTAGAGGAAGAAAAGGAAAAGAAACGAAGGGAAAGAGAAGTTCTTGTGGCCAAATTGAAGCTGGTTGAAGAGGCCTATAAAAAGAAAGAGGAGGTAGAACATGTGCAAAAAGAGAAAGATGCCGAGGAGTTGATCAAGCAACAAAAGGAAAAGGAAGATGTAGATAGACTTAAGGAATTGGAGGAAGAGAGAAACCAAGAACTTGAGAAGAAAAGATTAGAAGAAGAAAAAATGAAGATGGAAGAAGAAGAGAAGAGGATACAGGAACAAAAGGATAGGGAGGAAGCTGAAAAGCTAGCACAGACAAATATGTAGCAAGAACAACAAGAGGTACAAGGGGTTGATTCTGAACCTAAAATAAATATGCCACAACCCTCTACTACTACTGCTTCTACTTCAACTATAATGACCACTACTCCAATTGCTCCCACTTGGTTGAAGTTGGATCTTCAAAAGAGATCAGTGACACCCTCACAACCTCTCAATTGGGATGATATGATGAAGGAGACTGAAAAGGAAAGGCCCAAAAAGAAGGCTAAAATCCTACATTCCACTAGACTTACTGAAGCAGGGGAGATTGTTGCTAAATATGCAATATTGATGGTGGACAAGGATGTAGGGGACATGCAGCTAACTGATTATCAGTTGGGCACGGTTAACTTGGGGAGACCCACAAGAGATCAACAGATGAACTTGATAGATGTGGTAGCATCATCCACTAAATCAAGAATGGTGAAAGATAAGCAGAGAAAGGATGAGCTTAAGGCTCAATTAGATCAGTTGCATACTTTCTTGAAGAGTGTTTTTGCTCCAAGATCACAACAAATTTCCGCCATTGAGACACCAATTTTGCTTAGCAAGAAGGAGGTGGATGATTTGGTGTAGGTAAAGAGTAAGGCGGAGATGTTAGATAGCTGGACTGATAAATTAAATCAAGAAATAATTAAAGTGCTGGATAACAGTTTTGGGGTTCACAAGATGACATAAGAGTTAATAGAAGAGATGAATCAATATGTCAAAGTATTGGGAGAACAGGAGGAGGAGTACAGAGGATATAGCCAGAAGTTGAAAGAGGTTAATAAATTACCGAAGTCCACTCTTCTAGAACAATCAATACTTGAAGAGGACAACAAAGATTTCTTGGAAAAGACCTCCAGCATACTTCGGTTGAGATTGGACTTTTTATACAAGCATAAAAATGAAGTTCAAGATTCTGTCAAGAATTTGAATGAACAGTTTGAGGAGTTAGAAGCAGTTATTGCTGTTATAGTAAATGTTGATATACCAGTAAAAGAGGGCCTACCTTTGAGCCAAATAAAGGAACAATGGGATGATAGGTTTAAAGAGGTCATGGAAAAGGGAGATGATGGAGAGGATTTGCTGTTAGATCGGTTAATGGATATTAAAGAGGTTAGGATAGCTAAAAGGGAGTTGAAAAAGCTAAAGGACATGAGAGGTTGTGCTGCTACGGAATTATAAAGGATCAAGTTTGAAGATAGTTGGGTTGATGGGATGGATTTGGACATGCTTCAACGAGTCTTCTCCAGTTATGACGAGTACATTGCAGAGCAAAATTTTGCATGCATAATTGATAATCTCATCCATGCATGGATTTCTTCTCTTCTTCGCATGTAGGATTGGCAGTCTTAGAGGTGCATGGCTTTCTTTTCTCTTCTATCTTCTTCTCTCTAGTTTAACTAAATGATCAGGATGGGAACTAGAGATCAAATTGATCTAAGTTTCCAAGAAGATTTTAATTCCTAAAAAGGTGGATCGACTTAAGATAGAAAGGACTTCGGATTTTTGTACATCTATAAATACCTTTGGGATATCATATTGTAAGGGTCAACTGATGAGAATAAGATTAGCCACCTGATAGTAGGAGATAGAATTTTTCGTAGTTGTTACAAAGATACTTTGTTATTTACAGTTGAATATAATTACAGGTTTTTACACAATATGGTGTTGGAATTAAGTTTATTTGATAAGGCTAAGGAATTATAATCTATTTGTATGCCAGTGATCGTGCTGAAGCATAAGTGTTTCTTTTGTGATGAAAATCCTTAGAAGAAACCAGATTTAAGGACTATTTCATTAGATTATTTGTGAATTGAATTTATTGAAGTTTGTTGATCTATTATCTTGGCAATGAATGAGAGTGTGGTCTTTTGGAATCTTTGAAATATTTATGATGTGTGATTGTGAGTTTAAATTAAGCACCTTAGATGCATGCAATAGTATGAATTATTCTGTAAATTGTATCATGCTATGGTTTTCTTGATTTGTTGGAAAAACATTCATTGTTGAAGATATATGTCCGGATGCTAGATAATTTTTATTCAGTTTTACTGATGTACGCCCTGATCTATCTTTTTCTTTTATTTAAAACCCCTTTTTATTAAAAATAGTTTGATGTATAAGTCATTGCTTGCATTCCTTGTTACCAGCACAAGCCCCTTGAATATTACAGTTGTAAGGACTAATTGAGTGACACCAGATAGTTGAGAACCAACTACCAGGACTTTGGGAGTTAGGCTATTATATGTTGTCTTTCTTTTTCAGGAGAAATATAATAGAAATATTATGTTTAACGTTGTTTGTGTCATTTTCACCATCAACACTACTTGATGTTGAATATGGGTCAAATGTTAAAATTAAAAGTTTATTTCAAAACACAAATGGATTTAAAAAACATTTATGATAGTGTAGAATTGCAATACCTTCTTTTAAAAAAAATCTTGAAGAATTCTGGTTTATCTTTGAATGTAAAAGTAATATCAAATAAAGTAGGAATCATTGCCTTTAGTCTATTATTATGTAGCAACTAAACTTACATTTTATTTGTATAGGAAGAACTTGAAATGATATGTTAGTTAATAAAAGACTATGTTATGCAGGCAAATCAAATAGAATCTTGTAAAATGTGATGCAACATAATGAGGATTGTCTTCTATATACATGTGTGTTGTACAATAGAAGTACGTATCTATTTTCAAAAAATAGTTAATGGTTCTTGGCAATTAAGAAACGAAGTATGCTTCTAGATGGTTAAAATAATTTGGTACCATAGTAAACTCTTCTGCAAGAGTAAATAGTCCAAACCAATGTAATAATCGGATACCATATTCCTAGAACGATAACAGGTTCTGATTATTTGCTCAAGTTTTAGCAAGGAGTCTGAGTTACTTAAGCCAATCTTATTTTTGAACCAGTCTGTAGCCATAATGGCCTCTTAGTTTTAAATCAGATTTAAATTCTAAAGAAATAGTAACAGGAAATCAAATACATTAGGCCTGAAATGTCTCACCCTTTTTAGACATTTGGTTAATGTCTAACAGCAACCATGTCATCGGGCTAATCAAAAAAAGAAAGAAGAGAAAACAGTAATGCAGCTATTGCCTCTCAAAATTTTATATGATGGCACTGCCTGTGTTTTTGAATTAAAAACACAGAGTTAGATATATGCATTTAAATGAAAGGAAAATCAACATTTAAATAAAAACAAAAAGGTTATTCTAGGAAAAAAGTTAAGAAGTAAATGCTTATAAACTATGTTCTCAGAATGCTCAGAATGTCTAAACTGGTATCACGCATGGAGGAAGTAATAAATGCATAAGTTAAAGAAATTATCTCTTAAATCAAGATATCATAAATCAAAACAGTTGAAGGAGATTGAGATCTATCGACCAACTGAAGATTGAAATTCAATAGGAGTAATTGGGTGAGAGTCAGTTATTAGTGGTTTAACAAAGGATCAATCTGAAACTAATTAACATTTTAAAGGTAAAACTAATCTTTCAAATGGGTGTGAATTCATTTAAGAAATAGTAGTCTTTCAAATATAGTAACAACGATTTCTTTTTGGAATTAACCAGTCTGTTTTTTTTACATACAGTCCTCAATCTGAAATTTGAAGTGAAATAAATAAACTAAAATGATAATATTGAAATCTATTTTTTCCTTTTTTAGTCTATAATCAGATTTGGAGTAAAATAAATAATTGATTTTAAACACATTGTGCAATGTGTTGTTGAACTTGAAAGGAATTTCGAAAGGAGTTTTGATGGAAAATTCTGAGAGACAATTGAATCTCTAGCTTGTTGATAACATAAATAAAAATTTGAGAGAAGCATAAAAGAAATAAAGTTTTAATCATGTAAGTAATCAATGAATGTACCTTGTTTTAAGGGGTTTTATTTAGACAAATGGGTTTTCTAGATGATCCACTTGGTAATAATATCTCTATTAATATAAGCAAGGGTAATATTAAATATAAATATTGTGGGTGACATAATCATTAAATTGGATTCTTAATGAAGGTGATATTAAGAAATAAAATATTAATATTGAGTATTAAGATAACGTCTTTAAAATAATTACTTATAAAAAAAGTAATAATGTTAGTATAAATATTTAAAAGGAATGGTGAGGTTAATGGTGTTATTAAAATCATTGTTGTTAGGGATATTGAATATTCATCTTATCTTTAGTATGTTGTTGTGATCATCTATGGTTGAACCATTTTCATTGATTATACATATTTGTTAAAAAAAATTGGTGGTTGCGTATTGTTTGGTTGTGTAAAAATTAGGGCATGACATTCTCTCTCTCTCTCTCTCTCTCTCTCTCTCTCTCTCCTTCCCTCTCTAATTCTATCTATCTTTCCACTTTTTCTCTCCCTCTATCTCATCTCTTTACATATATATTCCTCCATCCCTCCCCCTATCTATCTATCTCACCTCTCTCACCTCTCTCCCTCCCTTCCTACCTCTCCCTTCCTCTCTCCTTCCCTCTCTACTTCTCTCTATCTCCCCTCCCTCTCTACCTACCTACCTCTCTCTCTCTCTATCCCTACCTCTACCTCTACCTCTACCTCTATCTTTCCTTCCCTCTCTACTTCTCTCTACCTACCCATCCCTCCATCTCTCTATCACCTCTCTCTATCTCACCTCTCTACATATCTATTTCCCCTTCCCTCCCCCTCTCTCCATCTCACCTCTCTCTCACCTCTCTCCCTCCCTCCCTTCGTACCTCTCCCTCCCCCTCTCTCTCCATCTCACCTCTCTCTCACCTCTCTCTCCTTCCTACCTCTCCTTCCCTCTCTCATTCTCTCTATCTCCCCCTCCCTCTCTACCTACCTACCTATCACTCTCTCTTTGTTGCTCTCTCTCTCTCTCTCCATCCCTACCTCTCCATCCATCTCTCCTTCCCTCTTTACTTCTCTCTACCCATTTATCCCTTTATACCTCTTTCTCTCTCCCTCTCTCAATCTCTCCACCTATCTCTCTCCTTCCCTCTCTACTCTCTCTCCTCTCTCCCTCCCTCTCTCTCCCCTCTTTCTCTCTCACTCTCCTCTCTATCTCTCTCTCTCTCTCTCTCTCTCTCTCTCTCTCTCCATTTCTACCTCTCCCTCCCTCCTTCCCTCTCTCTTAATATCCCCACCTTCCTCCCCTTTTTGTATCACATCTTGGTGCATATCATAGAGACACAAAAAGAGATAGAGAGAGAGGAGGGAGGGAGAGGTAAAGATGCAAAGGTGAGATAGAGAGGTAGGTATAGAGAGAGAGTGGTAGGGAGTTATAGAGGCAGAGGTAGGTAGAGAGGGAAGGAGAGAGGGAGTGAGAGGTAGGGAGGGAGGGGGAGAGACGTAAAGTGAGATAGTTGAGATAAATAGTAGAGAGGGAGAGATAGGTAGAGAGAGAGGAGGGAGGGATATGTAGGGAGAGAGAGGTGAGATAGAGAGAGAGAGGTATTTCTTGAGCTCAAGGGAGAGAGAGTCAGATAAAGGGTTGGAGATAGTGAGAGAGAGAGGTTTAGAGTATAAGAGATAAATAATGAGTGAGATAAAGAAAGATACAACTTGTTGATTACTGAAATTTGACTAAGTTTGAAAAATTATAAGATCTTACAAAAACTATAATTTGCATTATAACTCTAAGGGATTTGAAATCACTCTCAAAAATCTTAAAACTATATACATGAAATATAGCTTAAAGTATAAGAAATTAAATATCCTGTTAGAGCAAAGAACCCAAGAGCATCCATAAACCAAGAGAAACCTTAATGAAAGAGAGAAGAAACACGAGAGATGTTATTTCATTAGGAGTGAAAAAAAATGCATTGAGATAATAAATTACATAGTATACAAGCTTTTTAAAGCTGTGAAAAAATAGACGGGTGTAAAACTACCCTACGGGAAAAACTAATTATCCCTATGTTAAAATTAACACACTAACAGCCCCCCTAAAGTGCAACTTAGGGAGATTATTATGCAAAATGAAGATGCAATATGAGTCCCAGCTACACAACCATGTTAGGCACCCATTTACAACGTAAAAATAAATCTCTCACAACTGGAGAAAAGAGGAAAAACCTTGTAGGAAAAAAACCCTCTCCAAAAGAGAGAAAAATAGATGTGTGTCGCCAAAAAATGTAGCCTTTGTCACTATTCACTCATTTGGGCCCTTTCTTGTGGTTTTTGGCCTATTTTACTTCGATTCTAAGGTGTATTGCAAAGGTGTTGTGACATATTTCCTCACCTTTTTAGGCCCCTTTCACCATAATTCACCTAAATAACCCCTTTCCAATCCTTAGTCTAAAGTGTTGTAACCAACTCTCACACTTTCCTAGGCTTGTCATCACTAACCAACCCTTTCTTATGTTATAATGACCCCTTAATGCACACACATGCCTTATTTTAGTGTGTTTCGAAAGATAATCCTGACAAACATTATTAATCAGACCTTAATCCCTAAAAACCAATAAAAAATTCCTAGGTGGACTAGGTCACCACCTTGGGTGACCTAGTCCCATGTGGCATAAAAATCAAATTTAATTCAAATTTCTTATGATATTTTGTCTTCTAAACCCTAAGGTCTGCCTGTGTTGTGTTATTTTCGAGAAATTAGGGCACAACTTGTATAAATAAGAGTTTTTCCCCTCATTTTGAACCTAATTCACTCACCTAACTCTCAACAAGTCATTCTCCCCAATCACTCATCCACTCTTTCTCAAGCAAGCTAGGGTTTTGGCATTCTAATTCATCAAGACATCTTTTCTGAAGCACTCAAGGGCTAATTGCTGCAACAACACAAGATCATTCATCATGGAAAGGTACTAAGTCCATTGCTTCTCATTTCATGCTTTATCATCTCATTTCATTATTTGATTTGATTATCTACAAAGGGGTTTGACCAAGGAAAATCCCCAATCCCTAACAATCAACATTTCTTCTTCCTTCTTTGTGTGCTTGTAGATTTAGGTATTTTAGAAGTTTGGAGATCATTCAAGAATGGGTTGAAGAATTTTTTATGGAATCTCCTTGTTGGATAGGTCAAGAATCTACACAAAAAGACACATATAGATCAAAAATCAAGGTTTTTGGTCTAAACACTTAGAGGAAGAGAAAGTGTAGATCAAGAGCTCCCATTTCCACCTTCAAATTTTTAGAAAAGGAAAAAGGGACACTTCCTCCAATTGTGGTGACCTAGTCCCATTGTGCATATTTTTTTGAGATTTCTACGGACCCGGATACCCATTTGGCTGAAACAGGGCCCAGAGCAATTTTTCGAAATCACCCCAAAAAAGGACTAGGTCGCCCAACTTGGCACAAGTGTCCTGCCATACATAAAAATGAGTATTTTCAAAATTTCAAGGTTCCTTCAAGTCTGCAACACATTTCCATCTTTTTGTCTTGTTCATAAGCTTTTTTAGGTCATTTTACATAGGGTTTTCAATACATTTGCATTATATTAGTTTACATTTCATAGTTAGATCATTTCATTACATTGCAACACTTAGACACACACATCACACCTATTCCAAACCCCCAAACCTTCGAATGAACAACAAGAACACTTAGTGCAAAAGAGAGCCATTTCTCAACCAATTTTCTAGGTGAAAAACCCTAGAGGCCTATTGGGGAATCCTCTTTCCCTAAATGCATGTTATTTTTGGTGGTTCATTTTGGTGAAACTGACTTTCCTACCCCCTTGTTGCTTGATTTGGAGTCCATCATTGTCCTAGGATTAACTTGCATTGCACTTTGCATTAGTTAAGTTGCATTCTAGGGTTTCCAATTTTGCATTAGTGAAAGTGAATTTAGGTTGCATTTTTGCATATTAAATAATTCAAAAATTTCTAAATTTCTACATTTTCATTTTAGGCATGCATTCTACAACCCAGAAACCATCAAAATCAAATAGAAAAACCTAATTTTTTAAAATGATCACCAGGTGGACTAAGTCACCACCTTGGGTGACCTAGTCCCTTTAGGCCTCTGAAATAACCCTTTACAGAGCTGAAAAACCCTATTTTTATGCTTCTATTTTATGCCACTAACTATCTGTATCAGTGGGTTGTCTTTTTGTTACATGCATTTTAATTAATCTAGCTCAATTTAGCTCATTTTATGCATTGCACATTTTTCAATTTTGCATTCACAAAATTTTATTTTTAGTAAAATCAGTAAATCACCTTGTTTATAATTAGAATGTTGCATTTCATCCTATGTCTTTACATTGCATTTTACTCTTGCATAACTTCTATTACATTTTATTTATTCAAAATAGCATTCATGGTAATTAGAATTTTGGAATTTTCATTTTCAGCATTAGTTCCTAGTTCATTTAGATCAAATTCATTACAAAAAAAAAAAAACACTTTAACAACATCACAAGCACCCACTCACACCCTTCTTAAGCCCTTTAGTAGCTATGAATTGGACATGTTAGATGAAGCCCTTGATGAATTCATCTCTCCTCGCTCATCCACTAAAGCTTTGACTGAAGAGGATGCAAACATCGATAATCATGATTATCATAATTGTTCTCTTGATATCTCTCCCATTGGCGACGAAGGTATTTGGTGGAAAGAAGACACAATCATTGAAGATCATGATGGTATTTCTTATATTCCTCCTCCTCCCCCTTGCAAAGACCTTATCACACACAAAGCTAAAATAATGGTTACTACCTTACCTAGCCTTCATTCGTCTCGCAATACCTCCCTTATTTGCGATAATGCTTTAATAACTAAGGCTATGTTGGTATCAAGCAATCCAATGATTGAGAGTTATAGAATTATTTATCTCCTTCCTAATGTTCCTCACATTTGGAAGAGTCTATTTGAACAAACAAGTCCAATCATTAGTAACCATCTAATTTCTAGTTATCCTTCCCTTAATTCCTATCCTATGAGCAATGAAGCTACTTTACCAACTCTAATCATGCCATGTGATAAACCTATTGTTTGTCACTTTCCAAAAAGCTCTCCTCTTAGGATAGATATTATGGCACAAGAGAATGACACCTTAGAGGAAACAAATGCAACCATCAACAATCACAACAATCCAATTTCCCCCTCTCCTAATATCTCTCCTATTAGTGAAGAAGATATTATGATGTTACAAGATTCAATTGATGAGAATCTTATGACACAAGACACTCCAACCATATATTATTCCCTTACTTGCGATGAAGTCAATGGTGTAGAACCAAATAATAAATGTACTGAACATCTTGTTTTTAGTTCTCCTAAACACTCTCCTACTAGGGAAGGTATCATGGTGGAAGAAAACAACAACATGGTTGCACTCCTTTCAGGCCATCGTAATACCTCTTCCTTAGGTAATGGTAAAAATATGATACTCAATTGCCCTTTCTTAGAGATACATCAACCCAAGCCTGCTAAGGTTATGCATACACAAGTGTCCATTAGATCCCCATTTACTATTGGACCTCCTAAGAATCCTCTAATCCTTCACCCACCTATGCATACTATCTCACACCACCTAAGTTACAATGACATTTCTCACATCTATGACAAAGTATATACCATCAAGGCTAACTTTGCTAAAACCTTGTTTACCCATCCAAATAAATAACATTAGTTGCTGCTCCTTTCTGTGTAATAGTTGTCAGATCATAGCATACTCACTATTGCATTATTTCATCCCTCATGAGGAGAAGCATACCATCATCCATTTACAGGCTCACCTATGCCCTGCACTAAGTGGGGGCAATCGGTTAAGTAGCCTTACCCTCGTATGTCACTTGTCGTTGTCTCTCTTGGCTAGTCGTTAACCTTTCATAAACATATAAGAGCAAGCTTGGGACATGGACGACATGTCTTAAGATTGACTCGCATGTGACATACTATCCCTTTTCATGATGTAGCTCACTTCAAAAACATATGACTTGGCATAGGGCTTTCCAAGTTAGATCTCATGTCTTCTTTCCTCTATCCTTCACTACTTTAAAGCAATTGGTCACAGTGATCTAGTGTAGCAATTGCTTTAAAGTGGGGGCATAAATATATGACATCCTTTTGCAAATCCCATGGTGTGATTTTCCTTTTTCTTGTGACAAGTCCTATTCTTGGTGGTGTCATTAGGTTTGATGCCTTCCAAGAGTGTACGATCATCTAAAGTGGCTTGATGCGAATGAGGCATCCCACAGATAACGATCTAACACCTTGACTGTCCTCTCTTGGAGACATTAGGCACAATGCTCCCTAAGAAGAAGACCTTACATGAACAAAGAAAAATACCCTTCAAAAAATCTTCACATAATATTTAAAAGAGAATTTACACAAGCATTGTGGTGCCTTATCAAAATTATCAAGTGAGATAACTTTAGTATGGTTAGTATAATGGGAAGCCGACACACTAGCATGAATTTGTCATTATATTGTGGGGAGTCGACACACTGACATGAATTTCTCACTAAACCACCTTTTGGGGCCTTCTCACCCGACGAAAAACTAAAAGTTTCGTTACCCCAGAGTGAGTACACTTCTTTTTGGACAAACAACCTAGATTTGATCCACAACTAGTTAGACAAATGGTCAAAGCTTGATCCAACCCTTTTTACTTTCGTTCTTTTCTCCATTCTAGTTTTTGTCATTGCATGATCATGCATCTCTTTTTGCTGCAAATCATTCACCCTTGAATGTGTCCTCTTGCATTGATGTTTTTTTGACTTAGAATCTCGAATCCTGTGGGCTTGACCACCTTCTTCATTCTTCACCATTCTTCACCATTCTTCACCATCTGCATTGGGCTACTTTAGTGTGAGTTTGAAGCAAGTTCATCCTCTCACTAAAGTGGGGGCTAAATGTGTTGCCTAAAAGTGTAGCCTTTGACACTTTTCACTCATTTGGGCCCTTTCTTATGGTTTTTGGCCTATTTTACCTAGATTCTAAGGTGTCTTGCAAGGTGTTGTGAAAATGTCTTTTATAGGCCCCTTTCACCATACTTCACCTAAATAACCCCTTTCCAAGCCTTAGTCTAAAGTGTTGTAACCAACTCTCACACTTTCCTAGGCTTCTCATCACTAAATCAACCCTTTCTTATGCTATAATGAACCCTTAATGCACATACATGCCTTATTTTAGTGTGTTTCGAAAGACAATCTCAAAAAACATTATTAATCACACCTTAATCCCTGAAAACCAATAAAAAATCCCCAAGTGGACTAGGTCGCCACCTTGGGCGACCTAGTCCCATGTGGCATAAAAATCAAATTTAATTCAATTTCTTGTTAGATTTTGTCTTCTAAACCCTAAGGCCAACCTGTGTTGTGTTAATTTCAGGCACAACTTATATAAATAATGGTTTTCCCCCTCATTTTGACCCTAATTCACTCACCTAACTTTCAACAAGTCATTCTTCTCAATCACTCATCCACTCCTCAAGCAAGCTAGGGTTTTGGCATTCTAAGTCATCAAGACATATTTTATGAAGCACTTAAGGGATGATTGCTACAACAACACAAGATCATTCATCATGGAAAGGTAATAAGTCCATTGCTTCTCATTTCATCATTTGATCTGATTATCTACAAAGGGGTTTGACCAAGGAAAACCCCCAATCCCTAACAATCAACATTTCTTCTTTCTTCTTTGTGTGCTTGTAGATTTAGGTATCTTGGAAGCTTGGAGATCAGTCAAGAATGGGTTGAAGACTTGTTTAGGGCATCTCCTTGTTGGATAGGTCAAGAATCTACACAAAAAGACACCTACAAACCAAAAATCAAGGTTTTTGGTTTGAACACTTGGAGGAACAAAAAGTGTAGATCAAGAGCTCCTGTTTCCACCTTCAAATTTTTAGAAAAAAAAAGGGACACTTCCTCCAGTTGTGGCAACCTAGTCCCACTGTGCATATTTTTTTGAGATTTTTGCAGATCCATATACCCATTTAGCTGAAACAGGCCCCAGAGCAGTTTTCCAAAATCACCTCGAAAAAGGACTAGGTTGCCCAGCTTGGCACAAGTGTCTCGCCAGACATAAAAATTAGTATTTTCAAAATTTCAGGGTTCCTTCAAGTTTGCAACACATTTTGAGGTGCACCTCTTTCATTTCCAACTTTTTGTCTTGTTTCATAAGCTTTTTTAGGTCATTTTACATAGGGCTTTCAATACATTTGCATTGTATTAGTTTACATTTCAGGGTATGTGCAGGATCATGATGGGCCAAAAAGTGGTGATATGTAAGTGATATGATGGCCCATGTGGCTGACGACCTTTTTTTAACCCAAAATTGATGAAATGAAAAGGGTTTTTAAAGGAGATTCTCAACTTTCCACCAATATAAATTATGCTTTACTTTGAATTTAATAAATAATTATTATTCATTTTCTATTTGAATTACGATTAAAGTCCTAATTGATAGGCTGATTGAAAAAAATTGATAGCTTTCAAACGATATCAAATTTTTTGAATCCAAAACATGCATCACATTCTATGCTTTGCATACTATAGGATTACAAAAATTTCAATTTCATGAAGTTTTGACCAAGTTAAGGTGGTCAGACATACAAGTTTTTATATTTTTTAAAAGTTGTAATAAAAAAATCATAATTAATTATTTACTTGGAAAAAAATTACAAAAAAATATGCATCACATCAAGACATGAGTCCTCTACTTATACCTAAAATATTATAAAAAAATATTATCATTTTATTGTGGCTAGGGTGGTCAGACAGACACCTACTTCTTATTTTTTCCCTAAAATTTAAGTACTACTGCATTGAAATTTCAAAATTTCACCAAATAGATTTAAAAAAAAAAAAACCTAGTACTTTAGAAACTACATTCAATTTGCCATAGATTTTATTCTTACATATTTTTGAAATAATATAGATAACTTATTCAAATTTTTATGTCAAGTTGCCTAACTCTGATTTTCAAAATTTTCATCACCACTTAAGGGCTTGTTTTTTCCATGATGATCTTGCACATACCCTTCATAATTAGATCATTACATTTAATTGCAACACTTAGACACACACACACACATCACACCTATTCCAAACCCCCAACCCTTTGAATGAACACCAAGAACACTTAGTGCGAAAGAGAACCATTTCTCAACCAAGCTTCTAGGTGAAAAACCCTAGAGGCCTATTGGGGAAGCCTCTTTCCATAAATGCATGTTTTTTTTGGTGGTTCAATATGAAGGACTAAGAAGCCTCGAAAACAATGTTCCAAGGAATAGGAACATGAAGAACAACACTGAAGCAGGAAGAAGCTGCAAACAATTGTCAAAAGATGATTGCTATAGTATTGAAACTGAAGAACCTCGTATGAAAATAGGATGATCAGGATGAAAAAACAACAATCTACATGGGTTCCCCCAATGACACTACTCAAAGAGAGATCAGATGGAAAAAAAAGAAAAACATCTGTCAATCAAAAAAACAAATGGCACATGAATATACACGAGTGACCCCAACGACACTACTCAACCAATGTAAGTTGAAAATACAGGTGCCAATAGTTTGAAGAACATTGATCAACTGAGGATGAAAAGTTGCCTCCACAAAATAGGAATGCAAGAGTGTCTATATGGTAAATGCTCCATCTCACCAAAATGCATGGGTAACCAGTCGCTACATCTTCCTAGTACATAGGAGAAAATACTAGATACATAGCTCACTCCAAAGAAAAACCAAGGAAGCATTAGCATGAACAGTATAATAGCCCCCCATAATGTTGACTTGGGAGAGGCATGAAAAACCCACTAAAACTTTATGTATCACCATGTAGTGCATGAAGGAGAAGAAACAACATCTGAAAGTGCACAAAAATGTACCTACAATTGAAAAAATGTGTGCAATAGCAAGGCACACATGCATGAGGAAATAATCACATGGATTCTTGTTGTCTTGGAGGGACACTCACTAGAAAAAGGTGTGATGGAAATAACAAAGTCACTACACAACTCCCCATGGCACTTTATAATATAGTGTGAGTACAAAATGTGGCATAACCTTATGTGCAAAATCCCCAAAATACATGTACAATAGTGTGGCACTTTATTTGAATGTGTTTACATATAAAAGAGTGCTTAAAAATGATGCTCAACATGTTCACAAAGGACAAAATGCTGGAAAAACATATAAAGCAACCCAAATGAAGCCATCCCATGCAACCAAAAAGATTCCAGGTGCCAAAATATCCAAGTAATTAACCAGAGTGCTAAAATACAAAAATATTAATTAATCATACTAGGGGCCAAATATAGAAAAAGTGCATGAGTAGCTCCGAATAGCTCAGAGAGACCTTTCCAGCTTCGCAAGAATCACAAAAAATGGAGGGATAGAGCAAAAGTTACGAGCTTGAGAGTGACAAATGGATATCTGACTTCAACGAGCAATAAGTGCATACAAACAAAAAAATTCCTACAAATCACTTGTACCATTGGAAAATACACATCGCCAACTTCTCGACAATATTTAATTTGTAAAATTTTTCCATCTGGATCAAAATTTGTGAAAAAAAGGAAAAAAAGCCCTAGAAGAATGACTTTCAACACTATCTAGGTGCAAAATTTAATGCTAACTCAATGCGAAGATTGGTGGGACCCATTATCTGATCTCCAATCCAACACCAAGAAAATTCTAGAGAGCACCAATCACCACACAAGCAACAACATACAAATCACCAATTTCCAGAGACATCCTCTTCACAATCTGTGAGACTTGCTCACAACAATCAAAGATGAAGAGTTGTTTATGAACACAAAATAACTCCCACACCTAGAGAATACGGGATAAATTTTCCTAAAACAATCTTAAAGAAACTTGGGCCCACTTCATTTTTGGATTGAAACCCTAAATATTTAGGAGAAAACTTTAGGAAAAATGCCCAAATTTGATCACTGACAACTTGGAAAATAAACTGGACTAATAAGATTCAATTTGAACATTTGCAGCCTTCACCAAAGTGGAAATTTTCTCACCAGTGATAGGGATGCCATCATCATGCAACATCAATGCAGAAATTTTAGATGCCCAAAAAAATGCGTCTTCTCTGCAACTATCAATACACCCTTTCCTCTGCTTTCTCCACATCAAAACACTACCTCCAGATAACTTTCACACCTTAATTTTTTTTTCAAATGCACCCTCATAAAAGACAGAAGAAAGATCATGGGGGTGGGAGGTCTGTGGCGTGGGTTTGACAGATGTGGAATGACTTGTAGATAGCGGGTGGCTAGGGTTTACCAAACATAACACCCGATTTTCCATGATGGTAGCTAACATGGCTGCGTGATCAATGCATCCCAGATAAAATGATGAATGAAAAATTGAATCAGTGCTTGCAACAAGGAAATCAATCCTCAAAGAAGAAATTAGACCCTCAAAAGAAAAATGTGCCTCGCCAACAACCAAATGGTGCCATATAAAATTGTTCGTTGCTTCCTTCACGTAGGTAAAGAGGATCTCCAAAAAATTAACTTGATCTGCAAGAGATCTTGTGATCGAAACCAAATGATGGAGGCTTTAACACTCCATTCTTAAACAATGCCCTTGTGTTCTCCATCTCAGATCTCCTTAACAAGATTCCAACCACACAGATCGTCACATCTTAAGAACATAAAAGTGGGCTTCAATTGCCCCTCTTGATACCACGCTGACTACAGGTTCAAACTTGGGTCTGGGAAGTCCTATCGCCTACACACAATGAAACTATGCTCTCTTGCCTCAAAAATGTATGCGGTGATCTAAAAATATGGCCCCTTAACCATGAGGAGAATATTTATATCCTTGTTCACACTTTCAATCATCCAAAAGATTTCAAATGAAGCAACAACAAACATAGAAAGTAAACTAGTAGACATGGTGTTCAAACACCGGTAGTAGATAAGAGAGTCATCACCCAAATATTTATCCAAATTCGGTGCACTACCAAGCACAACAAATGAATTGGTCTGAGTGATAAGAAAATTACATAACGTACCCTCTAATCCGGTCTAGCAACTTCCAGATGGGATACCACCAAAAGTTTGTAATAAGAGAGAACATGCCTTTATTCGCACAAATTCACAAAAAATATTTCCACCCTACAAGAAGCCTCAAAATAAATTGGAGGGTGCCTAGTAGAAGAAATGCAGGTTTGAAGAAGACAAAATCATGCCTTCTGTAGTGCCGCAAACTACTACCAGTAATTAGAAAATGCCCTTTCCAAAAACACTTCCTCATAACAACAGAAAAATGGCAATGAATGAGACAAATCACGCCTCAACAAAAAAATCAATGCCAGTTTAAAAAATCGAATATCAATTCGAGTCTCAAAAAACTCCTAATGAAAACTCTCAACAAAAGGTGGTTGCAGAAGAAAAGCTTTGATACCATGTTAGAGAAAAGCATCCAGGAGCATCTGCAAACCAAGAGAGACCTTCACGAATGAGAGAAGCAACATGGGAGATGCTATTTCACCAAGAGTGAAAAATAAATGCATTGAGATGATAAATTACAAAGTATACAGGCTTTTTAATGCCGTGAAAAAATAGACGGGTGTAAAACTACCCTATAGGAAAAACTAATTATCCCTATGTTAAACTTAACACACTAACATATCCAAATGTAAATGCCAACTTAAATGTTTATTTTATGTATATCTAGTTTCCTTAGCAAAGAAAGAGAGACAAAAAAAATAGCTCAACAAAATGTATTCTAAAAAATCATGCTTCACATTTGGTGCTCACCAAATGGGTTGCATTGGGAAATACCAACCCAAAGGGCTGGATTTTTCCTTGGGAATCCAACCCAAAGGGTTGGATGACCATTTCATGCCAAAGACATGATTTTTTTGAAAGGGTAACAAAATTTCACATATTTTTGGTTGTGCTCTCCATTAGGTTTGCACCTGTTTCAAGGTAAATTTATAAAAAATATCGTGATGACATTAGGCTCTCTCTTAGCTATCTAACCATATAATTTTTTTATGTTTATATTATGTTAAGGTTTTCATCTATAACTTCTCTTGTTAGTGCCTCCATTTTTTGGAAAAAACAAACATGTGCTAGTTTGGGTATAGATTTTCACTCATTCATCGAATTTCGAAACAAATTACGTTTTAGAAGCTAGACTCCATTCTACACGTATTGATTTTTTTTTTTTGATACATTTTAAAAAAAATTAGTGGGGAGCATGCTCAATTTTTTTATTTTCAAGATGTTTCCACTTCAAAAATTAGTACATATTATATATGCATTAAAAAATTAGCCCCAAAATAACATAAACTATTAGGATTTAGGTGACATCAACCTTCTAAATCCTTTAATTTTTTTTTTTTCATAATTTATTTTGTAAATTACTCATAAGAGGTGAAATTGTTCAACAAATGGTGGTGAAAGAACTCATGTAAAGATGAAGTTACAGTTATCGTTTGTCTTTTAGGAAAAGGACAAAATAGCTAGGTGTCTCATTTGGAATCTCCAATTTTTGAAGGGTTATGCCATCCATCATAAGTTGTAAGAGTATTTATGACTCTATGACAATTGTCATAAGATTCTACGAAGACTATGACACCATTTATGATAGATTCCTCCCCTAGGCACCCATTGTTGGTATGTGGTGACTGATCATGCTATACTGTACACTTTTTAGTATTGTACCGAAAAAGAAAAAGGCCGACTTTGTAAACCCTAATTTTTTAGAAGCTTCTAAAATCTTGTTATAAGCGGCTGGGGTGAAGAGTTGTAGCATGACATTATTCACAATATTGTAATAGGTTTTGCACTGGATAATAAAATCATTGGATGGCTGCGGTTTTGTGGATGTAGCCCAGATTGGGTGAACCACGTTAAATTCTCTGTGTTGTCTTCTATGAGTGTTTTACTACTCTATTTTATTATTCAAATCTGCATTCAACTTGTTATATATCTGCCTTCTAACCCTAACACCCATGCATGAGAGATGCCTTATGATAGTTGTAAGAGCATATGTAAGTTGCTATTTTGGGTGGATTTGGTGGTTGAAAAGGAGGTAGTCCTAGGTTTTTTCTATGTGGTTTTGATGCATTTTTTTTGGTGATACCATGGTGGCATTCATCCCCACAAGTTTCTATAATTGGGGCCTTGAGCTAAAGTTTTATTCAGTTTTGTAGGTAACAGGGTGCTGCCAGATTTTACAGAGTTTTACGAAGAAGTGTATTGATATTTTAATATCTCTTGGATGAGTAATATACTTGCCTCTCTTTTTATGGTGGAGTTTTTCCCCTTAGGGGTTTCTCCATGTAAATTTGGTCTCATGTGTTATGGTTTTCTTTTCTTGTTTTTATTTTGTAATCACATTCATATTAAGAGTTAATCTTTGGATTCAAATCTACAATTATTGTTGATTAAAGTTCATATTGCAAGCTTTCTTCACCTTGTTTTACAAAATTTGGTATCGGAGATAACGGTTCTGTTGAGAAAGGGATGCTTTTCTCGAGTGTTAAAGGTTTTATACTGCAGTGGGAGCTTTTGCTTTGTGGGTTTTTTGCAGATTTATGAAAGATTGCAAGCCATGGCTTCTACCTCTCATTTAGTTATTGAGAAGTTCAATGGCACTAGTTATGAGATGTGGAAGTTAAAGATGGAGGATCTACTTGAAGAGAGAGATTAGTGGTTGGCAGTTTCAAACCAAATGAAACTAGAGAAAATGTCTAATGAAGATTGGAAGAAAATTGATAAGAAGGCATGTGGAAACCATTGTTTGTGTCTTGCAGATCCTCTTGAACGTTTCAGAAGAAGTCATCAGATACAATTTGTGGAAGAGGATAGGTGATATCTATCAAACTAAAAGTTTAGCTAATAAGTTATATCTTAAAAGACTTTTGTATTCTCTAGAAATGAAGGATGGTGATTCTATTGTAGAACATTTAAATGCTTTTAATATAATTATAAGTCAACTTGCATTTGTAGATGTTAAGTTAGAAGAGGAAGATGAATGTATTTTGATGCTTTTTTCTTTGCCTAAATCTTGGGAAAAACTAATTATTGCCATAAGTGGTGGTGATATAGAATTGAAGATGGATAGTCTCATTACAATACTTCTTTTGGAAGAGATGAGGAGAAATTCCATGAATGCGGTCTCCCAAGATGCCTTGCATGTGTGAGGAAGTTCCAAAGAAAAAGGAGGGACTAAAGGGGACAAGAAGAGAGATAAGTCTAAAGGACATTCTGAAACTCCCAGGAAGAACAAAGTAAAGTGTTGGAATTGTGGTAAAAGAGGGCATATGAAAAAGAAGTGTAGGAGCAAGAAAAAGGGTCTGGATAATTCCACGAAAAAAATTCCTCTGAAGATAGTGATTCTGATGCTTTGTTTATTTGTACTAACACTATTAGTAATGATGCTTGGCTTATTGATTTAGGTGCCTCCTATCATATGAATCCTTAGAAGGGGTGGTTTACTTCATATTCAAATTATGATGGGGGAGAAGTTTTCCTTGGTGATGACAACATAAAGAAGATTTTTGGTAAGGGAAAGATAAATTTGTGTTTTAGTGATGGGAGGGTTAAAACCTTTGATCATGTTTTACATATTCTAGGACTTGCGAGAAACTTAATTTCAGTATCTAGGTTGAATGATTCTAGAATGCATGTGACATTTGACAAGTCTGGTTGTAGGTTGGTAAGAGGGAGTTTGGTGATTTCTAAAGGATATCAGGTAGGGACTTTATTTAGGCTTAATGGCTTCACTTTTTGTAATTCTTCCAATGTAGCTAGCACGAAAAATGCATGTATATTGTGGCACCATAGATTGGGTCACATAAGTGAAAAGTTTCTTAAGACTATTTTGAATAAAAATTTGGTTGATGGTCTTTTTGATTATTTTGTTGGTAAAAATGATTTTTGTGAGCATTATGTGTTTGGTAAACAAAATAGATCATCATTTCCTAATGGGACTAGTAAAGCTAAGAGATTATTAGAGACCATTCATTTAGATGTGTTTGGACTAGTGGATGTTGACTCTTTAAGAAAATATCATTATTATGTTACTTTCATCGATGATGTGTCAAGATACACCTTGATTTATTTTATGCATACAAAATTTGAATTTTTCACTAAGTTTAAGGAATTGAAAGCATAAGGGTGTTGAGAATTGACAATGGAGGTGAATATTTCTCCAAGGAATTTGATGAGTTTTGCAAATATGCAAGAATCGTTAGGAAAAAGACTACACCTTATACTCCCCAACAAAATGGGGTAGTAGAAAGAATGAACTGTACATTAATGGAAAGAGCTAGGAGCATGTTGAGTGGTGCTAAGCTAGATAAATGCTTTTGGGTAGAAACTATTGGTACTACTTATTATTTAATAAATAGATCTCCTTGTAAAGCTCTTATTGATAAAACACCTTGTGAAATGTGGTTGGGTAAAAAGCCTTCGGTTTCACATTTAAGGGTCTTTGGTTGTGAGTCTTTTGTTTATATGCCTTAAGAGAAGAAATCTAAATTGGATCCAAAAGCTCAGAATTGCATCTTTGTAGGATATTGTGAGAATGTAAAATGCTATAAGCTTTGAAATCCTCTAACCTGTAAAATGATATTTTCTAGAGATGTGATTTTTACGGAATTTAGAGCTAACTTAGAAGAAGAACAACAAAAGGTAAAGAAAAAGACAATGCACTTTGAAACTAAGAAGGGAGATGCACATGTGAAAGCATAAAGAGATGGACTAGAAGATGGAGAAGAAGAAGAGAGTTCAAGTGAAAGTTCTAAATAATATGTTATAATAGAGGAAGTTTATCATAATGAAAAACATGAGGAATAACCTCTTACTCCACCTTTGAGAAGATCCACAAGACAAAAAAATCCAGTTGATAGGTATAGCCCACCAGATTTCCATTGTAACTTTTCTTTATTAAGTACTAATGACAAACCTAGATCTTATAGGGAGGCTCTCTCTTCTAAAGAAATTGAGCCTTGGATGTAGGCAATACAGGAGGATATGATTTCTTTAGATAGTTGTGATACCTAAGATCTTGTTAGTTTTCCTAAAGGAAGGAAGGCCATTGGTTGCAAGTGGGTATATAAGAAGAAGTTTGGTGCAAATGATCGATTAAAGTAGTAGAAGGAAATATTGGTGACCAAGGGCTACTCCCAGAGTGCGGGAATTTATTTTGCTGAAATATTACCTCATGTTGCTAAGTTAACTTCTATTAGATTCCTATTATCTATTTTTGGTGCTTATGATTTTGAAATAGAGAAAATATCCATATTAAAACTACTTTATTGCATGGGGATATTGAAGAATAAATTTATATGGGATAGCTTGATAGTTTTATTGTGAAAGGAAAAGAACACTTGGCTTGCAGGTTAAAGAGATATTTATATGGTTTGAAACAATCTTCCAAGATATGATACAAAAAGTTTGATGCATTTGCATTGAATTTGGGTTTTATTAGTGTGTAAGGGGGAATTAATGGATCGAGATTAGCATCAATAAAATGAAATCAAAGCAAAAGGATAAAACCCAACCTACTCATGAAATGCAATTTCAATAGCTATGAATTCAACAAGCGAGGTTAACACAATCAAAATGAAATTCAAATGAATTCAAACTACATAATCTTACCATCCCATGTCAGAGTGTATTCGTGTTGATCTTGATATGTTTGATTTCTCTTCAACACAAAGCCTTCATGGCTTGAAAAAGCTCGATAATGATGATGATGATGACCTAGAATGCAAGATTTTTTGCTCAATTTTCTCAAGAATCACACTAACATGACCTTTCCACAAATTATCCAAATTCTTTGCTGATAGTAATGATAATCTACCTTTACTTCACCCATAGTTGATCGATTAGGATCAACAACATTACATACATGTTGTGAACCAATTCAAGAACAATGAAGCTATCATTGAGTTCATGTGACTTCAAAATGGTATACCACAAGGAGATCATGAGGGTTTTTTCATAGAAATTGAACAAGGAGCCTACTTTGGAGGGCAGATTACATCCTCTAGTTGCAAAATTGAAATGAAAAATATAAAAATTCAAATAAGATCCCCTAGGGAAAACCACAATGTGGCTCTATTGAATCATAAGAACGAAAAAACAAAGAACATATATAAGGGTGAAAACCTCTTTAAGGCACTCGAGGATGGTGGATTCAATCTACCCATCACATTATCAAGAAAAATTAGTAGTCTTGGTTGAAGGTTATGAACCTATCAAAGCTAGATCAACAGAGGTACCTAAGGTAACATATCATGCAACTTCCTTAGATTTTGAGGAAAGAGTCTACTTCTCAACATTCATCAAGGAATGTAAGATCAAATTCGCTTGGAGATATGTAGATATGCTTGGGATAGATACAAATTTAGTGGTACATCATCTAACAATATTTCCTACAATGAAACCAGTTAAACAAAAGCTTCAAAAGATGCACCCATAAATAACATTGTTAGTCATGGTGGAGCTACAAAAATCAATGGATGTTGGATTCATCAGAACTATAGATTATCTCGAGTGGGTATCCAAACTTGTACCAGTGTCAAAACCCACTGGGGGCATACAAACCTATATAAAGTTCAATGATCTCAACAAGGAATGCCCTAAGGATGACTTTCCCCTTCCCAACATCAACATAATAGTGGACCTAATTGTTGGCCATGAAATTCTTTCACTAATGGATGGTTTTTTGGGTACAACTAGATAAAGATAACCCTTGAGGATCAACACAAAATGGATTTTACCTATGCTTGGAGAACTTTTGCTAGAACTTCATGCCATTTGGCTTGAAGAACATGGGTGCTATATACCAAAGAGAAATGACTACTGTATTCCATGACATGTTGCACATCACCATGGAGGAATATGTAGATGATATGTTGGCTAAATCAATCAAAAGACAAGAACACCTAGCTAACTTAGCTAGGATATTTGACAGACTAGAGGAATATAACTTACATCTAAATCTAAAGAAATGTGTGTTCAGTGTAACATCTGGGAAACTATTAGGATACATTGTATCCAAAATAGATATCGAGGTGGATCCAACTAAGGTCAAGGCTATCTTTGAAATGCCTCCCCTGAGAACATTGAAATAGCTACACAGTCCATAAGGAAAGCTTCAGTCTATCAGAAGGCTTATTGCAAAGTTAGTGGATAAATGTCATCCATTCACACACTTGCTCCATAAAGATGTAACATTCAAATGGGATGGCAAGTTTGATCAATATTTTTATAGACATGTAAAATTGACTTGACACCTATCACACAACCTTGAATGACATCAAACAACACTGAACAAACTCAAATGACATCAAACAAAATTGAACAACATCAAACAACATTGAAAAACCTCAAACAACATCAAACAATATGCAACATCGTAACACCTCAAAATCATCACATAACACCTTAGAATGACTTAGAATCATCCTATAACACTTCAGAATGACTCGAGATCATCTCAAAACATCTCAAAATGACTCGAAATCATCTCGTAACATCTCAGAATGACTCAGAATAATTTTGTAACACTTCAAAACATCTCAGAATCATCTCATAACATCTCAGAATCATCCCGTAACATCTCAAAATGACTCAAAATCATCCCGTAACATCTCAAAATGGCTTGGAATCATCTCGTAATATCTCATAATGACTCAGAATCATCCTGTAACACCTCAAAATGACTCAGAATCATCCGAAAACATCTCAAAACAACTCAAAATCATCCTGTAATATCTTGAAACATCTCGAAATCACCCTAAAACAACTCATAATCATCTCGTAATGTCTTGGATCATCTCAAATAATCTCGTAATCACCTCAGAACATCTCAGAATTATCTCGTAATATCTCAGATCATCTCGAAATCATACCACAACTTTCTACATCGCACCATATTGCATCACATCATAAATGAAATAAAGTATGATTCCTTCATCCATATCAAATTCATACATCAAAAAAGAAGAAAAAACACATATAAAGATACATCATCATATTTCACCATCACATTACATAAAATGAGGCTGAATCAAAGAAGGTATATCTCATATATATCATCATCAAAAAGGAATATGTCATAAGTACATCCACAGTGACACAAGTGTGATAGGAAAATACAAAATCATAACATATATATGAGGTCTCGACTAGACCAATAAATATATATAACACACATATCTAAAAAGTGCCTCTGCACCATGAAACAACATGAAGATCAGGTACCAAAAATAGTAAAACCCTATTAGGATGGAAAAAAACACTTCTAAAAACCAAAATGATCTGGTTGTCTCATAGAATGATCACCTACACCGACACCAACACCGTCACTGCTATCACTCGTAGCACTAGGCTCCCGAAATTTTGGATGCCAAGAGGCCCTGGTAATAGTAGCATCATATAAAGTCTAATAATAGGTAGATGCCTATAGATATCGATCTCGCTCATCTCGCATACCATCATGCTCTGTCCAGAGAGTATCTCTCTCTGCTATTAGTAATAGTACTTGAGACTCTACAACATGTCATCTACCAATGTCACTCTCTCGATCTGCCTGAAGAGAATCTCTCGCTGCTATCAATAATACTACATGAGCCTTTGTCGCATGCAGTCTACCAATCACACTATCTCACTCAACCCTTAGAGTGTCTACCAAAGCCTCTGCTGCCTGTTGCCGTGCAATCTCTGCATCTATATCCAAAGTTATATGAGCTAGAAATAAATCAACATCCCTAGCTAGTGGAGGAGGATATGGAACCTATCTCTGACCCTGTGCAAGAGGCACCTGCACATCCTAAAAATCCTGTGCCTCATCATGTCGAGCTCGACCTAGTTGCTCTGCAAGAACCTCAGTACACTCTCACTCCCTGTGATGACCTGTAATGCTTGCTCTTCCCAGAACGGGATGACCTCTAGGATTAGTAAGCCTCAAAGGCCTACGTCATACCCACCACTCCTCATAATCACGAGTAGTGCCTTGATCTGCCAGTCCAACCGACCAACCCCAACCAACTGGGACAAGTGCTACAAACTCGGCAATAACGATATCTACATCAACCTAGATACCCCATACACGGGCCTCTCAACAAGTACAACGAATTAAGCGAGCCTCATACGCATCAGGAACCCACCCCTATCTCTCTCCGAATTGGTGACAAACTCGCTATGGTAGATAATACTCTATCACATATGATGAATGACCAAGCAACCAATAGATCTGTCAAAAGTACACAAGTTGATCTGCATCCTCTGGCCAAACCTCGTAGCTCATATAAGGTCTCCATACAAAACCAAACATCTCATCAAACACACAACACGAATAATGCAGGTCCCCACACAAAGTGTAGTGCATAAAGTTCCCATAACGATAATAGTATGGATTATCTAGAGAATGATCCTGAATACCATCTAGATGAGTCACTACAATATGCTCCCACACCATAGAGTTTTCATGCACCTGTCTAGAAAACCTGAGCAGTTGTCTGAAAAGTCTGAGCATTTGTCTATCAAGAAAACTGCATAATTGTTAGAAGAACTGCACTTTTGTCAGAAGAACTGCACAATTGTCATGGGAATGGCAACTTTTTCTAAAACCTGTGCATTTGAGTTTTCACAAAGTTAGCATTTGTTTTTCTGGGTTTTAGCAATTGTTTCTAGAACTGAGCAGTTATCTTTTTCCTATTCTGGGCAGTTGCTTTGACGGACAAGTGCATAGATCTTGCACTCTTGTAATGGGGTTTTTTACTAACTATCATTTGTTTTTGGATATGTAAGCATGAATTGACAAATCTAATGCACTATTCCATTAAATTTAACATCTTTATTACAAGGAAGATGATCGGTCCAGGATTTTTTGATCCACAAGAATTCTTTTTATTAACTTAGGAAAAAAATTCATTTTGGTGCTCTAAAATGAACAACAACAAACTCACATTTGATTTTGGTGTTGTTAAAATAAACCAATTTTAAAGATTTCTAAGTTAGGAATTTTCATTTTGGTGCTTGTAAAAAGAACAAAAACACTTCAATTTTTGGGCTCTAAAATGAACACATTTCATGTTTTCATAATTAGGAACCTTTAAATTTTGGTGCATAAAAAGAGCAAGAAAAGTTTTCCATTTTGTTGACACACTCATGTTTTACATTTGTTGACCAAGATAGGACAAGGAATGCCTTTCTTTAAAACACCTCTATTGGAGCTCATAAAAATGAACAAATGTTTCTTTATTATTTTTCACCATTGCTATCTTAATTGCTTGATGTCCTAAACATTTCGTATTGGTGTAAGTTAAAAACAACTTTGTTTTTCTTTACTCACAAGTTTTTGGGGATAACATCGCTTGAGGTGTTTAAAATGAATCAATTTTCTATGGATTTTTCACTATGCATTCATTGATTGGAAAAGATAAAGTGTTTTATCTTCTCCCCTCGCACCCTTTGGTGAACTCATTGCAAGGTCTCAAAGCACGTTTACTAGCGGGCTATATTAAAGGTTGTGAACTCGTAAGAAAGTAGCTTCAAGCTGTGCTGACAACATAGTGCACCTAATCCCATACCTTAAATGGAATGAGAACGGTTAAAGAGCCTTAAGTGGCTAGCCGGTGAGTGTCAAATTTCTGCATTCACAATTACCACTAAGAACCAAATTATTTTAGAGGCCACCCTATTATCCAAAAATAGTTTCTGAAAGTGGTGCATCAGAATATACTTTTGAGAAGTTACTTGCCATGTGTGACTAAAGGCCCACGCCATAAGTTGTATGTAAAATCGTCTCTTTGGAGCATGAGGTAGGCCTACCTAAGAGAATGGTGTCTATCCCCTAGGGTTGTAATTATTTGTTTATGTTAAACTTGGCCCATTACATTCAAAATAATTTGACATCAAATTCTATGTTTGATTTAAAGAAAAAAAACACATTCAAAACAAACACTGAATGAGATGGTTGAACCACAAACCCTTTGATTTAGTGCATACTCATGAGAGAAGACTTATGTTTTCACCCCTTTGAAAGGATCTTTCCTTAAAGGTTTCTGAACCATCTGGCTTTGATTTCAGGGTACATTAATCAAAGTTAACATTTGGGAACTATGGCTTGGGTGTTGTGATTTCACAACCTAGGTTATAGACATGAAGGTCACATAAGTCCATGCTTGCTGAGTAAGTCCAAGTGTTGTCTTATCACTTTCCATACTTCAAAACACATAGAAAAATCTCAGAGAGAGTTGTTCATAAAATCATTGTTCGAACCAAAACAATTGGAAAGATAGAAGGTCAAATAGTCCCACATCCATTATTTCCATCCTACCTGTTATAAATCAAAATCAAACAAACCATTGAGGTCATTCCTCCACTCAGACGTCCATGATATCAATAGTTACTTAGAACTCATAAAAAGTATAAGTAAACTTTCCCGCAACATATCTTCTAGACAAGGAAGTGGAATATAGACCTTAGTTCTTCAACATTTTAATTTCCAAGAAGTAGTATCATTCCAAAACAACACTCAAACCCTAGGGTCTTGAGCTTCATAGCAACCATCCCATAACACCATCAAACTTTATGACCATTTGGTGACCAATTGCCTCAGTTCAACAACTAGATCTTTTAGCACCGATCCTTCAACCTAGTCTCACATATATCAAAGGTGAAAAAAATGACATTATAAGAAGCTTAAGAACCTTCATTTTTTAGAAGAATGAAACACCTCTTCATTTTATCACCACATCAATTGTCCTAGATGAAGAGGAAGAGAAAGCTGACATAGCAGCAGAGAGACCCATATTACCACCACCTGCATGGAAATAATTATTGCCTTCATGATCTCACACAAGGTCAAGATCCCTAAGGTAAAGTCCACAGGTCATCATTTTAGACTTAGGCATCTAATTCCAAAGTCTCTCAAGAAACACCTCTTAGTGCTACATAAAAACATAAACAAATTGGTAGCAAACTTTTATAGACGTGCTTCCAAGGACAATATAGAGTTATATATGTTCTTATTTGGTCAAAATCCTGGTCTTTTTCATGATACTGAACTTCACTAGAGGAAGGAACCATATTTACATACCCACATTTAGGACAAAATCAAGTCTTTAGAATTTGAGTCAACTAGAGAGTACACCACTTTCCCACAAGAGACCCAAGTTGTTTATGACAACCATGAGATCACAGTATAGGAAAAATATGGAAGCCAACAAAAATACCACCAGTATCCAACCAAAAAATGCCATGAATGATGAGAGTAGCCCTTGGGGCTATAGGCCAAGTGACCTTGAAACTCCCCAGAAGGGACCAACATACAAAGATACTTTCATTAAGGAATAAATAAGCCACAAATAGAAGGAGGTTATGGAACAAGGTAACCAAGACCCAAACCGAGTGATTATAGAGGAGGTAAACGATGATGAAGAGATAAATGAGGAAGAAATTTTGAACATTCTAACAACCCCAAGGTTCTCAAACTAATGGACAGGTTGTTAAGAAAGAACCCAAAATCCTATTTCTTCAAGTTAGCACAAAGTGGTGCTAAATTACCCGTGGACTTCAATGTAGAAGCTCTCAAAGACCCCAATCTTATTCCCTTAGGGGAAAAATTTGTTGTGAGACAAATAAACCAACCTCCAGAGATGCCGAATATGCCCCCCATGTTCTCACAAAACAACGATCAACCCAAAGAAAACCCCTTGTTCAGGAAACCAACTCAGGTTGAACAAGAAAAAATTGCACAAATGTACCAAGGAGGGCCATCTCAATATGAACCTCAAAATAACAATTCACCTCTTGGGAAATATATACCTTAGAATACATCAAGTGTCGACCCTTCCTAGAACAACCAGTATCTTCAACAGGGTTGAACACAGGGTCCCCCTCAGAATAATCAGTGTCTTCAACAAGGTGGAACACAAGGTCCCCTTCCAAACCAACAATACTATCAACAAGGTGTCCCACCAACACATCACCACGGTAACTTTCATTTTAGTCCTACCTAGTAGGGTGTGCCACAAAGCACCCTCAACCAGTCATCCCAACAACAAGGTGTCCTACCAACACATCATCAGGTTAACCTTCATTTTAGTTCTACCCAGTAGGGTGTGCCACAGAGCACCCTCAATCAGTCATCCCAACGACAAGGTGTCCAACCAACGCATTATCAGGGTAACCTTCATTTTATTCCTACCCAATAGGGTGTTCCATAGAGCACTCTCAATCAATCATCCCAAGAACAAGGTGTCCCACCAACACATCATTAGGGTAACCTTCATTTTAGTCCTACCCAGCAATTTATGCCATAAAGCACCCTTCTTCAGTCACCCCAATAGCAAGGTGTCTTGCCAACACATCATCAGGGAAGCCTTCTATATATTCCGCCCCAACAACAAGGAGTTAACCCTACTTATACACAACAAGGAATTAACCCTCCTTACATCCCATATGGCTATCAAGGTCCTATACCTTCACAATACCCGGTCTATAACCAAAACAATAGGGAAACAAGGTTATCACATACAACCTTCACAAACACATATACCCAAAATGGAGATGGAACTAAGGCTAGATGCTATCACCCAAAAAATAGAACATATGCAGATAGAAAATAGAAGAAGACTTACACCATGCAGGAAATTTGTCCGTTCCCATTTGATTTTTCCATCACGACACTACCCTTCCCAAAAAACTTTGAGATACCCAGATTTGAAAGAAAGTACAAAGAAGTAGGAGATCCAGTCGAGCATGTACGAGACTTCTTGGTATCATGTATGGAGGTATAGAATAATGATGCCTATCTCATGAGGCTCTTTCCATGCAGCCTTACAAATGATACTATGGAGTGGTTCACTCGTCTGGAACCGGAAATCAAATTTTTTGATGAACTGTCTAGCAAATTCATAATCCATTTCGCATTTAACATAGAACAAGATTTCACCATCACCAGTCTATCCAAGATAAAATAGAACCCATGAGAGTCCTTCACCTCCTACCTACAGAGATGGAGACGCAAAGCAAGTTGGTGCAAATGGCCTATTCCAGACAAGGAATTGGTGGATATTTTCATCACGAATGTCTTGCCTGAAATAAACTACTGACTCACTATGCTATGTCCTATAGACTTTAAAGAAACAATCAAAAAGGGGTTACATATTGAGAGAGCTCTCATAGCAAGACAAACAACTCAAAAGACAATCTCTCTAGCTCAAATGAGAAACCCAAAATCTGGGCTAAAAATAAGAACATCACAAACAATGGAGTGGTAGATGCTAGAGCAGTATGGAACACACAGAACACAAATCAGAGTAAAAAATATGTGGCACAAAAAAGCTATGGTCCCAACAACACACAAAGCAACTAAATTACCTATCCCAAGAACAATCAAGTTGTAAACCAACAGACAAATCAGGGAGGGCAATAGAGGCAATATGATCAACCTAGGAGGCAATTTACTGTATTAGGTAAATCACTTGAAATAGTTATGCACAAACTAGTAAAACAAAACCTCATCAATAAAAGCGACCACCCAAATTATGAGGAACCTAGCTTTAAGACACCATGGTACAATGAGAAGGACTTCTGTGATTTCCATATGATCAAAGGACATACGACTAACAATTGCATGTGCCTCAAACATATCATTCAGGATTTGGTAGACAAAGGGGAAGTAGACGCTGATCATCAGATCAAAAACAAGGACCTCCAAATATACTATATTCCGATTCCAAACTATGCTAAGAGGAACGATAACGGAAAGGGACAAGCATACCATAATGCTAATTACTGATATAGTGACACAATTTTAGGAACCCTCTCATAATTTGATGACAATAGGTCAAATGTAGTAATAATATGAGGAGACAACAACTGAAATATAACCACCCATCGCAGAAGAGTTACAATACAAGGAGCACCTCCCAAACCCACAATCAAGTCACCAAGCGACTACAACATTATGGAATAGTTAAAGAAGACACTCACCCTCATCTCAATCCTAGAATTGTTAAGATTATCACCCACACATAGGGAGATATTGGAAAAATATTTGGAAATGTCAGTCCCTAATGACCTCGATCCCAGTCAATTCCAAGCCATGGTTGAAAAAATCACTGCAAGTAATCACTTAGTCTTTTCAAAGAAAGATTTACCACAAAGAACATTCCACAATCAAGATCTATACATAGAGGTTGGTGTTCATAAAAACATGGTCAAAAGAGTGTTGATAGTTAATGGTGTAGGTTTAAAAATTTGTACCTTAAAATTCATAAAATAGCTGGAGTATTTCGATGACATGATTGAAAAAGGCAAGAGTATCACCATAAGGGCCTATGATGACTTGGAGAGAAATTCTAAAGGAACAGTTAGGTTTCTAGTGCAAATAGGACCAGCAATAACAAAAACTACTTGTCAAGTACTAGATCTTGATTTACCATACAACCTACTCCTGGGACACCCTTGGATCCATGCATTACAAGCAGTCCCTTCCACTTTCCATCAATGCCTAAATTTTCCCCATGAAGGAAAGGAAGTAACACTATATGCGGATCCCGAATCTTTCCATTTGTGTGCGAAGTTGGAGGAGAAATACAATAAAATCTAACGTGTGCCTAGCAATGATATAGCCTTCCATTCCTTTTCATATATTGACCCTTCCATGCTACCATCAACCTCCACCAAAAACACATCAATTGAACAATTAAAGGTAGAAGCCAAGATTCAAGTACTTGACAAAGGCAATGGACACACCATTTTAACTAAGCATTCTGCATCAACATGCTTCCACCAACACCTAGAGTATATGGAGGTCCAAAAGATATCAAGATAGTACAAATGATAGTCAAAACCATTATCTTTACTAGATGGGGAGACATGAAAGATGAGGAAATATTTGAGGATCTTTCATTTATGATCTACAAAGAAGACCAAATAGAACCCAGAAAGCCACATCCCATTTTAATTGATCCTAACACTAGAGTGTATCAATTAGTCAAACAAATGGGATATAATGGAATAGGTGGCCTTGGGCTACACAAACAAGGCTGATCAGATCCTATCATAGTGGAATAAAGATAGAAGAATATGGGGCTAGGTTATAAACCGAAAAGTGCGATCATTCAAAAAATCGGATGAACCTCTTGGAAGAAACAAGAAACTTCTACTAGAGTTAAGGCACTAGATATCTACCATTTCATGGACAACGAATGACCCATTGAAGACTTATTCAACAACTTTAGAATTGATAGGTTCCATCTCCAGTACATTGAAACCATACCCAACATCTATTACCATTCTGAAACAGACTCTAACAAATATGAATGGGATTCTCCTTCCTTCATCACAAGATATGATTCCCCCAACTCTATTAATGTTGACCCAGATACCCAGTGGGAAAAAGACACTAGATCCATATTGAACCTTTCACCTAATTCTATAAGCTTTGTAGACCAAGATGATAGTCTCCCACTCTGTTACCCACAACTAATAGATTGGGATCAACGACAACATACACCTATTTTGGATCAATTCCAAAATGATGAGGCCATCGCAGAGTTCATGGGACTTTGAACAAACATAACAATAGGAGATCACAAAGCAGGGTTTGTCATGGAACTAGAAGAAGAGGCATACTTTGATGGAGAGATTGAATCTTCTAGTTGCAAAAATGAAAGAAAAAACATAAAGATACGATCCCTTAGAGAAAACCACACTGTGGCTCTATCAAATCCAGAAAAGAGAAAAATAAAGGACACATTTGAAGGTGAAAACCTCCCAGAGGCACCCGAAGATGGAGGATTCAATCTCCCCATATCAAAGTATTAAGAAAGATCAACACTCCTTGTAGAAGAAACAAAATCTATAAATGTTGGTACAACAGAGGACCCAAAGATAAAATAGTATGCAACATCACTTGATCCCAAGGAGAAAGAAAATTTCATAGCATTCATCAAGGAGAGAAAAGTAAACTTCAGCTGGACCTATGCTGACATGCCTGGACTAGATCCAACATTAGTGGTGCATCATCTAGCCGTCATCCCTGGAGAAAAGCCTATCAAGAAAAAACTCAAAAAGATGCATCCCCAAATAGCATTACTAGTGAAGGTAGAACTAAAGAAGTTACTAAATGTGGGTTTTATTAGACCCATCAACTATCCATAATGGATATCAAACCTAGTACCAGTGTCCAAACCTAGTGGGGGCATAAGGATACGTATAGACTTCAGAGACTTGAAAAAAGCTTGTCCAAAAGATGACTTTCCATTACCAAGCATTGACATGATTGTGGATCTAAAAAGAGGGCATGAGATACTATCCTTGATGGATGGTTTCCTAGGATACAACTAGATAAAGATCTCTCTAGATGACCAACAAAAAACAACATTCACTTGTGCTTGGGGAACTTTCTGTTGGAATGTGATGCCTTTTGGTCTGAAGAATGCAAGAGAAACTTGTTAAAGAGCGATGATGACCATATTTCATGACATGCTACACACAATCATGGAGGACTATGTGGATAAAATTATAGCAAAGTCAATCAAAAGGGAAAACCACTTGATAAACCTAGCAAGGGTATTTGATCGATTGGAACAATACAATATGAGACTCAACCCTAAGAAATGTGTGTTCAGAGTAACCTCTGGAAAGCTATTAGGGTACATAGTGTCAAGAAGAGGGATAGAAGTGGATCCTTACTAGGTAAAAGATATAATGGAGATTCCTCCACCAAAGAAACTCAAACAGTGGAAGAGCCTACAAGGGAAGCTACAATCAATCAGGTGATTTATCACACAACTAGCAAACAAATGCCACCCTTTCACTCATCTCCTACACAAGGACATCACCTTCAAATGGGATGGGAGATGTGACCAAGAATTTCATCAAGTCAAGGAGTACCTACTTACTCCTCCTGTACTCATGCCACCAGTTCCAAAAAAGGAGATGATACTTTATGTGTCTACCACACAAGAAACATTGGGAGCTCTCCTAGAAAAACTACATGATAACAATAAAGAAAGAGAAGTTTACTATATCAATAGAAAATTGGTGGGTTATGAACTAAGATATTCACCCATTGAAAGAGCCCATCTCTCAGTCGTGTTTTCAATGCAAAAATTGAGACATTACATCTTAAACAAAAAAGTGAAACTAATTTCAAAGGTGGACCCACTCAAATATTTACTAGAAAAAGTAGCCTTAACAAGTTGAATAGACAAATGGGTGATGATCCTGAGTGAATTTTATATACATAGATAAGAGAGCTATAATGGGATACGTCATAGCAAACCAACTAACTGAAGCACCCATAGATGATCATAAACCTCTCATAGTGGATTTTACAGATGTGAGTGTCTTGACGACATAACAGATAGGCCAATGGAATCTGCACTTTGACGGGTCCCATACTCAACATGGTTAAGGAGAAAGTATTTTATTTCTCACACCATAGGGAGATATTATACCCAAGGCCTACAGGATTACATTTCCCTATACAAATAACATTTCAGAGTATGAAGCTCTTATCACGGGGCTCAAAATAGCGATCAAATGGAGAAAGAGCTACATGTCTTTGGAGATTCCCAGCTAGTAATCAGACAAGTGAATGAAGAATACCAAACAAAATATGAAAAATTTCTACCATACAAAAGGATGGTGGACAAATTTAAGGAGTATTTTTCCAAAATAAACTTTGAACAGGTTCCTCAGATTAATAACAGAGTTGCTGATGCAATGGCCACCATAGGCTCACTGCTTGATATTCCTCAAAACATGCCTAAATATCAATTCCTCATGGAACAACTACTGGTGCCAACATTCAACATCCCAGAATAAAAAATGGTATGTGTTGTTTTTGGTACTAACTCCCCATGGTACCAAGATACTTTTGGGTATATCCAGGATGATATCATACCACTTGACTTAATGACTACTTAGAAGAAAACCTTCACCCATAGAACCTCCCATTTTATGATCTTAGGAGAAAACCTATACCATCGTAGCCTAGATGGTATGTTACTCTGATGCCTTAACGTAAAATAAGTAAAAATGGCCTTACAAGAGGTCCACGAAGGTATTTGCAGATCCCACTCTAGCAGACCTAACTTAGTCCAAAAGCTACTTAGAGCAGGATACTATTGGCCTTCCATGGAGCAAGACTGCATTTAACCTTTTAGAAGGTGTCAACAATGTCAGCAACATAGTGATCTAGTTCATGCACCAACACAAGAGTTGAGACCGATCACAACACCATTGCCTTTTTCACCATGGGGATTAGAATTAGTAGGTAAGATATCACCCACTTCATCCAATGGGCATAAATTCATTATCACCACAACAAAATACTTCACAAAATGGATAGAGGCAATTCTATTGACCTATATTACTAGAAAATAGATATCAAAATTCATTGTGAATTATCTCATTTGTAGGTATGGAATCCCGTAGACAGTTGTAATAGACAATGGAATCCCATTCAAGAATCAGGATGTCCAGGAACTCTATTCCAAATTCTCTATCCAACATAGATTTTCTATGCCCTACTATCCTCAAGGAAATGGTTGGGCAAAGGCATCCAATAAAATAATCCTAAAAAATATTGAAAAAGACTGTCAATGATACCGGTTGTGATTAGAATTTGCAGCTAAACCCAACCTTATGGGCTTATCAAACCAGCATCCACACACCTACTGGAGCCACACCTTTTTCCTTGGTCTACAGATCAAAATCTGTGTTACCTATTGAAGTTGAAATCCTTTCATTGTGAGTCTCACTAAAAAGCATGACCAACAATGAAGAATAAAAGGTATCTAGATTAAATGAATTAGAGCTCCTAGTTGAAAGGCGTTTGAGCACGTTAAACAATCTGTAGATTTATTTGAATCGGCTCAAATGAAGCTATGACAAGAGAATCAAAGACAAAAACTTTCAAGTTGGTGACTTAGTCCTCAAGGAGAATCAAAAGATACAATTGAATCAAGACGACAAGGGTAAATTTGAACCTAACTAGCTAGGTCCATTCATCATAACAACAAGTTATTGCTCTGGGGAATATCAGTTGGCTACTCCTAAAGGAGAACCTCTAGTCGAACCGTTGAACAAAAAACACCTCAATAATTTCTATGCATAAAACATGTCAGAATACCCCAAGCAAAAGGGTAAAAATCCAAAAAATGGAAAAAAGAGAAAAAATACAAAAAAATCAGAAAGCAAGAAAACTAGTAAAGAGAAATAAAAATGTTCTTTGAGTGAAAACCACTTTGTGGTGCTCCTAGAATAGGTACCATAGTGAAAACATGGAAAACAGGTGCTATGTATGAATAAAATAGGCATTATTATCTATCGACAGTGTTTCGTATCATCCATCCATCCATTTCATGAAACATGTGTCCAACCATGGATTTTCACTGATTAAGATAAATCATTTTATTGGGGGAAACTTCCTGAAGCTAGTCAAGGATTAGATCTTGCAGTATTTAATCATGGTAAGAAAACAACAAAAATCAAAACCTGCAAAACGCATAAAAAACAAAACATCGTTGGGGTATTCCTTCACTCAAACAATCTAAGATATCAACATTTGCTTGAACCTCATGACTAGTCCAAGTGAATTTCCCTCAACATATCCTCTAGACACAGAAATGGGATATCAATCCATGCTATCGATGTTGTTTACACAAAAATAATTCATGCTTTTAATCAAACAGTCGAACTACGTGGTCTGTGTGTGTACAACATAGGCAAGCCTTATTATCCCTTGAGACCCTAGGTCAGTTCCCTTAGGTTTCCAATATGCTTTATTTCAACTTAGTCGATAAATAGAAAATCCCAAAAAATATATACAATATACAAAATCCAAAAACATTCACAAAACAAAAATTTCAAACCAAGAAAACTATGAGCCTCTACGTATAACGTAGGAAAGGATTATCTTTGATGAGCCCCTGAGGCCCTAGGTTAGTCCCCTAAAAAAAAACAATAAAAACAACATCATAAAACTTAGAAAAACAAAAGGCCCATCCCATAATCAACATCCACAATAAATGTTTCAACCATAATAAAACAAACCATCCCAATCACCCTTTGAAAAAATAAACAAACAAACAAAGCAAACATCAACAACTAGAATTTTCAAGCAATAACAATCACATAAGAATTGACTATAAACAAATGAAAACAAAGCCAAAGTATCAACTACCTATCTTTTTAAACAAATCCCAACAACATCCTGAGATATGCCTTAATGGATCCATTCCTACAATAGAAATGATCAATAACGGATAATAGCCACACCCTAAATAGATATGGCAAGTGATATTGCAACTTTGATGTTATCTTTTTGTGGTCTTACATTTTGTGATTTTTTTTATTGACTCATTCCCAGGATCTCTCAAGGATGTCCATATAGATTTAGAGAAGAAGGAATGGGGGAAATTGAGTGTCATTTCAATTTTTTGTTTGTAAGATATTTTTGTAATATTACCATGGCGAATACTTGCTTTATTAATTATGGAAGCTGTATTAAAATTGTTCGTGAAGCAGTTACATGTTAGGTGTTCTATACCTCTCTGTGACTGGTCCGAAATGTTTTTTTACGCAACCTCCCCTATACTTCAAACAAAGTTTCTGCATGCCTGGTATGAATAAAGATACTATTTTTGTCGAGTCAAAGACCATGCAATAGATACAAAGTCACCTTGATAATTCATACCCTGGTGCATCATATCTGTTCACTACATCAAACAAGATTTTTCAAATAGTGAAGTCTCTAAAGCGAAGCAAAGTCATCACATCAATCACTATCCATTATCATATTTCTTCTAACTAACATCATCAATTCTATCCATCATCATAACTAACAAACATCATCATATTTATTCTAATTAAAATCATCATATTTTTTCTAATTAACATCATCATTTTTCTTCGAATCTCTATTTAACATCATATTTCTTCTAATTAACATTTATCATGTATAACACATCATCAGTACCATATCCATACTGGATCCACAAATGTTATCAATACATATCATGATGATAATAAACCAAATAAAACATCATGTGGCATGTACGGGGAATTCATTTATCAACATATATCACATCATAAACAAAAAAAAGTATGATTACTTCATCCACATCAAATTAATACATCAGAAAAGAACAAAAACACATATAAAGGTACATCATCATATTTCACCATCACATTACATAAAATGAGGCTGAATCGAAGAAGGTATATCTCATATATATCATCATCAAAAAGGAATATGTCATAAGTATATCCACAGTGACACAATTGTGATAGGAAAATATAAAATCATAACATATATATAAGGTCTCGACTAGACGAATGAATATATATAACACACATGTCTACAAAATGTCTCTGCACCATGAAAAAACATGAAGACCAGGGACCAAAAATAGTAAAATCTCAGCAAGATGGACAAAACACTACTGAAAACCAAAATGATCTGGCTGTCTCACAGAATGATCACCTCCACTAGCACCAACACCATCACTTCCATCGCCATCGCTCGTAGCACTAGGCTCCCCAAACCGTGGACGCCAAGAGGCCCTGGGAACAATAGCATCACATAAAGTATGATAATAAGTAGATGCCTGTAGATACTGATCTCGCTTAGCTCGCATACCATCATGCTCTGTCCAAAGAGTATCTCTCTCTACTATCAGTAATAGTACTTGAGCCTCTGCAACATGTCGTCTACCAATATCACTCTCTTGATTTTCCCGAAGAGAATCTCTCTTTGCTTTCACTAATACTACCTGAGCCTCTACTGCATGTAGTCTACCAATCACACTATCTCGCCCAACCCTCAGAGTGTACCAAATCCTCCATAGCCTATCACCGTGCAATCTTTGCATCTCTGTCCAAAGTCATCTGAGCTAGCAATAAATCAATATCCCTATCTGGTGGAGGATCTAGAACCCGTCTCTAACCCTATGTAGGAGGCACCCACGCATCCTAAAAATCCTGTGCCTCATCATGTCTAGCTCGACCCAACTGCTTTGCAAGAACCTCAACACACTTTCGCTCCTCGTGATGACCTGTAATGCCTAATTTTCCCAAAATGGGATCACTTCTAGGATCAGTAAGCCTCAAAGGCTTCCGTGGTGCCCACCACTCCTCATAAATGAAAATAGTGCCTGGATTTGTCACTCCAGCCGACCAACCCCAACCAACTGGGGAAAGTGCTACAAACTAGACAATAATAGTATCTGCATGAACCTGGATACCCCATACATGGATCTCCTGACAAGTCTAACCAAAATGAGCCTCAAACGCATCAGGAACCCACCCCTATCTCTATCCAAACTGGCGAAAAACTCAGTCAGGTAGATAACACTCTATCATAGATGACAAACAACCAAGCAACTAACGGGTCTGTTGGCAGTACAGAAGCTGATCCACATCCTTTGGCCAAACCTCACAACTCATATAAGGTATCCATAGAAAATTGGGCATCTCATCAAACACATGGCACCAATAATGTAGGTCCTCAGGCAAAGGGTAGTGCATAAAGTCCCCATAACGATAAGAATATGGATCAGTTAGAGAATGATCTTGAATACTGTCTGGACAAGTCATTGCAATATGCTCCCACGCTCAAACATGCAGAAGTGATACACCTGCAAACAATGAACTCCCGCCCCAATACACCACCTCATTCATATCTCGACAAATGTGAACAAGAAAATAGGCACCCTAGGCATATCTTATACCATGCTCTAGCATACTCTCAATACAAGTACCCCAACCACTACAAACTGTCAATCTCGTCTATCAGGCACAAGAAATCCTAATACTAGGCTGCAAAGGACAAGAACGATATGGTTTGCACTATTAGAAAAATTAGATAAATCAATCTCTATATCATGAACACCCAAGTTTGTTGCACCTAACAAACAGTACATAGCACATACACCTCGTCAAACCTGGTACGTAACAAGATCACCATGAATAGGAAGATGAAGAATCCTCCACACATCCTTGAGGGTAATAGATGCCTCCCCTGTAGGCAAATGAAAAGAGGACGTCTCAGAATGCCACCTCTCCACAAGAGTGGTCAACATCATTGTATGGGTCCTAATCGGAGGCATGTAACAGATATAATGTAATCCTACAACGTCAAGAAATTACCACTCTCATGCACCAAACTGGGTAATTAGATCTAACATGTGATGAGAACATCTCTCTCTCATCATCATTGGTTGGAGATTTTCCTACAATCGTTAACAAACATGATGTTAGTATTTCACTCTAAACATGCAAAGCAAGAAAAAATGACACAAGCATGATGACAAATGAAATTTATGATGATAAACAAACACAAGCTTGGGTTTCACTCTAAAGCAACAATAAATGACACAAGCATGATGACCAATGATATTTATGATGATAAACAAACACACGCTAGGGTTTAAAACACAAGCATGATGACAAATGATATTTATGATGATAAACAAACACAAGCTAGGGTTTAGAACACAAACATGATAACATATGACATTTATGATGATAAAAAAACACAAGCTAGGGTTTAGAACACAAGCATGATGACAAACAACATTTATGATGATAAACAAACACAAGCTAGGGCCTAGAACACAAGCACGATGACAAATGAAATTTATGACAATAAATGAATACAAGCTAGGGTTTAGAACAAAGCTAAAAGGAAAACGACAGACGAAGAGTCAATTGCTAGGTTCTGGGACAAATTCTCAAGAAAAGACAAATAAAAGCACAATTTCAAGACAAAAGTGCAGTTTCAGGACAATTACACAAAAATGTAGGCATAGTTTCCTGATAAGAGCGTAGTTTTTAGATAACTGTGCAGTTTTAGAACAACTTCTTAAGACAAAAGCACCAGATTAGGACAACTACATAGTTTTTGGATAAATGCATAGTTTTCACCTGACAAAAGCGCCAAAACTGAGACAACTGCACAAGAATCTCGAGAACAATGTTATTGTCTACCAGGACTTCGTACACGCAAAACGAGAATGAAAACATGATGAAAGAGAGGTGAAAAGGTACATACCTGAGCACCGATGCCTGAAGTCCGTCTATACTCCTAAACGAGCTCATAACGATGTGGGGAAACCTCAAATCTTGACATTCTCCCTCAAAAATTGACAAAAAATGGAATCCAGAGACAAGAATTAGCAAGAGGAATAAAGCACAAATGAACCAATTCAAAGACAAGATTGCGTATATAACACCTCAAGGAAACCCTAATTTCATCTAGGAAACCCTAATTACACTTGGGGAATCTTCCTACTTTCAAATTAGAAGCTCTGAATGAGAAACGGTGCACATATTGATATAACATTTCATCTGAATACATCAAAACAACAATACAATAGTGTGAAGAGCCTGACCTGAAAACTTGAAATTTTTGGTCAACCTCTCAAGGGGGCAACACAGAGTCCTACCATCATTCCATTGAACACTAGGGAATAGTGGGGCATAATTTTTTTTCAAAAAACTTAATCTTAAAGAAAAAATATTTGAAATAAAACAACCAGTACATTGTATCAAAGAGGAGCAAAATGTAGAAATGTGAAATTGACTTGAGACCTATCACACAACCTTGAATGACATCAAGCAACACTGAACAACCTCAAACAACATCAAACAACATCAAACAACATTGAACAACATCAAACAACATCGAACAACCTCAAACAATATCAAACGATATGGAACATTGTAACACCTTGAAATGACTCGAAATCATCTTGTAATACCTTAGAATGACTTAGAATCATCCTATAACACTTTAGATTGACTCAGAATCATCTCGTAACATCTCATAATGACTCAGAATCATCTCGTAACATCTCAAAATGACTCAGAATCATCTCGTAACACTTTAGAATGACTCAGAATCATCTCGTAACATCTTAGAATGACTCAGAATCATCTCATAACATCTCAAAATGACTCAAACTCATCACGTAACATCTCAGATTGACTCAGAATCATCTCTTAACATCTCAAAATGACTTGAAATAATCCTGTGACATCGCAGAATGACTTGAAATCATCTTGTAGCACATCAAAATGACTCGAAATCATCCCGAAACATCTCAGAACAACTCAAAATCATCCTATAATGTCTTGGAACATCTCAGAATCACCCCAAAATAACTCAGCATCATCTCGCAATGTCTTGGATCATCTCAAATCATCTCGTAATCACCCCATAACATCTTGGAATTATCCTGTAATATCTCAGATCATCTCAAAATCATACCGCAACGTCTCCACATCGCACCACATCACACCACATCAAAACGAAATCAAAAACCCTAATTCCTCTATTAATTGAATAATACATTATTTAATTAATTCACTTTTTCATCATTTCAGACAAATTAAATAAATTTCATTTATTTAATAAAGTCCCAAAAATAGTAATTCCTCTATTAATTAAATAAAGCAACATTATTTGATTAATTCACATTTCATCATTTCGACCAATTAAATAAATATCATTTATTTAATAAATTCCTAATCCCACTTTATTTCATCTTGATTGATTAAATAGCACCAATTATTTAATTATGTCGCTAAATCACCATATTTCCATAAGTGGATTAAATTATTAAATAATAATTTAATTACTACACTTTCCCTCCAAAATTTGAATAATTAAATCAAACTATTCAAATCAATTATCAAAAATCAAGTCAAACTAATGCAACTTTGTTTGCAAAAGTCAAACTTGAGTTGCATGTTCAACTCCAAAAAGGAATTAATTAATTAAATCAATTAATTCATATTCCTCACCCACTTTTTGATTAAGAAAATTACGATTGTTGACTAAGCAATCTAATTTGTTAACTAATCAATCTATTCTATTAACTAAGACATCACATTGCTAACTAATCCATCACAATCTTGACTGATCAATCTATTCTATTAACTGATCAATCACATCCCTGATTGTCCAGTCTATTTCCCAATCACACAAATTGTGCAATCAACTTTGCACAATTTTCTCAAGTCTAAGTCCTCTCAACACACTTCAACCATTGATTTGGATATTATTCAAAATGATTTTGATAGTCCATTTCAAATCTCATTTTGTATATAACAAACCTCTCTGCTCACAAAAAAGGATCAGAGAATCAATATACATTGAGCAATAAAGTGTTGTCAAGATCATCCTTGAGAGAACTTCATTCCTTCCTTTGATCAACCAAGAATTCATCTACACTTTGCACACAAACTTTAGAGGCTTCGTTGTGATAAGAGAAATCCAACATCAAGCGAATACACTCTGCTACAGGATGGTAAAAGCTATCTTTTACTTTTATTTCATTTGGTAATTAGTAGATTCCTCATCATGTTTACAATAGTATATTTCAATCTCATATGTGTAGGAGTTTTTAGATTTTAGATTTGTGCATTTTGGCTGTAGAGTATATTCCTTTGTCAAATTGCTTTCATGTTCTTCCCGAATTAGAATCTAACGTCCTTTCTCACCCTCACATAATTTTCAATAAGTGAAAGACTATTGACTCAATCCTCTAGTATTGATGCCCCCGATTTAGGATAAATCAATGATTTTATATGTATCCACAACAACATCAAATTTGGGATCTCTATTGGCACAACTTGATGAAAAGAACAAAGAAAGAGTAGTTTACTACATCACCCATATCCTAGTTGGCTATAAGTTAAATTATACACCCATTGAATGAGCATGTCTATCCATTGTCTTCATAGCACAAATGCTTAGGAATTACATGTTAAATAGACAAATCAAGTTGATATCTAAAGTAGATACCTTGAAATATCTCTTGGCAAAAGCAACTCTTATAGGATGAGTCGCTAAGTGGGTCATGATACTTAGCGAATTTGACATAGAATATGCTGAAAGGAAAGCCATCAAGGGACAAGTGATAGCAGACCAATTAGTAGAAGCACCAATTGAAGATCATCAACCACTCATAGCAAAATCTCAAGATGAGAGCATCCTACTAACAACTTAGTCAACTCATTGGACTTTGTACTTCGATGGATCCCATACTCAACATGACTTAGGGGATGATATTCTATTTCTTACACCACAAGGGGACAATATACCCAAAGAATATAGGATTTCCTTTCCTTGTATGAACAATATAGTTGAGTATGAAGCACTAATCACCGAGCTAAAAATGGTCATGGAATGGAAAATCAAGGAACTACAAGTCTATGGTGACTCCCAGTTGGTCATAAGGCAAGTCAATGACGAATACCAGACTAAAGATGAAAAGATCATGCTATACAAGAGAACAGTGGATAGCTTCAAGAAATAATTTTTGATCATCATCTTTGAACAGATCTTAAGGGCTAATAATAAAGCTATCAATGCTATGGCCATGATTGGTTCACTCCTTGACATACCTTAGAATGTTCCTAGATACAAATTACTAGTGGAATAGTCTCTTCTACTAGCATTCAATATCTCAGAATCTGAACTTGTGTGTGATATTGTTGGTCCTAACTCACCTTGGTATAAAGACACATTTGCCTATATCCAACATGAAATCATACCACCTTACCCAATAACCAATCAAAAGAAAACCTTTATCTACTGAACTTCATGATTTACCATCCTTGGAGATACCTTATACCACTGAAGTTTTGATGATACGTATTTCAATGTCTCAATATGAAAGAAGCACAAATTTCCTTGCAAGAGGTACACAAAGGCATTTGTGTGTCTCACTCTAGTAGACCTAACTTAGTCTAGAAGATGTTATGAATAGGGTACTATTAGCCATCAATGAAGCAAGAAGCATTTCATTATTCCAAGAAGTGTCGTCAATGCCAACAACATGGAGATCTTGTGCATGCACTTGCACAAGAGTTATGTCCTATCACCACCCCATGGACCTTTTCTCAGCGGGGGATTGAATTAATAGGAAAGATATCACCAACCTCATCTAACAGACACAAATTCATCATAACTTCCACAAAGTATTTTACAAAGTAGATAGAGGCTATTCCTTTAACTTATATCATAGGGAAATAAATAGCTAAGTTCATTCTAAACTATTTGATCTATCAATATAATATCCCATAGACTATCATAACAGATAATGTAACTCTATTTAAGAACCAAGATGCCCACGAGATCTACTCAAGATTCTCTATCCAACACTGTTTTTCAACACCATATTATCCCCAAGGAAACAAACAGATTGAAGCATCTAATAAGACCATCTTGAAAATCTTAAAGAAGACTGTTAATGAAGTCGACTATAATTGGTACCTACCACTAAACCAAAGCTTATGGGATTATAGAACCAACATCTACACACCTACAGGTGTGAATCCCTTTTCCTTGGTCTATAGATCTGAAGCAATATTGCCTATAGAGGTTGAAATCCCATTTCAGAGAGTATCATTGAAGGATCTTGTTAGCAACGAAGAGTATCAGGTATCCAAACCCAATGAGTTTGAACTCCTAGATGAAAGATGCTTGATTGATTTGAACCATATTTAGGCCTATGAAAATAGACTCAAGCAAAGCTACAATAAGAGAATAAAAAACATGAACTTTCATGTTGGCAACTTGGTCCTAAAGGAAAATCAAAAGATCTAGCTGAATCAAGGTGAGAAAGGTAAGTTTGAGCCAAACTAGCTATGTCCCTACATAATTAAACAAGCTATGAATTTGGAGCATATCAGTTGGATATGCTAGAAGGAGAACCTCTAGCTGAACCTCTTAATAATAGTCATATTAAGAAGTTCTACACCTAAGCATATCGGAATATCTCAAGCAAAAAAATAACGAAAAAAGCAAAAAAATAAAAAAAGTCAAGAAAACAGTAAAGAGAATTAAATCATCCTTTGAGTGAAAACCACCTTTTGGTGCTTCTAGGAGCGGTACCATAGTGATAACCTAGTAAATAAGTGCTACATTTGAATAAGACCTGCATTCTCATCTATTGACACAATCATCTACTATCACATCCACTCCATCCATCACCGTAATAAAACATACACCCAACCATGGCTCAATAAATGATCAAGTGTTTGAACCTTGTTGCACCATCTCTATCCACCATCTATTTTAGCTACCTATCCCTAATAAACATAACCTTATCCCAAATTGTGGGCAACCTCCTAAAAGTGGTAGAAGATTGGATCCTTGTTCATCCCAACACTCGTAAAAAATTATCAAAACAAAATTAAAAACATCCAGATAAATATCGAAATAAAAAACATCCAGATAACTATTAAAATAAAAAAAATCTAAAAAATCATCAAAATTCAAAAACAATCATAAAACACAAAATCCCAAAAACATTGTAAGCCATCTCTAGATGAGTTGTATTGAGTCAAAATAATTAAACTACATTTTCTCTGCATGTAGAATGTAGGCAAGGCCATCATTGATGAGCCCCTAAGGCACTTGGTCAATCCCTTTAGGTGTCCCTCTTGATCATTAAACTTGGTCGAAAATCCAAAAATAAAATAAAATTCAAATATCTTATCAACACTCCAAAACATTCAAAAAATCAAACAAGCCAAAAAAATAGTGTTAGTCATGGTCAATCGATCTATGCTATCTCTAAGCTTAAATGTAGGAAATTCCATTAGTTGATGAGCCCTCGAGGAAATAGGTCAGTCCCCTTTAGGTGTTTGTCTTGGTCTCTAAATCTCTCAAAAAGCACAAAAAAAACTAAATATCATAAAAAAAACATCAAAAACAACATCAAATAACCTCAAAAGCACAAAAACGTTCAAAAATCTTAAAATTCCTATCTCCGTCATTTGCTATCTGCAATAAAATCTCCATCCATAATAAACAATCATCACCTTCAACCTTTGACAATTCAATCAACAAGCAAAGCAAACATTGAAATCCAAAATTTCCAAGCAAAAAAATCATTGAGGCTTGATCATTATCAAACTGAAACAATGCCTAGGTGATAACTACCCTACCTTTTGAAAATCATCATCAACATCCTGACATGTGTCTTAATGGATAAATCATTCCTATAATAGGCATCATCGATGGATAACATCATGAAACATCAAAACATATATGACAAGTGATACTACAACATTGTTTATCTTTTGTGATCTTATCTTTTGATTTATGTTATTGTCTTAGTCCCAGGGTCTCTTGAGGATGTCCATGAAGATTTAGAGAGGAAGGAATGGGGAATTGATCATCTATTTCTATTTGCTTTATTTTTTGGATGTTTTTGCAATACTACACATATCTTTGATCAACACACACACGTTCTTCAAGCTTTCACATGCACAATGGAGGCTTCACATTGATATGAACAACCTAACATCTTCACGAACACACTCTAACATGCGATGGTAAAAATACTTATTTTAAAATTCAATTGTGATTATTCTTTCAATTTTATTCTTGAATTCGTTGATTTTTAGTTTCATTTCATGATTAATGGGCATAAATCATTAAGGTTTTGTTGTTTAGATCAATCTCTATTCACTCAATTTGATTGTGTTCACATGATCGTGATTTCCCCCTTACACATTCTGGCATGCCCGGTGGGACCATGGTCCTTAGCACTAATCATTTTATGAACTAATTTTGAAGTTATAGGTTCTAGAAGCACACTGGAAAAAATTTCACACAGAAGCTACAGGAATTTTGGTGCACTTGATTTCACGTTTTTCATGCACTTGACCTTTTTTTGGCCGCTTCTAACTTTTTGTTGTGCTTTTGCAAAAATACAAAGGTGCACTTGAGTTTTTAAGCTAGTTTTGTTAAAAAATAGAGGTTTCTTTTGACTTTTTCGTTCAGTTTTGATTTTTGATAGAGGCTGCTTTTGAATTTTTTGTTTTCTTTTGCTCTGTTAAGTTTTATCAGAAATTTGAATGTTTTTTGATTTCTAACACTAATGGGTATTGATTTGAATGTTTTGATAGGTGCTAAATTTGTTTATACACGATTTGGAGAGGTATGATAAATGTGTATCCAAGAACCATTAACACGTTTATTATAGAGAAGGCGAACGACCGAAGATTTTAAGTTTTCAAAGCTTTGATAGTTAGAAAAATTAATTTGGTGCATAAAAAGAACCCCACAAACAAACACTTTCATTTGGTACATCTAAAAAGAATCTTTCAAATCTTTCTTAGCTTAGAAAATGTTTTAATTTGGTGCATAAAAAGAACCCCACAAACAAAAACTTTCAAATGGTGCATCTAAAAAGAATCTTTCAAAGCTTTCTTAGCTTAAAAAATGTTTTAATTTGATGCATAAAAAGAACCCCACAAACAAACGATTTCAACTGGTGCATCTAAAAAGAATATTTCAAAGCTTTCTTAGCTTAGAAAATATCTTCAATTGGTGCATTAAAATAATCCCACTAACGAACGCTTTCAATTGGTGCTCTAAAAGGATTATTCTTTTCAAAGCTTGATAGAACAAACAATTCCTTTTTGGTGCTCTAAAAAATATGTTTGATTTTGTTGACCAACACTTTTTATTTTTGATGAAGAATGCATGATTTATTTTGTTGACCATTAAAACAGGGTTTTAGGAGAAAAAACTTTGGTTGGTGCTTAAAAATTAACAAATCAAATTCTTGTCTTGCATATTGCATTATCTTTGTTTGAAATCTAGAACATTTCACTTAGGTGAACATAAAAAGAACAATTGCTAGCTTGTACACACCTTTACTTTCATAATTACTTTCTTTTTTATTTTTATTTTTTTAGGATTAAAATGAACATTACGATGAAGTGTATATAGTGTATTTCATGTTTGGAAAACTAGGTGTCTATCCTCTCCCCTTGCACCTTTTCGATGATCTTGGGTGAAAAAAAGCATCTTGAGTTTCACACACTTTGTTTCTTCAAAGCATACCTTTAGAGGGCCTACCTCCCAACTTGTGAGAGTGAATGACCCAATCGGTACTTTGTTTTGGTCTGCTATATAAATTATTGTGGGTGTGAGGAAAGTTCATCACCCACTTGGTGTGGATTCTCTATATTGATGAATGTCTCCATCAGTATTTGTGTGATACATAAAAAATCACAAGGGTTGGGAGACCTCTTAATTGTGTGAATTATCGCATGCATAGACATCAATTATCTTGAAACATGACTAAGAAACAATGTTTGTAGAAGCCACCCCTTTTATACAAAGCATTCTCTGAAGTGGTGCATCAAAACTTTGATTCCAAAAAGTTACTTACCAAGTTTGACTTATGGTTGAGCTTAAAAACCTCTCCATTCATTGCATGTAAAATCATCCCTTTGGGGCAGGAGGTAATCCCATCTAGGAGGAAGTGTTTATCCCTAGGGTGTACTTTTTATTCACAAAAAATTTCCAAATCTATTCGGTTACTTTGAAACATCAAACTTTGTGCTTGAATACAAAATGAAAACATCAATACAAGCACTCAACATGGTTCTAAAACTATAACCCTTTTGACTCAGTGAAAATCCTTTGAAAAGAGCCATATATTTGCACTCCTAAAGGATATCTTAAAACAATATCTTTGAAGGTTTTCAGATATTTAGGCTCACATTTCAAATCGCATTAAGGAAAAAGTAAACATTGGAAACTATAACTTTGGCATTTATACCTCTATGATCTTTGAGCTTTCATGGAGGGAAACATGGTTAAAGTATAAAAATTTAGGTCACATAAGTTTTGATTGTTGTGTTTCATGACATCACTTGCCAAATATCATAATAGATCAAACAAAATCATCCAAAACTACAAAAAACATCCAAGTTGCTACCAAATACTGAAATTGGGAAACAAATCTACATAGAGGCCACTTTTGCTTCTACTTGTGCCACACTTGACATAAAATTGGTCACAACCGACCTAAGAAGCTCAATTTTTCTCTCTGTCACATGACACCTTCTGATGAAAATCTACCACACTTGATAAATTGAGCGCACTTGCTATAAAACTGGCCACACTTAACCTTTTTCTGCCGCAATTGATAAAAAATACTGGCCATAAGTGACTAAGAAATAGCCACTTTTTCCAAAAAAATACTTTCACCTATGTAATTCACTAGTTGAAAAAAACTACACACAGAGTCCGCTTTTGAGAAAGCAAGTTGCAATTGCTCTCTTATTTTTACCACACTTGCCAAAAATCTAACCGTAGTTGACATTTTCAGCCATTTTTGCTTCAAAACTATCACTTTTTCTCTATTTCCTATTGAAAATAAAAAACCAATTCAAAACTAGTTACAAATCCTTTGAGAGCAAAAACAATTAGACTCCTGAAATCGATCATAAATCATATCAACCTGTCATCCAAATTTAGCACCTCATCTTACTTTTAGAAATCAAAATCGAAACAAACAAATTGAATCATTCCTTCACTCACTTCTAAGATATCAACATTTGCTTGAACCTTAATGCTAGTTCAAGTAAATTTCCCGTAATATATCCTCTAGAAAAATAAGTGAAATATCAATCCAGGTCCTTCAAACATTTTGAGTTCCAAAAATAATGTCATTCCAAAACATCACTCAAACCTTAGGGTCTTGAGAATCACAACAACAATATCAAAACACCATATAATTTCATCATTCACCTTATGACCATTTGGCATCTGATTGCTCCATTTCAACAACAAAACCTTACACAAGCTATCATACAACCAAACTTTGAGTTGATTGAAGGAGAAAACACACACATAATCAACACTTTGAGGAGCTTCATATTTGGGAAAAAGGAAACACCAAACCAGTGGAGAAACATAGCTAACATCCTAGATAAAGAGGAGCAAAAAGCAGATGTCATGGACGAAAGACCCGTATTACCACCTCCCACATGGAAATAGACATCATCTTTCAAAAAAATAGAAAATCCAAAAAAACAAACATAATTTCATTTCCTTAAACTAGAAAATCCCTAAAACAAAGCATTTTATTTTCATAGTTAGAAATGACCAAACGTTCACAAAATCTTGGCACTTGTTTATGACAATTATGAGATCAAAACATAGGAAAAATATGGAGGCCAATAAAACCAATTCTAGCATACCCCCAACAAAAACCACAAATGATGGAAGTGACCCATAGGGATATAAACCAAGCGACTTTACGATAGGGTATTGAGCATCATAACATCCCCAACGACATGTCAACATCAATCTATTACCCAAATAAATTTTATCAAGGGTCACAACATCAAGTAGTGAAACAACATCAAAGGTTTCAAAATCACCATCAAGAACTAAATATAGAACAAAAATTTGCCATAAATGAACTTGAGAAAAAGATTAAGGAACTTGACCGAAATTAAAATATGACATATCACTAATACCATGTTCACCATCTAGGCATTGCATATTCAACAATAGATAAACATCATTCCACAAACACCCTCAATATCCACATCAATAACACTTCCAATATCATCAAAACATTGATTCATATCAACAACAAAGTCTATTTCCACCAAATCAAGTGAATCATGAACATCAGTGGTCACAATATCAAAATCAACAATATCCACATGAAAATCATCAACTACAACATCAACAAGATTATCAATCTCAAAACCAACAAGAAATTCCATCTCAAAAACAACAATCATCTCCACCACAAGAAGCCTCACAATCAAATCGCACTACTAAACATGAGTAAAATCCTTTAGGGGAGCCAATTGAGGGTGTGTTAAACCAATTAGTCAATGCCAAACTTATCACACTTCCAAAACCACCACGAAATAGTGAGCCCACCATTAAATTCCCATGGTATGATGACACGACCTATTGTAAATACCATGGAGTAAAAGGTCGTGATGCATCAAAATGTGTCACACTCAAAAATCTCATCCAAGACCTTATTGATCAAGGAGAAATAGCTATTGAAGACGACATTCAAAGGCTATCTACTAATGAAAAAATTGACAATATCTCAACCTCAAAAGTTAAAAATAATGATCAAGAGCTATCTATCACTGATCCCATTGATAATGTCTCTACATCATCCAATGATCAAGAGGAAATACATGAAGAATTTAGTCCAAAGCACGATCAAACTCAATCACACAAGTCTAGCAATGATCCGGTCTAAGATTTATTGAAATCATTCAATCTCATGATAGTACATATTGATGATCAAGGCACTCTTAATCCAACACTTATACCCAATGCAAAAAATCTAAGCCAAGAGCTATCACCCATATGTCCACATTTTGAGGAGATCCAAGGATCCTTTACAAGAAATCCCTTCTATGAAATTGATCCATATCAAGAGCACGAAGCAAAGAATATAGAAGATAATACCACACAAATTCAAGTTCAGAAATCCCTATCATCAAAATACTATAATGACTTGGTAGATATCTTCCAAGACATCCAAGGTTTTCCAAAAGAAGAAAAAATCCATACACCAAGCACACATATATATACCCATGAGATGCCTACTCCTAATGGACATGTAGATGATCTTCATCGATAACAAGAGTCTCATACTCTTGATATCATAAACAAGGAACAAGAGTCACTACTCTTAGTATCTTTATGCATGATCAAAGTATAGCATAATCCATAAAACTATCAAAAAATGATCAATAAGAAGCATTAAAATCGGAAACATCCTCCAGGAAGATTCAAGACATCAAGTGTGAAAATATGGAGCACCGGTATCTTAAAATCAGAAAAGATAACTGGTAACCCTGAGTAGTAGAGCATTGGGTATACAATATTCAAAGAAGCACCAATATATTTTGGAGGGCCATCAAAATATGATATTTCATAGGATCAAATTGAAGATATAAATCAGGAAGTTATCCCACATATGAAGGATCCTACCAGTGAAGAAGCTATCACCTTTAAAGATCCACAACAAAGTAGAGAAGGATTAACACCTTGTTTCCAAGGTAAATTATATCCTACACAAATAATTTTTTTCAATAGTTGCATTATCAAGGTAGAGGATTAGGCCTACATGAACATGGTATCCTAGCACTAGTGCAGATTTTTGAAAATCCTAAGCATCAAGGTCTTGGTTAATCAACAATTAAGGGATCTAAACATATCAGTGATACCTCTATAATACTGGGGGAAACTTTATCTAATAGAAACATCAACATAGAAATCATGAAGAGTCCTTATGATGAAGCCACTACTAATGCTACAACTAGCCATGGCATGAATCGTTATCCATGCATCTATCAACTCTCTGATTGGGACCAACAACAAGAGAAAAAGCTTTATCCAAGAACTAAACAAGTCATTGAAGCAGAAGAATCAGTAAAAAAAAATGGACAAGAAAAGTTAAAATGGATACAAAAGAAAAAGAAAGAAAATCATCCCTATCAAACTCCATTAGTTAAAGAAACCATGGGGAAAAATAAAAAAGGGAAGTTCATCCATCAAAAAAGTCCAAAATTACAAAAGAAACCTTCAAGAGCAACCTACAAGGTATACCAAGAAGTTGGTGCCAATCGAATCTCCATATCCGCACCTCGTTGCTCATCATCCCAATTTTGGAAAATAAAAGGTTTCAAACTGTCGACCAATCCATCTAAATATCATATCCCTCAACAAATTTCACCATCCATGATATCAAACCCTCGCATTGACCATCTATTTGTAGCAACTAAGGATTCTAAGGGCACTCTATCATGATGTGCGCATCAAGGTAAGATTGACTTCGATATCAACAAAGAAGACAAGAATTTCCAAAGGTTGCACTCAAGCGCCCGTATTTTAGCAAAACAACTCCTCCAAGAAGGATATTGTTAACACATCATGACTGCAACAACAACCATATCAGAACCAACAATATCTATATCAACACCACAAGGTGTTCAACATGAGAGAAAATTGTCATCATGATAAAAATCTAGTAAACAAGCATCTTGTGTCACATCAAAAGAAGAAAAATATCAAAAGAATAGTCAAGAAAAAAATCATCCTCCAGTGAAAACCACTATGGTGGTGCTTTGGAAAGGTACCATGATGAAAATCTGACAAATAAGCGTCATGTGTAGAATTGAGTTTGTACATGCACCATTTCAGGTGGAAGCATCTTAGCTGACCCATAATAAATCCAATATTTTTATCCAAATCTAACTTACCTTGATCTTGAAAAATGTTTGGTGTACACTTTACACTTGCTTATGGAAAACATCTTGACATGGGTCACTATCATTGACCCTATCCTATTTAGTATTATATGAGCCATGAGGCATTTTCCAAAAGGGCATACTCTATCCAAACATGTTATCCTATCACAAGTCCATCACCTACATTGCTAGAAACTGGGGGAAATTACTTACATATTGCTTCAAAATAAATATTGATCTATGTCTCCTTGCTCACGTTGTGAACTAGGCATTGTCCCAACAACAAAGTATCCCACCAATGCACCACTATGGTAACCTTCAATAAAATTCACCCCAACAACAAGGTATCCTACCAATGCACCACCAGTGTAACCTTCCAAGCACGTCAAAATATCCCAGGAAAAAGGGTAAAAATCAAAAAAAAAAGAAAGAAAAATAGTAAAGATAAGTAAAACATTCTTTCAATGAAAACCACTTTGTGGTGCTCCTAGAACAGGTATTGTAGTGAAAACCTAGCAAACAGGGGATATGATTGAATAAAACTTGCATCTATCAATGCTATCTGAAGCATCCACCCACTCTTCCCATACTAAAACATGCGTCCAACAATGTCTTGATGAATTATTACATATTGAACCTTGTTGCTCCATCAACATCCATATCTTCTAGAGAAGTATTTTCTTGAACTGGCAAAAACTTCTCGAAACTGGTCAAGGATTAGATCCTTGAGAATCTCATCATGATCGAAAACTATCAAAAACATCTAAAAAACTATTGAAAATCAAAAACATCCAAAAAATGACAAAATCAAAACAACTTTTGATTATTTCTTCACTCAAAACTCTAAGATATCAACATTTTCTTGAACCTCATGGCTATTTCAAGTAGATTTCTTGCAACATATCCTCTAGAAATAGGAGTGGAATATCGATCCAAGTTAGCAATGTTGTTTAAATGCCAAAAATATTTTATGCTTTTGAGTCAGCACCGATCGAACTACGTGGTCTCTACGTGTATAATGTAGGCAAGGCTTATCATCTCCCAAGGCCATAGGTCAGTCCCTATAGGTATCTATCATGGTTCATTTCAACTTAGTCAAAAATTCAAAATCGAAAAACATTTGAAAAACAAAAAAGATCAAAACATGTTCACACCAAACCAAGTGAACTACAAGCCTCTATGTGTACAACGTAGGCAAGGATTATCTTGGATGAGCCTCTGAGGCCCTAGGTTAGTCCCCTGAAAACAACAAAAAAAACATCATAAAATTCAGAAAATCAAAAAGTCCTAAATCCATCATCACAATCCGCAATAAAATTTTCATCCATAATAAACAAATTATCACATTCACCCTTTTGACAAAACAAACAAACAAAATGAGCAAACACCAAAAGCTAGAACTTTCAAGCAAACAATAACAAAGATTTGATTACAAAATGGATGAAAAACAACGACAAAGTGTTAACTACCTATCTTTTGACAATTCACCAACAACATCTTGAGATATGCCTTAACGGATCCGTTCCTATGATAGACATGATCAACAATGGATAATAGCCCCAACCCAAACATATATGGCAAGTGATATTACAACTTTGTTTTATCTTTTTATAGTCTTATCTTTATGATTTATTTTATTGACTCATTCCCAAGATCTCTCAAGGATGTCCATAAGGATTTAGAGAAGAAGGAATGGGGGAAATCGAGTGTCATTTCGGCTTGTTTTTTGTAAGCTATTTTTGTGATACTACCCTAGAAAATAATTGCTTTATTGATTATATGGAAGTTTTTTTAAGACAATTCGTGTAGTAGTTGCATGTTAGGTATTTTATACCTCTCTCTATAATTGGTCTGAAAAGTTTTAACACAACCCAACCATATATTTTAAATAAAGTTTCTGTATGTTTTGTATGATCAAGAATATTCTTTGTATGTCGAGTCAAAGTCCTCACAATGGATACAAATTCACCTTGGTTATCAATATCTTGGTGAATCGTATCTATTTTCTACATCAAAAAGGATTGTTAAAAATGTGAAGTCTCCAAGCAAAGAAAAAATCAACTCATTAGTAACTAACAACATCAAAATTCTATCCATCATCAAATATGTCTTCTAACGTCCATCTTGCATCATAATATCATTAGTACTATATCCATCCTGCATCCACAATGCCATCAATACATATCATGATGATAATAAATCAATGAAAACATCATGTATCATGTATAAGGCATACATCCATCATATAACAACATCCATCATATACATAATAAAACATCATATATTATAATGATATATCGATCATCCATCTACATCATATGCATATTTTAAAAAATTATAAAAACATGTATAAACATACATCATCATACAACGTCATCCATAATCATCACAATAACACATAATGAAGCCAAATCAAAGCATGTATATCTCATATATATCATCATCAAAAATAAGAATGTCAAGTACATCAGCAATGAAACATGTGTGATAGGATAATACCAAAATATACATATATACGAGGCCTCAACTGGGCTGATGAATATATATACAAAATCATGTCTACAATATAAATCTCTAAATAGTAAACATCATAAAATATCAAGTATAAGTAAATTGTTGCTCGGTTGGAGGAGGAGGACTCGAAGGATTAGGCTGTGGATCAAGATCAAACTACCTAACAAAATGTCCACCAGATGTAGCCTCTATAGCAATACTAGGCTCACCAAATCATGACCATCGCTGCGCTCTAGGAGTGAAGGCATCGTACAGGTTCTGATAATATGTCACCTTCTATAGCAACAGATCTCGCTCAGCACAAAGACTATCATGCTTTGTCCTGGGTGATCCCACAATATTGGCTTACAATTTTTGGCCAAATTGGACATTGAATTGATGTTTTTAACTAAATCTTCACTTTTGGGCACCTATAGCTGCTAAACCATGAGGAATTTGAAGATGATACAAACTAGTGATTTGTGAAATTTTGTCTGTAGATTCTAAATATATTTTTAAATTTTTTTTTGAATTAGATTGCATTTCTTTTTCCATCTCCTTCAAAAACTAGTTTTTATCAGTAAACACCACCTTTGAGGAGTGATGCTCATCGTAAACAATAATTTCTTTTTTCTATGAAGGATAATTTTTTTTTTTTTTTGAATTTAGATTTGTAACTATGATATCTAACAATCTCATTTGATTTCATAGTGTTTTGTTGAATATTTTTTCCTTAATCAAGTTTCGAAGTCAAACCAATTACAATTTAGACATAGTGGAACCGTAGACAACATAAATTTTTTTGTATGTATCGAAATTCATTTTTTTTAACTAGATCAAGGACATCAATACCTATCCCAAACATATTTTTCAGAATTTTATTTTGATGATATACTATTTTTCCACATGTGCAGAATAGAGAGCTTGATTTTTGGTCAAAATCTATGTTTAATAAAACCAAAAAAATACATAATAAAACCAAAACATATTAAAATTATATTCGATGTATAGCTCCTTCTGAGAACTACCATCATCTAGTTGGGTCTGTGAAGTCTCCTTCATTTTCATCCTCAACCCGAGCTTTGAAAGACAAAATTTTGTAGAGATTTGGTAGAAGAGGAGGGGAAGGGGGGAAAAAGGGGGGTTCGTATGGACCTTGGTCTGAGCGAGCCCCCCTTCTTTTTGAATTTTATATTATCTTCATTTTTTAAAATTTCCAAAAAGTGGGTCCCATCATTAAATAGGGTTCACTTGAACCAGGGTCCATACAAACACCCTAGTTCGTGCGAACTCCTAAAACCAATTTTTTTCATGGGAGTGTTTTTACAAATTTCCTTCCTCAACAAAATTATAAATAAGTATTGTGGGATCACCCTCCTCAAGCTATCCCTCTTGATGGTAACAACCTACAACTATGTCTCAACAACTAAACGACACCCAATCTCAGTGTCTCTTTTCACCTTGAAGCCTTCTCTCTCCTGTCAAGCTATGTCTTGCTTTGAGTGAGTGTAGAAACCCACTCCTTCGCGGCCTGTCACCACAATATATTTCGCCACAATATATTTATGTCTCTCACAACAATCATCTGGGTTAACTATAAACATCCATCTCTAGGTGGTGGAGGACTTGGAACTTGTCCCTAATCCACCTGCATCAGACCAACCTATGCACCATCCTATTGGGCCCTAGCAAGCTGCTCAAAAATGATCTCCACATGTTGCCTCTCCCCATGATGATTGACAATGCCTACTTTGCCCATTGCGAGAACATTGGAAGGATCTGTAAATCTCAAAGGAATGTGTCATGCCCACCATTGATCAAAATCAGGATGAGTACCAGGATCTGCTAGACCCGCTTGCCAACCCCACACGAATGGGGTAAGAGCTCTGAAATCTACCACATCAACATCTCGATCCGCCTGTAGACCCCAAACACAGACCTCTCGGGTGGTATGACCAAAACAAGCCTCATAGGCATCTAAAAATTGACCTTGTCTCTCTCCAAACTGCTTGCAAACCTCGATGAGTAGATATCTCTCTAATAGAGAGTGCATGTGACCAATCAACCATCTAGTCTATCTATAATATACCAACTGCTCTTGATCATCATGCCATGCCTCATAATCTATATATAGTCTCCATACAAAAATTGGAATATCACCAAAAACACGGTGCCAGTAGGAAAGCTATCTAGGCAAAGTATAGTGCAAGAAATCTCCACAATGATAAGAATATGAATGCCCAATAGTATGATCCAATATACCATCACGCTAAGCAACTAGGATGTGCTCCCAAGCCCATACATGTAACAAAGAGACACTAGAATAAATAGATCTCCCTCTATGATATACAAACTCTTGCATATCTCTATATAGGTGCATAAGGAGACACGAGACCCACACATATCTAGTGCGGTGCTCGAACATATGCTCGATGCATATACCCATCCCATAGGAAACTACCGGCCCCGGCTATCAGGAATGACAAGTTCCATAACCAAACCATAGAGAAAAAAGTGAAACAAGATTAGCACTACCAACAAAATCCAATGTCTATCTCCGACTGGAGAACCTCCAGATGTCGCACACTAAGAACTCAGTGCATGGAATGGGTACCCCATCAAAAATAATATGTAACAAGCTCTCCATGAATGGGTATGCTAAGGATCCTCCACACATCCTCCAGGGTGATGTTTAGCCTCCCCAGTAGGTAAATGAAATGGTGAGGTCTCTGAGTGCCACCTCTCCACTAGAGCAGTTATCATTGTTAGAAACCAAGATCACCTGCATGCAATCACCTGTCACATGCAAAAGACATGAACAACCAAAAAAGATGTTCTGTAAAACTCAGAGAAAATATGCATTATTGAGAATCATTTATTACAAAGAGATCAATCCTTATGAAGGAGATCAAGAAACCCTAAAGGGGAAACCCTAAATGAAACCCTAGTGTGCACACTTAATAATTAATCAATTATTAATGTGCCTAAGTTTAGCTTAAGCAACTAAAGGAATAAGTGACTTAATTAATTAACTAGTATGATATAATTAATTAAGTATAATAACTTATTACTCTAACACCCCCCCTTAAGATGAACTTAGGAAGAAGCTAAAACACTAGAAGAAGATGCATACAAGCAAGGATGGGTCCCGACAACTAGGCCTGATCAGGTACCCATTTACAAATGCAAGAATGAGGTAGAGGAGGAAAACCCAGTGGGACAAAATCCCCCTACAATGAGATGACATGCTGCAAAGAAGCACTGGAAGAACTCTGTAGAGTAACACTAGAACCGAAATCTGGCAAGCAAGGAAAGATACTTCTGTCTACTACTGAAACCGAATGAGAGTCACTGATTGACTCAAGGAATCATGATAAAAGCAACAACAGACCCGATACCTCAGAACACTCGAAAAATCCAAACTGGAACAACCCTAGAATCTATGAAGTAGCAGTCGATTATTGAATGATGTATTACTGAAAACGAAGTGCAAAGATGAAAGGTGCACTTTCCCAACTACCAAAACATCCAAGTAATCTCCAAAACACCCATTAGGCCAAATCTAGATTAATGATAAACCTGGGATAGATACAGAAAAAAGTGCATGGACAACAACATAGAGCTCCTCAATACCTTTCCAATGCTGCAAAGGCAGTGAAAATCGGAGATCGTGGCAAAAAGTTATGAGCTCGGAAGTATAAAATAAACATCTGACTTCAAATAGAAATAAATGCAACTAAACAAAAAACCACTAAGAAATAAACTACACCACATAATAGTTCTCAGAACGAGCTTTCCGGTGATATCTCATTTGTCTGATTTCGATACCGTATGCCCAAGTTATGCCAAAAACAAAAAAAATTGCTCCTTGAAGGCAAATCAGGGCTAGGAGGGGGCAAAGAGGTCGTATGGCCGCTGATGTCATCATTTCAAGAAGCTTAAAATTGATGGCCATTTGGCCATCGCCACAAAAAATCAGCCCCTGGTTCTCCATAGAACCTTGGCGGGGGACTAGGGTCGGCCGGGGGCTAGGTGCGGAGCTCCTAGTCCCCCAAATGACCTCGGCGGGGCTGAAGGGGCCGTCGGTCAGTTGGCGGAGGAAGTTGGCGGCAGTGGAGGGCCAACGGCCACTGGGTGGCGGGATCCTACAACACTGGAGGCACCGACATGGATCCCCAAAAGTCACCAATTTTTTTTTTCAATTTTCGTACCTCGGAACACGTGCTAGGGAGGCTGTACGACCTCCCTAGCAATTTTTTTTTGCCTTCCGAATCAACTTCACCAAAATCAACCAAACCACAAGCATTCCTAGGGTTTTGAGGTGCTGCGAACGCGATGGTGACGTCCGTTTGAGCCCATAGTGTCCCAAAAAATTGGCTACCCCCAGATCTTGCAAAAAGATGCTTGTGGAAACCCTTGCACTTGAAACTCATTGAGAGGCCATATCTTCAGATCACGAACATGAAGCGGCAGGTCTGGAGCTCTGATACCATGCTAGAAACCAAGATCACCTATCACATGCAAAAGACATGAAGAACCAAAAAAGATGTTCTGTAAACCTCAGAGAAAATATGCATTATTGAGAATCAATTATTACAAAGAGATCAATCCTTATGAAGGAGATCAAGAAACCCTAAAAGGGAAACCCTAAATGAAACCCTAGTGTGCACACTTAATAATTAATCAGTTATTAATGTGCCTAAGTTTAACTTAAGCAACTAAAGGAATAAGTGACTTAATTAATTAACCAGTATGATATAATTAATTAAGTATAATAACTTATTACTCTAACAATCATCCCTCTATGACATCAGATGGTAGGCATATAACAAATGTGTCACAAGCCAACAACATCTAGCACATCTCGCTCTAACTCATGAAAACCATTGATCAAATCAAATAGATCACATGGTCATTGTTCCCTCGATGGGAGGTGATTAAGAACCGCCTGCAACCATTTAGCCCATGATGTTAGGGATTTACTTTGAAAACACAAAACAAATCTATGATGATGAAAAAATTGACTTAAAGCTACAAAATAGTCAAAAGCAATATTTTTTTGCAAAAGCGTTAAATTCAAGTGAAAGCAATGAATTTGTTGTCAAAATAAAAAAATAAAAGCAATAGCGAACATTTCAAATGCGAAAATGTTTTTCAAAAGTGTTAAAATTGAACAAAAGCGAACAAAATGAGGGAAAAATATCAAAAACAAAAAAATTAGGCGAAGGCAAAAACAAAAGCAAAATTCTATGTCAACTATGAACCTTTTAAGCAATTGTGAGAGAAAAATTCAAAAGCGAGCTATTCATAAAGATCAAAAGTGAGAAAAATGATGCAAAAGCAATAAACGCAAAAAATTAATGCATTCGCCTACTCTATCTTCATGCATTTATTACACAAACATGAACATATGAAAATGAGAAATGAAAGGGTACACCGGGGCACCGATGCCTACAGGCCGTCTAAACCCATGAACCACACTTGCGCGATGTGGGTCTCTTTGAATCCTCACCATAGCTCCTCTATAATAAAAAAAACAAGAAATCCAAAGGCAAGAATTCTTTATAGGCACAAAGTGCAAATGAGGTAATTTGAACCCTAATTACCTATTTTAACCCCCAAAACCCTAATTTTTACTTAGGAAACCTTGCTAGGTTGATATTAGGACCTCTTGGGAACATTTGAACTAGCAACAAAAGACCTATGGACTTAATTTTTCATCCTCCACACACCTGAACTAAAATGAAATAGTGTCATGAACTTGACCTTAAAATAAGTTTTTTTTTGGCCAACCTCTCGAGGGGGCAGCCCAGGGTCCTACCATCATTCCATTGACCGTCGGGGCACAGTGGGGCATATAAATTTTCTCAAATTTTGATCTTAACATCAAAATATTTGAAACAAAGCAACTAGTACTTTGTCTCAAAGAGGTGCAAAATGTAGACATGTAAAATTGACCTAACACTTATCACATGTCCTAAATAATATTTTATCATCATCAACATTACTATCACTTAATATCACTACATTTCACATCAATTGCATCAAAAAGACCATAATTTCTTCTATTAATTGAATATTACAACATTATTTAACTAATTCACTTTTTCATCATTTTTGACAAATTAAATAAATTTCATTTATTTAATAAAGTCCTAATCTAACTTTATTCTTCCTGGTTGATTAAATAACATCAATTATTTAATTATGTTGTTAATTTACCCTATTCCTCTAAATCAATTAAATTATTAAAGCATAATAATTTTACTATATCAAATTTCCCCTTAACTTGAATAATTAATTTAATTATTCAAAACATCATAAAAAATAAAACAAACAAATACAACTTTGTTTGCAAAATTCAAACTTGATTTGCATGTTCAACTCCAAAAATATTAATTAATTAAACCAATTAATTAATTATCCTCACCCACTTTCATGATTGAGAAAATTACGATCCCCTGATTGTTCACTCTATTCTCTGACTGACCCATCTATTTTGTAACAGATCAATCTATTCTTCAATCCTGTACAGATTATTTAATGTATTCCCTAAATCCCACTGAACACTCAAAATAATTTCTTCAATCACACCGATTACACAGTCAATTTGCACAAATTATGCCCATCTAAATTCTATCAACATCTTTCGACCATCGATCAAGGTATTTTATACGTGATCTCAAGCGTTCATTTCAAAACACAAAATCCATATAACAACCATCTTTCTTCTCAAAAACGAGAGGAGAATCAACCTATTTTACACAACGAAGTACTATCAAGATCTTAATCGACATTGGACAAAGCTTCAACACACATCTTCGATCAACACACACATGTTCTTCAAGCTTTGGCATGCACAATGGAGGCTTCACATTGATATGAACAACCCAATTTCTTCATGAACACACTTCGACACGGGATGGTAAAAACTATTTTATTTTTTATTTCAATTGTTATTGTTCTTTCAGTTTCGTTCTTGAATTCATTAATTTGTAGTTTTATTTTGTGAGTAATGGGCATGAATCATTAACGTTTTTCTGTTTAGATTAGTTTCTATTCACTCAATTTTATTGTGCTTGCATGATCCCTATTTCCCCCTTACTCAAACATCATTTGCATCATTAACCCTATTTTCCTCTATTAATTAAATAATCTTGAATTATTTAAATTAATTCACTATGTCATCACTGATTTAACATTATTCCTCTCGATTAATTAAATAATCAATTATTTAATTATGTCTCTAACCTTACTTATTCTTCTACTTTAATTAAATAGTTATCATTAATTATTTAATTAATCTACTTTCACTCTTCCAAATTCAACAATTAAATCAATTATTCAATTTCCCAAAATTCACTCAACATGGTCTATTAATAAATAAATTTTTAGTATTAAATCAATTTCTTCTTGCATGTTCCTCTCAAGATTAATTAATTATTTAATTAATTAATCATCCTCACATATTTTGATTGAACAAATCATGTCCATTGATCACTCAAACTAATTTCCTAATTCCCCCGATTACTCCAATCCCACTAATCATTCAATCCAATCTCATTGATTATCTAATCAATTCCTTTAATTGGATTAATCGGGTGAGTTAACTAATCAATCTATTTCCTCTCAATGGTCCTCAACCATTGATTGTGATATTTCATCTTTGAATCCCATTCGTTCATTTGAAATTCACAAATCTATAAAACAACCTTCATCCCTCTCATAATTAATCTAGAGAATTTGTGGAAAGATCATGTTAGTGTGATTCTTGAGAAAATTGAGTAAATACTATTGCATTCTAGATCATCATCATCATCATCGTTATCAAGCTTTTGCAAACCATAGAGGCTTTGTGTTGAAGAGCAATCCGACATCCATTATCAACACAAATACACTTTGACATGGGATGGTAAGATTGTGTAGTTTGAATTTCCATTTGATTGTGCTAACTTTTTTTGTTGAATCCATGGATATGACAATTGCATTTCATGATTAGGTTGGGTTTTATCCTTTTTCTTTGATTTTATTTGGTTGATTTCATTGATACTAATCCTGATCCATAATTCCCCCTTACACATTTCCATGAGTAGGTTTGATGCATAGTTGCGGTCTTTTTTTAGATTGATAGCAGAAAAATGCTGAAGCAAGAGTCACAAAATGCACAATAGTGGCTATGTTTTGATAATTTTCCGTTTGTTTGACAGTCTTTGATAAGTTTGAAAATTTTGATGTTTGAAGTCTGATGTTTTAGGAGATGCGTTTGATAGCAAGTGATGTATACAATAGACTAAAATTATTGCAATAACTAACTCAATGGTAAAGGGGGATATTTCATGGTCCTTCTTCCATTAAGATCCACTAGTATAGCTCAAAGAATATCAATCAAATTACACCCTAAGAAATAAAGGTACATTCTTTGTCGTAGGCTTACCTCACCCTCGAAAGAGTAATGAGTCTGAATCTATAAAGGGGTGAATAGGAAATATCAAGGAAATATATTGTCTTGATACTCATGGATTTGTAAAAGAGAATAAACTCTTAAGCCTTATGCCTGAACTATAAACTGAATGTGGTAAGTAACTTCTAGGAATGATGCTATTCCCATGCACTACTTTAAAGAATGTTTTAAAAAGACTTGGATTGTTTTCTAGATACAATGTGTGTAATGACAACTGTGAACACTAGAGGTATGCATCAAATACATGAGCCACTTAAGTCTGTATCCTATCCTGTGTAACTCATTACGTTCATATGAGGACTATGGCACTTTATGGAATTCACACCCATATTTGTACTACTTGCTTTTGCTTTTGTACACTTGATATAGCTCATTGGTAAATGTGCTTTTAGGGCTGCCTATGAGTTCTCCATTGTGGGATGTGTCCCATAAGGAGACCCATATCTAATAAAGGGATGACCAACAAAAAAATGTAAAGAGCACAAAGTGTTTCTCGTCACCCAAGATCGTCAAAAGATGCAAGGGGAGGGGATATGCACTTGGCTTTCCAATCACAGAAAACACAGTGGAAAATTTATCACAATAAGATTTTAAGCTCAAATAAAGTGTTATAGATAGCAATTTGTGTTTTAAAAGCACCAAATTCAAATGTTAGAGACTTTAAACACACATACAAATGCTTGAAAATAAAAGGATCTTTGAAGAAGGTGCTGCAAGATAGTTTATTTTCATCACAATTAGATCTTTAAGCCCAAATGAAATATTATAGATAGCAATTCATGTTTTTAAAGTACCAAATTGAATTTTTTAAAACATCCATACAAATGCTAAAATATAATTTGTTTCCATTGCAATTAGCTTTTTAAGCCTAGATGAAATGTTATAGATAGAAATTCATGTTTTTAAAGCACCAAATTCAAATACTAGAGACTTAAAACATCCAAACAAATGCTTGAAAATAAGATGATCTTGAAGAAGGTTTTGCAAGAAAATGCTTTAGTAGTTTAAGCCTTTAAGAGTCTTGGACCGTTCATCAACCCTATAAGTAAACAATTATTAGTTCAACAAAAATATGCCATCACCCTACAAGATCTACACCAACAAAGTCAAATAATATCACAAAACATAGCAAACAACAAGTGGTTAGGGTTAGATAAAAACTACGAATCCAAGAAAGTTTGTAAAACTGACATAAAATAAGAAAGCAATATGATAGTGGTCCTGCCACCTTCAATAGTGGCTTTGTAACTAGTATGACTGCAACTCTTTCAGAAAATATCAACAGTAAAATAGTATGATAGTGGTTTTGAACATGACGATAGTAGCTTTGTAAATGTCAACTAGTAAAACATAGTGAAAAACCTGCAAAACAAAAAGAACAATATCGACTAGTTTTAGTGATAACGACCAATTTTTAGGATGATCACGACTGAAAAATAGTATGATAGTGGTTCTATTTTAAATGAAAGCATCTCCATTCCTGCACAAGATTAAAACCTTTGTCAAAATGTCAGAAAAATATGATGACCATGACCAGGTTGATGCAATAACGAAAATACAACAATCATGTTTGTATTTTAGGACTATAGCGACTTGGTTGAAAAAATCGACCTCTATAAAACACGATAGTGACCTAGAACCTACAACTACTCACAAAACTTAATGAAAATGTTAGAGTTAAGGTTCTAGGTCCCACCGGGCATGCCAAAATGTGTAAGAGGGAATTATGGATCAAGATTAGTATCAATGAAATCAACCAAATGAAATCAAAGCAAAAGGATAAAACCCAACCTAATCATGAAATGCAATTTTCGTAGCCATGAACTCAACAAACGAAGTTAGCAGAATCAAACAGAAACATAAATTAATTCAAACTACACAATCTTACCATCCCATGTCAAAGTGTATTCGTGTTGATAATGGACATTAGATTGCTCTTCAACACAAAGCCTCCATGGTTTTCAAAATCTTGATAACGATGATGATGGTGATGATCTAGAATGCAATAGTATTTGCTCAATTTTCTCAAGAACCACACTAACATGACCTTTCCAAAAATTCTCTAGATTAATTATAAGGGGTATGAAGGTTGTTTTATAGATTTGTGAGTTTTAGATGAACGATTGAGATTCAAAGATGAAAGATTATGAACAATGGTCAAGGACCATTGAGAGGAAATAGATTGATTGGTTAACTCACTTGATTAATCCAATTAAGGGAATTGATTAGATAATCAGTGGGATTGAATTGAATGATTAGTGGAATTGGAGTAATCGGTGGAATTAGGAAATTAGATTGAGTTATTAGTGGACATGATTTATTCAATCAAAATATGTGAGGATGATTAATTAATTAAATAATTAATTGACCTTGAGAGGAACATGCAAGATGAAATTGATTTAATAATAAAAGTTTATTTATTAATAGACCTTGTTGAGTGAATTTTGGAAAATTGAATAATTGATTTAATTATTTAATTTGGAAGAGGGAAAGTAGATTAATTAAATAATTAATGATGACTATTTAATTAAATTAGAAGAATAAGTAACATTAGAGGTATAATTAAATAATTAGTTTATTTAATTAATCAGGAGGAATAAGGTTAAATCAGTGATGATATAGTGAATTAATTTAAACAATTCAAGATTATTTAATTAATAGAGGAAAATAGGGTTAATGATGCAAATGATGTTAAAAAGGGGATTAATGATGTTAATGAAGCGAAATGCAATAATGATAATGAAATTCATGCCGATAATGGAAAAAATAAAATTTAAGATGTGTGATATGCGTTAAGCCATTTTTACATGTCTACAATTAGAAGTGAGGAGGATCATTGTGTTTATATTAAGGTTATTGATGATCAGATACTAATCATTGTCTTGTATGTTTGATGACATGTTTTTTATGGGTAACAAAAAGGTGATGATTAGAGAAGTTAAGACTCAGCTTTCTAGCACATTTGATATGAAGGATTTGCGGGCTGCTAGTTATATTATTGGGATGGAGATCAGTAGAGATCAAGTACATAGAAAGATTTGGTTAAGTCAAAGTAAGTATGCTGATACTATTTTACAGAGGTTTAAAATGCAGGATTGTAAACCAGTAAATATTCCATTTTTGGTTGGTACTAAGTTGAGTTTTGAAATGTATCCTAATTCTAATGATGGTATTGAAGAGATGTCTAATGTTCCTTATGTTATTGTCATTGGTATTTTAATGTATGAAATGGTTTGTACTAGAACGGATATAGCCCAAGCAATGGGAGTTCTAAGAAGGTTTATGTCTAACCCCGATAAAGAGCATTGGACTTTTGTTAAAAGGGTGTTTAGGTACATATGATGTAATTTTTATTATTGTTTGGTTTATCATGGTATTGAAAATGTGGATAAGTCATTGGACATATAGGGTTTTATTGATGCAGATTGGGCAAGTGACTTGGATAGTCAAAGGTCCACTAGTGGCTGTGTTTACTTTTTTTAGAGGTGCAGTGAGTTGGATGAGTAAAAGACAACCTACAGTTGCATTGTCCACTACTGAAGCAAAGTATATGGCTTCTACTCATTCTTTTAAGGAGGTTGTTTGGCTACAAATACTTGGTATTAGTATTGGTTTTGATTGCAGGACGATGAGGATTGGATGTGATAGTTAGAGTTCCATATGTTTGGCTAAGAATGTTATGTATCATTCTCATACTAATCATGTTGATGTTCAATATCACTTTGTGTGATAAATGGTTGAGAATGGATAGGTCCTGATTGAAAAATTTGACACTTTGGATAATGTTGTAGATTCTCTCACGAAGCTAGTAACCATAGATAAGTTTTCTTGGTGCATAAAGGCCATGGGCCTTGATAATTGTACTTAATTTCATGTTGATGTATCTCTATGGATGTAATTTACAATGTATGATGTCAAGTGGGAGAATGTTAGGATTTAGGTGAAATCAACCTTGTAAATACTTTAATTAATTGTTTTCCTAATGTATTTTTTAAATTACCCATAAGAGGTGAAGCCGTTTAACCAATGGTGGTGGAAGAACTCATGTAAAGACAAAGTTACTGTTACCGTTTGTCTTTTGGGAAAAGGACAAAATAACTAGGCATCTCATATGGAATCTCATATTTTTGGAGGGATATGATATCTGTCATAAGTTGTAAGAGTATTTATGACACCATGGAAACTATCATAAGATTCTATGATGACTATGACACCATTTATGATTGTATTTATGAAAGATTCCTTCCCTAGACGCCCATGCATGAGAGATGCCTTATGACAACTATAAGAGCATTTGTAAGTTTCTATTTTGGGTGGATTTGGTGGTTGGAAAGGAGGTAGGCATGGATTTTTCCATGTGGTTTTTCTACGTGTTGTTTGGTGATACCATGGTGGTATTCATCCTCGCAAGTTTTTTATAAATTGGGGCCTTGAGATATAGTTTTATTTAGTTTTGCAGGTAAAAGGGTGATATTAGATTCTACATAGTTTTATAGAGGAGTTTATTACTGTTGTAATATCAATTGGATGAGTAATATACTTGCCTCTCTCTTTCTGTGGTGGAGTCTTTTCCCTTAGGGGTTTCTTCATGTAAATCCGGTCTCATGTAGTATGGTTTTCTTTTCTTATTTTGATTCTACAATCACATCATATTAAGGGTTAATCTTTGGATTCAAATCTGCAATTACTGTTGATTAAAGTTCATATTGCAAGATTTCTTCACCTTTTTATACAACATAAATACATGGTTTTAGGTAAAGCAATTTTTGAAATTTTAAATTTTTTTAACATTTTAGGGGGCCCAGAACATATGCTATGCTATTTTTTTGATAAAATAGGACTACTTTGTGTGGCTCCCCTTTTTAAATCCTTAATCTTCATTATTTTCAAAAAAACTAGTAGTTTAGAAAGTAGATTCAAAGCACTACTACTCTCGTTCTTATTGCATCTTCAAATTTTGAGCGTAACTATCTTCATTTTATCGTCGATCATCAAAATTTGTTGATTTATGAAAAAAAGTGGCATCTTAAGAGCCACTTTTGTGTCGCAACTTGGTGCACATATCCTGATTCAAGATCCTCACATCACATGGCTTCATCTCTAGGTATGTTCTCTTCATATGAGCATTACATTTAACCACACATTGATGGGGAGCAATAATTAAATGAGTGTTTGTTAAAAATTATCTATTAATATTGATGATGGAACATTTCATGATGTCCTTTGTGTCCCTTCATTATCATCCAATTTCCTTTCCATCTATCATATTGCACAAAAGTTTGTAGGAAAGACAATTGAGTTCACACCTAATTTAAAGCTTATCAAAGACTTGCGGAGTAGATACATTATTGTAGTTGGGAAAACTAATCATGTATCTTGATTGTATGCCTTCTCTCACTTTTCTCTTAATGATTTTGTTGTATCATTGACTGATTTACACTCTTATGCATCTAGAGTAAATCAAATATCTAAGGAGAAGTTTGGTCACTTGAACCTCTATGTACTTCGATAATCCACCTCGGTTCATGAGACTTGTGCTAAGCTTCCACCTTCTACATCTTCATATATCAATTTAGTTAAGAATTATGTTTCTAGTCTCAGTTTTATCTTTTATGGGATGAGTTTTTGCCAGAAATTGTAGTTATTTGTCGAGTCTTGTATTATAGATATTGGGGAAATGATTGAGGATGTTCAATTCCTCTTTGATAATAGATACAACCCACATGTCATCACTTTATCATTTCCTTTGGAGGTTGTTCTATATGGATCTTGATAGTTTAGATTTTCTTCATTTGATATGAAATATTTTGACTTAAACATGTGGACACTCGAGAAACTTTCCATGGCACAAGTCATGATATATTTTCTCTCATCTCGTTTTTGGGATTTGCTTCTACATTCACAATTAGATTTGTCTTCCTAAGGGAAGAAACATTGTTTGTTGACTTTTGGTATAGGAGCTCCTTCCTTGTGGTAGGATTCATCCTCTCTTCTTTTATCTCCTATGGGGGGATGTCGATTATACTTATGTGATCAAAAAAGTACTTGGGGGGACATGTTTAGTCCTACATTATTTTGTCACATGTACACATTTATTTCTTTTTTCACTTTTGGAGATGATTTTTTCCCATGAGGATTTCTCCTTTTATTTGGTTATGAGTGATTTATTTTTTTGTACATGGGTACTTCATTGGGCCTTGTAATCGAGACCCACTCATGCATACATCATTATATTCATCATTAATTTTTTAACTTCTCTCTAAGTTGAACTTAAGGGGGTGTTAGAGTAAATAGGAAAATCATATAATAATTAATTAATTATTAAGACTCTTTTAGTTTATGCACTTAATCTAAACTTAGGAAATTCTCTTTTACTATTAGATTGTGCTTTTTTGTTTCACACTGTAGGATGAGGACACTTGTCATCTCTATTGATATCCTCACCCAAGGTTTGATTTTTCCTTTTCATAAGGATTCATCATTCACTTTAATCATTCATTTAAGCTATTGCATCAATACAATTCTCAAGTTGAGAAAATAAATTACTTTGATCTCTTTGTGTGACAAGTATTTTGCTTGCAGGTAATTTTTGGGAGCCATAGGGTTCAACTGTCAGCTCCAACACAATTATCAACATGTCTTGTCCACTTTAATTTCACATATTCATGAATGTCCATTGAGATTTTATATAATAACCATGATAATAAATATAGTACTTGGAGTTACCATACAAATATTTAAATATTATCTTAGTAGAATTCCAATGATCTTGTTCATGATGAGCCATTAATTTATTAAGGAATTCTAATACTTAGTCAATTCTTGGTCTTATACAAGCCATAGCATATATGAATATCCCCTTAATTGCATTCTAATGATATAATTCATGATTAACCAATAATTTACTTAAAACTCCCACTACTTAGGAAATGCTTGGTATTATACAAACTATATCATACATAAAAATCCCAATAATACTATCATGAGGCACTAAATGATGTCCTCCATCTCACTAGGTGTACATAAGCATTGCTATATAGATAACTTAGTTCCTATTAAAATAGAAACACTCAATAGTTTAGAAATTGACATGCTGAATATCTTTGACAAAATATAATTTGGAGCCCCTAAGTCATTCATGTCAAATTATTCTAAAAATTTAGACTTCAAATCATAAAACACATTCTTACTATTACTAAATGTAATATATCATCTACATATAATGTGATAGTAATGAATCAACCACCATCCATTTTATAGTTAAAATTGATTTAATTTAGGTATATTATGCCCATAATACTTTATCTTCGTAAATGTAATTGGTAAGTGTACCAAGTTGTGACACAGAAATGGCTCTTAAGATGCCACTTTTTTTTTTTGAAATGAACAAAGTTTGATGTTCATGAGAAAATGAAGATAGTTACGCTCGAAATTTGAAGATGCAACAAGAACAAGAGTTGTAGTGCTTCGAATGTACTTTCTAAGCTACTATTTGTTTTGAAAATAATGACTTCAGATTAAGGGTTTCAAAAAGGGGGGGGGGAGTGGTCTTGTTTTCATAAAAAAATAGCATAGCATCTATGGGGCCCTCCCTTTTTCAATTTTTTTATAAAGAATTTCAAAAAAATGAATAGTGAGAAATTAGCTAACACATAGTTTATCCCAGTTCTTTCAGCTAAGTTTTTTAATGAATATATAATATTTTATGAATTTTTGAAGTGGACACATCCTGAAAAGCTAAAATTTGAGCGTGCTCCCCCATAATTAATTTGAAAACTAATCAAAAAGAATTTTTGTCATTATGTGTAGAATGGAGTCTAGTTTATAATTTTTTTATTTTTTTCAAAATTTGATGAAAGAGTAAAAATCTATACCAAAACTAGCACATGTTGGTTTTTGACAAAAAATGGAGGCACTAACAAGAGAAGTTATAGATGAAAACCTTAGCATAATCAAAACATAAAAAAAAAATATTTAGATAGCTAAGAGAGAGCTTAATGTCATCATAATTTTTTAATAAATTTTCATTGAAAGACGTGCAAACCTGATGGAGAGAACAACCAAAAATGTGTGAAATTTTGTTATATAGTGAGGAGAATTGTGAGATAAAGAGGAGAGAGTGAGAGAGAGAAAGAGACAAGAGAGAGTGTGAGAGAGTGAGAGGTAGAGGGAGGGAGAGGAAATATAGAGAATAGAGAGGGAAAGAGGTAGGGAGGGAGACATAGGTAAGATACAAAGTGATAGAGGGAGAGGTAGGTAAAGAGAGGGAGAGGGGAGATAAAGATACTTGTAGAGATGGAAGGAGACATAGAGAGAGGAGAGATAGAGAGAAGTAGAGAGAGGAGGGAGGTAGGGAGAGGGAAGGAGGAGATAGAGGGGTGTGTGTGTTGTGATCATTTGTCCTTGATGACATTTGTCTTGCCTTGGACATATGTACATGTTACGTGGTTTGCAATCTGGCAGTTTTGAAAGGCTCTTTGACTTTTTCCAAGGCTTATGATGTTGTCGGTTGCACTCATTTATGTTGTTCATGAACTTGAAGACAATATCATTATTTGTTAAGTTTGTCACTTGACTTAGTATGCAACGGATTTCAATCTTTATATTATTTGGATTAAAAAGTTCTTTGGTAAAGAAATTAGGGTAATGATATGTCTTGTGTTTATCTTTTTAACACACAGCCAAACCCTAGCCACACTGTTGTAAGGAAATCTTGTTCGGTTGTATTGCTCCTTCAGTTATAGGTATTGGGAGTTTGTTTTCTGTGATGGACACCTCACAAACGGAAAAGTGGATGAGGTATTTTGTTGGAAAATCATTTTATTTTCCGATGTTTGGTGACTGGCTGCCATGACAGGTATTCCATTTCTTTTTCAGTTCTGGAAAGACTAGTTTCTTTCTTCTCTGTTAGTTGTGATGAGCAGTTGAAAGTTATGTTATTTCATTTTTGATTTAACTCGAGTTTTAAAAAAAACTCTAAGGTTTTATTGTTCGTATTTGTTAATATTGTTTTTCTCCATATTTGGTGGAGTATATTTTGAAGAGCAAATAGTTAACAAGAACAAACATTGTTTATCCTTGTTGGGTGAACATATTTATTGGTTAAGGAATTTGTTAAAGGCTGTTCATTCTACTTCTGTTTCAAATCCTGGTTAGTGGTTATGGATGTAACTGTTTTTCTGTTATCTTCAAATAGCAACAACAAGTCTTTTTAAAAACGAGTTGTAAAAGAAAGAAAAGAGACTCAAAAAAACAGAAAGGAGAATAGTATTCTGTTGAAATTTTTGTAAATTCAAAAATGAAAAGCTACATGTGTAGACTCTGGTTTCTATAACATAGATTTGATTTGGGTGAGGTTTTTGTGAAGAACAAATTGAGGTCATATTATTTTTTATCATGACATGAATTGATTTGCTCAGTGAAGTTTTTAGAATTGTACATACAGTGCGGTTATAAGACCCTTACTTTACAAGTGAACTCTTCATGTAAGAGATTTTGAAAAGGAGTTGGTACTCCTATTGAAGTAGGTGCTTCAGATTGTTACAGTGACTGAGTTGGTGCTCAGAACGATATTGTAAACAAAATTTTGAGATTAAGCCTACAAGGCATTTAGGAGTGGTTTTTCTACCCCTAGAGGGTTTTCCACTCAACATCTCTCTGTGTCTCTATCATTTCATGTGCTTATGTTTACCTTCTGTCATCCTTGCTTAAACTGTTGTTTTTAGGTTCTTCAATTGCTCTGATTTGTATATTTTTCCAGTTCAATAATCTTCAACACTATTTGTTCAGTTGTTTCCTTCATGCTAAAAGTATAGTTGTGCTTACTTCTGGAAATAAAGACATTTATCTTGTATGCTTGTAAAAACAATGATGCTGTGATGTTATTCATTTGTGTAGCCTCAATTATCATACTATACTTCAAGTGGTGATGTTTTTGATTTGTTCAACAATAAATTATTTACAACCCTGATTCACCCCCTCTTAGTGTTGTTCCACTTCCAACAGTGTGTGTGTGTGTGTGTGTGTGTTAGGGGGGAGAGAGGGAGGAAGGGAGAGAGAGGAGGGAGAGGAGAGGGAGAGTAGAGAGGGAAGGAGAGAGAGAAAGATGGTACAACTTGCTGACTATTGAAATTTGATCTCTTGATTATTGAAATTTGACATGTGAATTACTAAAATTCGACTAAGTCTCAAAAATGATAAGATCTTCCAAAAACTAGAATTTACATTATAACTCCAAGAGATGTGAAACCACTCTCAGACATCCTAAAACTATATACATGAAATATAACTTAAAGTATAAGAAAGTAAATATCCATATGTAAATGTCAACTCATACTTTCCATGTATATAGTTTCCTTGGCAGAGAGACAAAAATAAATAGCTCACAAAAATGCATTGCAAAAAGTTATGCTTCACATTTGGAGAGCGCCAAATTTGGCGCTAGCCAAATGGAGCACTTCATTTGGAAAGCACCAAATTTGGCGCTCGCCAAATTTGAATTTTGAAATAATGAGCCTTAGGCTCGGTCATCTAAGCCCTTTGGCGCTTGCCAAATGGTCATTTCATGTAAAACAAAAGTGGCACCTTTTTTGTGTCACAACTTGGTGCACTTACCTTAATAAGGTTAATCACTTGTGGCATGCTTACTCTTAATATTTTTATTCATTAATTTTAGTTATTACCTTAGGACAACTTAATTAGGATGAAGGGGTGTATCCTACATAGTTATGTCCATAAATAAAGAAGATAAGGCTCCACCAAATCATCATATTTTCTAATATTGAGTTCATTTTTTTATTGGAGGTCATCCCATTGAAGTGGTTTGCTATTTTTTTACTTTTTGCATATATTTCCAAGAAATATCCTAACATGTGGTATTCAAACTATGATTTGGGCAAAGAATTTTAGGTTTTTTATAACTTACAAACCATTATGAATTTGAAATTGACTTTTTTCTTAGTTTTTAGGTATGTAATCAAGGAATCCTATATTAAATTCTCTTTCTTTGATCATTTTTCTTCAACTTATTAGAATTTTATTATTTTTCATTAAATTGCTTTATATGTTGCAGTCTTTAGATTTTTTTTTATTTTATTTTTTATACTTTTGGAAGCTCATGAAAAAATAGGTAGGGTTATTTCTAATTTCTAGCTAGAAGAAAAAATAAATTCCATAATTTAGTGGTCAAATTTAGGTCCAAAGATTTCATTATTTTTATTAATTTTCTCTACAAGCCATAGTTTTTGAAACTTTTTAAAAAATTACATTTTTGAAAGCTAATGAAAAATTAGGCAGGCTTAATTCTTTGTAATTTCTTATTAGAATATAAATTAATTCTATAATTTAGTGGTCAAATTTTTATCAAAAGACAAATATCAATTTCAATTATAGCTCATGTTTTAAAAGTTGACGATTACAACTTGCACATAATAATTTCCTCCTATGATTAAAAAAAATAGAGATAAACAAAAACACATTAGAAGCTATCTACTATTTAGGATTAGATATTTTTTTTACAAATACTGAATCCAATGACCTTGTTTATTTTCCACCACCTAAAATTGAGGGACAATTGCACCAAGGTGTGAAACAATGGTTAATTTTATTGAGGGTAATTTATTTTCACCATTTTCATAAGTGTTAAGTAAGAGTTTAGATAGGTTTAAACAATTACAATTGGTTAAATTCAATCCCCCAAAAAACCATTTGGATGGGTACAACCCTCACAAATAAAATCAAGTGATAGAAAAATCTTCTTAAGGTTCAAAGTTTTGATTATACAGGAAAAATAGGTTTTGAAGGGACCCGAAACCCTTTACAATATTTGATACAAAATGCTGCTAAAAAGATGAGCCAAACTAAACCAACAAAAAACCAACACACAGAAACCAAGGCAAAAAGAGTGCTGAAAAAAAGAGAAAATAGTGAACCAACAACAACACTCAACATCGAAAAAACAACAAAACAAGAAAAAACCACCCAAAGACCAGAAGACTAAAAACAATAGAGCAAACACTAATTCATAATGCTTAAGGTGTTGGCCACCTCAAGCTCCTAGCTCTTGTGCATGTCAATCATTTCTAACAGCTCCTTCTTGGCTTAAAAATATCTTTTTCAATCAGCTAACCCTTTAGTAGCAGGGCCTTTGGTGTCATCTTTCACACCCTTCTTTCCTTTTTCTTCAGCCATATGCTCCTTCTCCATAAGCTCAAAGAAGTACAATTGATCCTCTCTTAAATCACTGATCTTTTTGAATAGGACCTCCAAGGAGTCCGCACTATTTTTCACAGAGATATGGCACACATGCAACAACTTTTTGATGTCTGCATTGGTGCCCACAACCTTGACTTCCAACCTAGCCAACCATTCTTTACACATGGATTTGAAATCCTGGAACGAACCTTCAAGGTCCACAATTCTGTTAATACGAATTTTTGAAACATAATGTTTTGACACATTCCTCAAGTTCTCATTCAAACCCCTAACTTTAATATTCACTTTATTGAACTCCTGAAGAGTCCACTTAGCCAATTTAAAAGTACCAGTGGCCCCAACCCTAGCCATGTCCAACAAATGAAACATTGAGGGAGATTCATCATTTAAATAAGAAAAATCCTCAGAGAGGGAGTCTACCTTCAGGGGTTATGATTTAGCATTCATCCTCTCAGAGTCTTCCTCACCTTGACCCTTGTTCTCATCCTGCATAGCATCATTAATTAAGTTTTGAGCCGACGAGTCCTCAATATTCCCCATGTTATCACCAGTAGCCTTCTCCTTTCTTAAGGTCCAAAGTTGAACCTACCCAAAATAAATATTTATGATGGTACATGTGTAACTTCATGGATAAATCTCATGGAATACTATTTTAAACTTCATAATACACCAGACAATGCAATGGTTGGCATAACCTTGTTATATTTAGAATATGAATGTTATCGATGGTACTAATGAATGATAAGTGGCAAGCAAGGGAAAAGGCTTAATTGGAAAAAAATTAATAATGATTTAGCAGCCCACCATGAGAAACCATGGAAGGAAAGAAACTTCACCCAAATGAAAGATTTAAAATAAATAGGGTCTACAATTGAATAATATTGAGCATACAAGTTTAGCGATCTAGACTCAAGATGCAAGACCTTATTAAAGGCTACAACTTTGCATCAATAGATAATGATCTCAGAACAAGAATCATATTCATTTCTTAGAACTTTGTACAGTTAGGAAAGTTGTATATAATAATCATTATATATTGAGCAATGGAACTTCTCCAACATAAGATCGAGATAAGGTCAAACTATAGGATGGAAAGATCATTTGACAAAAAGGATAAAGTATTTAACCTAAGACAAATTACTAAGATCTCTCCTCAACAACAAAGAAAAAGGTCTCTATTATGTTGATATGTGGTGACTAATCATGAAAATACTATACACTCATAACGTATCCTCGTCAGGGTTTGGGGGCGACAACCCTCGATAGCGGGGGTTTGGGGGCACAACCCCCAATTTTTTTTTTCCATTAACACGTCAAGGATTTTCCTTGTTAGCACATCAAGGTTTTATTGCTAACAAGTCAAATGAAAAAATGACTTTGTAAAACCCTAATTCTGGAACCTTCCAAAAAGCTTGTTATAAGTGGCTAGGATGTAAGTTGCGGTGTGTGTAATTCGCGAGATTGTAATCTGTTTTGCACTGGATAATAAAATCATTGGGTAGCTGAGTTTTTGTGGATGTAGCCCATATTGGGTGAACCATGTTAAATTTCTATGTTGATCTCTTTTGTGTTATTCTTCATTGTTATTTCTGTGTTATTTAATTTGTATATTATTGTTAATGTTTATTGCTCCAATCTGCCTAAACCCTAACAACTGGTATAAAAGTTGTGTGTATTTCGATTGATTGACAGGAAACCTCTAGATTTGAGTGGGAGCAATGGAAGAAGGAAAATTCAAGGTTGAGAAGTTCAACGACTAGAATTATCAATTATGGACGATGTAGATGGAAGATTATTTGTATCAAAAGGATCTATGGCGGCCATTGCAAGGAAAAACAAAGAAAAATGCTACTATGTCCGATGAAGAATGGGAGATTCTAGATAGAAAGGCACTGGGAAACATTCGGTTGTCCCTAGCACCATCTGTGGCATTCAATATAACAGAAGTAAAGACAATAGAGGATCTGATGGAACATTTGGGTAAAAACGACTTGTAAAACCCTAATTTTGAAAGCTCCAAAAAGCTTATTATAAGTGGCAGGGATGTAAGTTGCGGTGTGTGTAATTCATGAGATTGTAATCTATTTTGAACTATCTATAATAAAATCATTGGGTGGTTGAGTTTTTGTGGATGTAGCCCATATTGGGTGAACCATGTTAAATTTTTGTGTTGATCTCTTTTGTGTTATTCTTCATTGTTATTTCTGGGTTATTTAATCTGCATATAATTGTTAATGTATATTGCTCCAATCTGCCTAAACCCTAACATATTAGAATTGTGATAGAATATGATCTAGAGGTCATAATTACATTAATAATGAGAAAAAATTAATGATTATTGAGAATGAGATTGAATAAGATGAAGTATCTATATAAGGACCAAATTTGGAAATTGAATGTTCAAATTTAGAGCAAAAAATTAGTATCTCCCTACATGCATCGAATGACACAAGTGTGCCACAAACACTCAAAGTGTTTTATTATATCAAAAAGTGAAAGGAAATAGTGTTGGTTGATATAGGCATTACACAAATTTATTGATATAAGACTGACTAATGAGATTAATTTTTTGGTGTATCTTATCTATAATTTGTAGTTCATGATAGGTGATGGGAAATAACTGTCTTGTGGTGATAAATTCTATCATATAAAAATATCATTGCCTGAGATTATTAGATAGAATTATAATTGTTTGTATCCCAATTGGAGGATATAATATAGTTTTGGGAGTACAATGGCTTGAATAATTGGGTATAGTGTCCTTAACTTTTTATGAATTATTCACATGAATTTAATTATAAATGGACAAAAGTATAAAATTATATGGATACAATCACCTCCAAGTCAAATTATTAGCTCCAACATAATGACTAAATTATTTAACAAAGGCTCTTATATAATAATGGCATAACTACATTTTATAGAAGTATAAGATGTGAAAAATAAAGATCCACTAGAACATTAAGAGATCATTCAATAACATCAACAAGTTTCTCAAGAAACCAAGGGTCTACCTCCAAATGGGCCATGACCATGCTATTTAATTTATGAAAGATGTATTCATCTTAATATTATACATTATTTCTAACCACATAAATAAAATTTAGAAATTAAAAAAAAGTAGGAGGTATTTTCCATAGCATGTCAAATTGTGATATTTGTATCAAGACTCAACCGTGTAGTTTTTCAAGTCAAACTCATTGACCCATGTTTCATGAGTAGTAGTTCACAAGAAACTATATATCATGATAAAGAATAGTCCACTTAGCACTAATTTCATCTAGGTTATTCTAACAAAGGAAAAGCATTTAGCCTTCCCAGGAGGTCACCCATCCTAGTACTACTCCAAATTCAAGTGTGCTTTACCATGGGTTTTCACCCAAGTTTAAGCCCACAAAGCTTGTAACCCCATTTTCAAAACCTTAAGAAAGTGTTGTGCCTTATGAACCATTCATTATGGAGCCCCTTTAGCTCATCAATTGATAAGTAGGAGGCATTTTACTTGGTGTGTCAAATTGTGATATTGCTATTAGGATTCAACTGACTAAGTGGGCTTAACCTTGGAGAAAACTCCATGGTTAAGTGTGCTTGAGTTGGAGTAGTACTAGGATAGGTGACCTCCGAAGAAGGCCAAATGCTTCACCTTTGTGAGCATTTCATTATCATAAGAGATGGGTTATTGTGAACCACTACTCATGAAACATGATTCTATGAGATTGACTCAAAAACTAGACGGTTGAATCTTGATAAAAATATCACAATTTGGCACGCTATGGAAAATACCTCATACTTATCAATTGATGAGATAAAGGGGATTTATAATGAATGGTTCATAAGTCACAACACTTGTTGAAGGTTTTGCAAATGAGATTGCACAAGTTAAGTGGGCTTAACCTTGGGGAAAATCCATGGTTAAGATCACTTGAGTTAGAGTAGTATTGGGATGGGTGACCTCCTAGAAGGCCCAATGCTTCACCTCAGTGAGTATCACCTAGATGCAAATGAGTGCTAAGTGGGGCATTCATTATCACGAGAGATGGGTTATTGTGAACCACTACTCATGAAAGATGGTTGAATAATTTTTAATCAAAAAACTACGTGGTTGGATCTTGATATGTAGCTCAATATCATAATTTGACACACTTTGGAAAATATCTCTTACTTATAAATTGATGAGCTAAAGGGGCTCTATAATGAATGGTTCATAAGGCACAACACTTGTTGAAGGTTTTACAAATGGGGTTGCAAGATAAGTGGGCTTAACCTCAGGGAAAACTCCATGGTTAAATGCACTTGAGTTGGAGTTGTACTAGGATGGGTAACCTCCCAAGAAGGCCCAATGCTTCACCTAGATGAAATAAGTGCTAATTAAACCATTCGTTATCATGAGATATGGGTTATTGTGAACCACTAATCATGAAACATGGGTAATGAGTTTGACTTGAAAAACTACATAGTTGAATCTTGATAGCAATATCACAATTTGACACACTGTGGAAAATACTTCCTACTTATCAATTGATGAGGTAAAGGGGATGTATAATGAATGATGCATAAGGCACAACACTTGATGAAGGTTTTGAAAATGGAGTTTCAAGCTAAGTGAGCTTAACCTTGGGGAAAACTCCATGATTAAGTGTGCTTGAGTTGGAGTAGTTTTGAGATGGATGACATCCCAAGAAGGCTCAATGCTTCACCTCTGTGAGCATCACCTAGATGCAATGAGTCCTAAGTGGACCATGCATTATCATGGGAGATGGGTTCTTGTGAAACGCTACTCATGAAACATGGGTCAATGAGTTTGACTCAAAAAACTATATGGTTGAATTCTAATAGCAATATCATACATTAAAGATAGTAAAGAAAATATTTGAATTTAGACATTATTTGTCCTGATAAAAGTTCCCATTCACTTCTAGTGGTTATAGTTCAAAATAAGGACCATTTGTAAAGAATGTGACCAAATAAAAAAAAAAATAATAAAAATTTATAACTTAAATTTTAAAAATTAGAAAATGGATTTTTGAATTTTCACAACCTATTACAAGACAAAAAAAATAAATGGTGAAAATTTACAACCCTAATTGACCCAAAAATAACCCAAATCCTTGACTTAGAAAATAGAATTGTGAACTTTCACAAGTACAACCCATTTTCAGTTAAGTTTTCCCTCAAAGAGGAAAGCTATTAATAGCTTTAAAATAAAATTGAAGATGCATGAAACAAAACCTCACGTATAGCTTTATTTCCCTCTATTTTTGGCATTATGTGTAGAAGAACTGAAGGTAACAGGTAGTTAAAACATGTTATGTGTAATATCTGCTAACACATATTCTTCCCATGCATAATAGGGTATTGCAAAAACAGTTTGTGATTGGTTTGAAGTTTACAACTCCCTCTCTACGCTTCCTCCATTAGTAGAAGGCAGCGAGGCTGGGTACTGTGATGCGTCCATCAGTGAAGGCCAAGGGAGAGCGTGAGACAACCAGATGGTGAACTCTTCCTGCAAAGGGTCAAGAAAAAGACAGAGTGGAAGAGGTTGTAGCTAAAATCTTTACGGGCCTCCATACTCATGGCAACTATTGCCTTTCCTAAGCATGTCAATCTTAATGGTCTGTGCATGCAAAAGATTTTAGGAAGCTTTTGAAAAGTAATCTGGCCGCAAGTGCTCAGGGAGACTTACCCGTGGAAAGAGATGGTTGAAAGAATAAATAAACGATGTGTAGCAGGTGTTTTATAAGCTTTCAAGCCAAATGATGCGCAGACTTGCATGCATAGACAAGGCGTATACATTGTTTGAACAACATGCAGAGATCTTATCTCTTGGAATGCATGATCCTAAGACTATGCATAAAATGGATTCGTTGATGAGAGGCTTTAAAAGCTTTCAAGAAAATGCGACTAGCAGGGATATACGCCGAATGGTCTGTTAAATTTTGTTAGAAACTTCAAGCAAATGCAATTTGCAAATGTAAGGTCACACGCCTCACATATATTTCATCACATGAAATGGAATGCATTGTTTGCAGGATAGCTTTCGAATGGGTTTTGAAAGATTTTAGAAACTTTCAAATAAATGTAAATTGTGCTAACTCAACCCTGAGCTCCGCCTCCATCATCCTAGCCTGCACTTAGATGAGGAAGCAGGATATACATCAAAATTGATTTAGAAACTTTCAAGCAAATGCAATTAGCAGCTATGACGCCAATACCCGCGGTCTATGCCAAAATGGGAGCTTTGAAACTTTGTTTAAAGATGCATCAAAGTCTATGCCAAAATGGGAGCTTTGAAACTTTGTTTAAAGATGCATCAAAGTACAATATTTTGTAGTTACAAGTGCCTTGGTAGACACGCATGCAACATGGAAATATAACCAAGGCAAGCGAAACTGCTCGACATAATGCCTCAAAGAAATTTTGTCTTATAAAATGCAAGGACACTAGATTATTCACGATATGGTAGTGAACAAACTTTAGAATTAGAATGAGCCAGATACCTCCAGCACGCGCCATGCATTTGAGATCTTAAAAAAGTTATATGTAAAGGAATTTTAGCAGGTGGTTGCGAGCACCCTACTTGCTATGCATGCACTATTTACAAAATGATTTGATGAGGTCAATGGGTCCTTGGTCTGCTGGTGAAGTTGAAAGGTTTTGAATGAGTCCACCAATGATCAAGTCTTCCTGAGTGCAAGGTCCCAACGCCTGTAAAGGGATGAGGCCGGGATCATGCCCCAGGCAGATTTTGGCAGAATGGATACCCCTCAAACCTTGGCTCTAAGCTAAAGGGGACCCCCTTGGAGGTATCTCCAACAAGAAAATAAATAAAAATGATTTGATGAGAGAATTTTGAAACTTTGAAGCAAATACAACAGTAAGGTGTAAAGCCAAATAACCTATGCTAAGAGTTCCAAGTCTATATCGAGATGGGAGTTTTGAAATAGAAGTATGCGCAACCATCAAAACATGGAAATTGTTTAACTTAGTGAAATATGCATGGGTTATGCACAAAATAGTTTTGTTAGGATAGATTTGAAATATGCATCATTGAGTTTGATTAAAGGGATTTTCAAAATCATCCCCTTGTCACCATTTTCTTTCTCTATCCAATGCAAGTGCATGCAATTTGGGAGTGCAAACACGACATGTGAGCTATTTGGGAAACATTGCAATAAGGTACGCACATTCATCTGAGCATCATTTGATGCAAAATTAGGCACTCTGAGTGAAAAATATCCCTTATATTTGCATACAAAAAATGAATATGTATGTGTAATTGCCTAAATTGCTTAACTACACGCTAATGAAAATGTTAGCTTATGGGATGTGAAAATTCTAATTTTTGCATAATGTTAAGTTATTTTTGGATTTAGGAGTTTGCATGAAGCAACAAATGACATGTTTGAAGCTAAATGTTCATGAATTGTATTAGTAACATGTGTTTCTTTCACCTGAAATAACAACATTTTTCTCATATTGATGATGTACATCATGAATGGTTGCATAGTGTTCACAAAGGTAAAAGGTCTTTATAGGTGAATTGATCAGGTGACATCAACATAGTCTAAAATTATGAAGTATAAATATCAAGGATACAACTTCATGTTAGCCTTGGAAAGCACCCTTCCTGAAATCAAGGATATGAAGCTAGATCATATTAGCTAGCATGATTTCAGGAAAACCATGGAAGAGGGGAAGAGATCGCCCATGTCTCAAAGAATTTTTGAAAGTGGATTAGCTCATGCTACCAACTTCTCAATATTAGCTCAAATCCTAGACTTGGTTTAGAATGTATGAAAGGTTACAATCCATAAACAAGGGAGATTAAGACTGTTGATGATAAGCTTGTGGCTAAGCTTGATGCTGTTTCAATTGGGATTGTTCTCAGGCTACCTCACAAAGACCAATTTGCAAATATAAACAAAGGGATTGTAGAAGCACACTTCACCAAGAGGAAGGATGAATGTTTCAACACTATAATGAGAAATTGGTTATAGGTTTAGAAGGGAGGAAAGTCCCAATTACCCAAGGTTCTACAAAGATCAATCTTCATCAATGAAGTTTCAAATATCATTGTTTTTCTTCATAGGTTGATTGGGAATGAAGATTCAAAATATTTTGAAAGATGGTTCCTATTTATAATCATCACATGTGTAGAGAATGAGATTTATTGATTAGGGGGGGATTATTAGTGATAATATTCATAATCAATTGACTTGCTTTAAAGAGAATCAATATTTTCATATGACATCTTATCTCTTCTATGCAATCAACTACATGAAGACATTGCTAGGTATTGAGACCAAAAGCGTATTCAACAACCACTCAGATTTATGAATATTATACAAAACTCTAGTTGGATCAAATTCATAAACATTTTAGGAGGGTGAATTATGCATTCATTGTGCTGATAGTTAGGACACTTAAAGGGAATACAGGACTCAAGATCTCACCAGAAGCATCCATCTCATCAAGAAATATTGTAGTTATTACATACAATTCCCAAAGTTCACTTACATTTGGGTAGGAGGATTTGATGGATTTTCTTACAAAATGCCTAGATATGTGGATGACAAGCTCGTCTTGATCGAGATCTATAATTTTTTTGGAGCAATCAATAAAAAGTGTAAAGAAATGAAGAAATCAGGAATTTCATTCCTTATGGCCTCAAGCATTATCAATGTAGATCTTCTATTGATGCTCAAAACATTGAGCAATCAATGAAGAAGTTGAATATGTATTTTTACACTGTAATAACCTCATTCGATAGTAAAAACTAAGCTAAATAAAACCTATATTTTGGTCCATGTTTCTATCATGTCCTCAAAATTAAAGATTTTTGGGAAGATTGCGAAGATGATTATGAAGTTTGCAAGAGAGACTAGATGAGATTCACTTTGAAGCAGATCAAGGATTTCATGTTTGATTGGAATATTAAAGGGATTGAAGATGATGAAATAGATTTGGTTGATCCCATATACTTTGAAAAGATTTAGATGCAATCTCTACCACCTATTGCTTGGGAAAAAGAAGAACTCAAATACGTTGAAAACAAAACTGTTCATGTCCTTAGGAATTCAGAAGATTGGGTTAGGAAAAATTTCATTGAAGCCACAACTATGAGACCTTTAGGCTAAGATGATTCATCAAGGAGAAAAAGTTACAAACAAGAAGCTTCTTCTTCTTCTCTTTCCCAAGATTCCACTATGATCTCTAGCTCTCAAAAAAGTGTGCAAGGAGCTGGTGATGATGAATATCCTTCTAAGAATATCAATCTCAAACTTGCATATGTGGGGATGATCCGAATATTAGAAAGAAAAGATCAAAGCCAAAGGAAAGGACATTGAATCCTATATAGGAAGAAACTAAAGAGAAAGAGCCTATGGATCCTCAAGCTTATCTTGGTAGTGAAGATCAAAACACAGTTGTTTCTCCTTCTATTCTCATAATTTCTCCACACCATGATGAATCTAATTCTCCTCTTGTTATAGAACCTTCTTCCTTGCCAACTACCAAGGTAAGTTAGGGAGATACATCTTTTCGAGTTATCTCCAATCCACCTACATCTTTTGATCTATTGGTTTCAAGTATCCCAAGTTCTTCATAGACTCTTGCTACTTCATGGTTACAAGAGAGCTTATAAAAGAAGACGAGTGCTTATCAACTAGTAATTTTGGAGTTTGATACTATTGTGAATCTAATTCAGAGGTCTACCAAAGAAAGAAAGACCAAAGTCACATTGAGGTTGGCAATCGATTCCTCTTCTGAGAATTTGTGCATTGAAGTGGATCAACTGATTTTAAAAAAAATGGATGAATCTAATGAAAGTGATTTTAATATCACTAAGATAGATCTTGGCCCTTCGACACATGCAAGTGATATTTAAAATTGTTAGGTGTCTACAACCAAGTTGATTCAAATGACAAAAAAGGAGAAGTAGAAAAAAGATCAACTCAAGTAATAGGTGCAAATTTTGACCTCTTATCTTAAGTTTATTGTGGATACATCCACCTTAGCCATAGATTCAACCCTTGCTTCTACAATTATTGTTTCTAAAGGAATAATTGAGAATGGAATGATAAAGGGTGTTTAAAAATATCAATCATATGGGAAGGTAACTGAAAGGTGGGTGGATCAAATGAAAGGGAAAAATTTAGACTTTATCAAGAAAATTAAAGAGGTTTTTGATAAATTAATTGTTTAGAAGGAAGAGGTCACCAAAGAACTAAAAATAATGAGAGAGGAAGAGGAAATATGGCAAGGAATTTTGAAAGATCTCCAAGAAATTAATCAAATGAGTGTTGATGTTTTGATCACTAAAAGGATTTTCTTAATCATTGAGGAGAATAGATATGACACATGGTTTCAAAGCGTGGAATAGAAACTTGTAACAATCAGTCAAATTTTGACAAAGAAGGAGAATCTTTTAGCCACATGTGAAGAAATAAAGACAAAAGCTCAAGATGACTTCTTATCACTGAACATTGATACAATGAAAGAAGGTTGAATTCAAGATCTGGATATTCAAATTATCAAGAATAAATTCAAAAATATGATCAATGTTGAACAATTCAATAGACAAGTTTTTAGTATAGAGGCGATGAAGAGAGTATCATTTCTACCACTCTCAGTAGTGTGATGGTCACCCACCTGATTATTGCCAAAATTTGGAGGAGATTCAAAAAATTCATGAGAACTGGAAATTGAGAATGAGCAATGTGATCATTCCTAGGAATAAGCCCATAGCCCAAGCTATCAAATATTTAAGAATATTTAGAGAAAATTATTCCCATCAGAAGCAACTTGTAGCCCATGGGACTTCTACAAAATGCATCAGAGTTGATGTAGATGGAAGAGGAGTTTTTCAATAACTCCAATTGCACATGTGCCTATTAATTTTCTAAGTTTTAAGTCACTTATTAATTATGTTTTAATGTTATCTTTGAGGCATTTCCTTGAAACATTTTTTCAAATCCTCTATATAAGTTTACATGAATTCATCTATTATGTCATTTTTTCATTTTTTCCTTCAAACTCCTAAAAATTAAACTTTTTAATGCAACTTCCATCTAATTCATTGTTGAATTCTATGTATAACAAATAAGATTAATAAAATCATGAAATGAATAGTCTATATTGTCAAAACTAAACAAAAAAACTCAATATAAACATCTAGCTAAAATGAAAAAGAGTGAATTCCACTAGTCATGATGGAAATAGACTACTATAAGCAATGCAAATAGAATTCATAAGCAAGTTTTTGTTAAGTTGAAATCATCTATATAAGTTTATATGAATTCATCTAAATTATGTCATGTTTTTCATTTTTTTCTTCAAATGAGCCTAAAAATTAATTTTTTTATGCAACTTCCATCTAATTCAATGTTGAATTGTATGTAAAATTATTATGATTAATAAAATCATGAAAGGAATGGTCTATATTGTCAAAACTAAGAAAAAAAACTAAATATAAACATTTCAATTCTACAAAAATAAATATATTACCTGAGATAATCAAATATGATGTAGAAACTTCAAATTATCTTCTTCTAAGTTGTCTAGAAAGAAAATTGGTGCTCAAAAGTTGATTGAGCAAGCATAATATGGTATTACAACAAATCAACTGCATAAAAAGGTGTTTGTGAGTCTGATAAAGCGCATAACCAAACAAATGCAGAGAATTATGGGCTTCAATCATGGGTCAACTCCCTTTTTTACCATTTTTGGAAAAAACACATTTCGCGAGCGCCAAATGTGATGCAAAATAACCTTCTAGTTTGGTGAACGCCAAATGTTATGTTTCAATGCTTTGTACTTTGGTGAGCGCCAAATGTGCTGTATAGAAAATTTGTCATTGTATAAGCCTTGACCATACACAGAGAACTATAGAGGGGAGAGAGAATAATGGGATTAAGAGGCATAGAAGAGTGTAAGACTATTTTAGGAGGGATGAAGACACAGAGAAGGATGAAGAGGCAGAGAGGAGTTTTCCCCAAACATCACCAAGAGTGAGAAATTATCATCAATTGTCTCCTGATACGTGTAAGTAAAGGTGATTGTGCTAACTAGCAAGCCAATTATCATCAATGCTCTTCCTCACAATTTTCCTACAAAGTGATTGTACCAACTAACAAGCTAAAAGAACAATCAAAACAAAGAACACACAATTTACCTACACTTGAGTATAAGTAAAGGTTCAATAAATTCTTAGGACTTGAATAAAGAAGGATTACAATTACAAATATCAATTATGATACTTTGAAGACTTGAATAAAGAAGGATTATAATTACAAATAGATAATATGCCATGATTTGTGATAAAATATTATAGGTTAGCCTTTGGAGAGTGGATTAAGCATCTAGGGGATGGGGTAAGTGCTCCAATATGTGACACAATTTAGGTGCCAAATTGAAAAAACATTAAAAAAAAAACCCGAAATAAGGCATTTGGTGCACACCAAATGGCTAAAAAGACATTTGGCGCACACCAAATGGCTAAAAAGACATTTGGCACATGCCAAATGGCTAAAAAGACATTTGGCGCACACCAAATGGCTAAAAAGACATTTGGCGCACACCAAATGGCTAAAAAGACGTTGGTGCATGCCAAATGGCTAAAGCGACATTTGGCGCACGCCAAATGGCTAAAGCGACATTTGGCGCACGCCAAATGTCTTTTTAGACATAAAAAGCAAAAATCTGGTTTCAAACCCTCATTTCGTCTTCAACCTGTGGCTTGAGGAAGAGGATTTCAGGTTGACAACTCGCGCTCGCCAAATCTCTTCCATTGTTTGCATCCTTAGCTTGCCATTTTCCACGAGGATGCCACCAACACACTGGAGAGGTCGAAGATTGCAAAGAGGTGTGTATTTTTATTCTATTTATTTCAAATTTTATTTGGAATGCAAATTTAAATAGATTTTTATAATAAAACTTTGTTCTAATTCTCAAGAAATCAATCTCCACCTCAAAACATTGAGAATTCACAATCACACCTTCATGAAGAGCCTCCTATACAAGAACAACCCGAAACCCCTCCATCAATTCATAGGCATCCTCTTTTATTAGTCGATTTGACATTATATTTTCTCTTTTATGGTCTATTATAGAAAATTTTCACGATAATTTTATGCAGTTTAATTTCTATCTTCATGGTTGCTACAGGTGGTTGTGACTCCAGATCATGGATGTGGTGATGCTATAAATGTGCATGATGACTATATGTATGCGGTAAGTGATTATATATTTTGTTATATGTCATTCCACAAATCAATTTCTATGTTTTAACATCTTTACTTTTAATTGTATCAGTTGAAGGTCCATAGTGAAGAGAGGAGGAGTAGCGAGCGTGTTCAAAAGACAAGAGAAGCAATAGTCACTCCATCTAGCCAAATTTTGAAGGCAGCATGGGATCTATTTCCTTCCCCTAGAGGGAAATGACTATGTATTAGTGTTGTTTGTTGTATGCCTATGTGGCATTTTGGAACATATGTTTTGTACTATTGATATATATACATGATATTTTGTCCATATGGCTCCTTTGTACTAAGCCTATATGGTTTTTTTGGATATATTTATATACTTTTATCAATATATATCATTGTATAGCCTTTCGGATTTTTGATTAAAGAAACTCTTATTTTGCTATTGCCATTCTTGAATGATGTTATCATGTGTATTGTGTAAGTTGTATGCTTGAATGTTGTAGGCATGGATTTTTTTTACATATAATGCTTAATTAATTACTGTCGAATGCTCAATAATCCCCATGGAAAGCGTATTGTATAAATAAGCTCCATTCATGGTGGTTTGTATCCTTTGGAATGCTTCAATTACTCGTGCCTCACTAATGCAGAGGAAAGGAGGCTCAAACCTAATTATTCTGACAACCTTCCTTCAAGGGGATCCCAATAAGATTAATACAACCTATTTTGAGCAATCTACACAACCTCAAAGCCCCATCAAACCAAACTCTTCATTCAACACCTTACCCAACAATCCACCCTTGTAGCACTCAAAACCCAGTCCAAGCCTAATTTCTCCCAAACTTTCCAAAACACCCGACCATTTAAAAGTGGATTAAGATACCCTTTTTAGGGTTACACAACATATGTCAAAACCAACAGTAACTATTTTGGACCAACATGAACTTTCAATACACCTCCCTTGCTCTAGGCTTCACAATTAGGCCTAATTTCCAAAGGAACCCCCTCACAAACTCACCTCCAAACCAAGGAAACTTGAAAAAGTCTTAGGGATGGTCACCAAACTTAGGATTCTCCCATTTTAAGAGCCCCAAGAACTTGTTCTATTCCTCTACTCACAAACCCTCCTAAACCTTCACAAAAAAAAGGGTTTTAAAGAAACTCATAACTCCAAACCTCCCCCAATCCTTCCAAAGGTCCAAACACCCCACAATAGCTCTGCCCTAACTTAAAAGTCACTCACAATCCCATTCCTTTCAGTATTTCTCAGATTCACTACTTGAGTTCCTCACTTTAATGGTTGGAACACCCCTGAACAACATTAGAACTTCACACCCCACTGAGTTTATTCATTGTCTCAACCTCCAAAGTATTCATACACCAAACTAATCATGGTACAAGCCAATCCACCAAGCCACAAGGTCAGAACAGTAGGTGGATTGGCTAATGTGTCATGGTGTTGCCCTCAAAACCCCTAACACAGAAAAAAGAGCAGTAACCAAGTTTGTTGATCCCACACACACCAACAGTGGATTTAAACCTTTAGAATAGATGCAAAGAGAGTAAAAACATATGAAATAAAGTATCCAAAGCCTCAAGTCATGATAGACTTGTACGAGCCTATGCAAGGCAAAGAAAATTTAGGAAAACAAAGAAAACCAGTGATCAACGTTTTCAAAAGTATATTTTCTTATTAGAAACTGAACAAAATTAACCCTCAACTCGGGGTATTACAACAATATATCTTGATACCAACTTCCAACTACCCCTTGAGCCGATCAACCACCATAACCACCCTTTGTTAGACTTCTAAGATGGCAATTTGTCAATTTTGCTCTTAATTACCATTCATTCACAACTTGATTGTGTAAATACCACCTAATTGACCTATTAAGCCTTTTAAATACAATTGCAAATGGTCATTGAGACCTTATTATAAGGGAAAACATAAGACCCAAGCCTACACTATACCCTATCCATCTGGAACACATTGCCAACATGGCATAAAATGGATAACTTGTTTACATTACATCTCATCTTGGCATATTTTGCAACTTCCTCGTTGCATATAATTTAAAGATCTTCAAATTCATTTGATGAACCTCTAAGGCTCATGTTTCTTTCATTCCAAGGTGATGGTGCCCCTGCACCATACACCCCCCCATAGAGAGACTCTTGTCCCAAGAGTGAAAGCTTGCTCCATGCCTCCACTTTGCTGGTCCATTCTTGTCCAAATTTGATGTGGGGTTTCTCCTGATCACTGGATCAAAATTTGGTATTACTCCACTCCTCATACCCGCAATCAAACCAAATTTAGCAACATAGCGCCCTAAGTTCTTCCTTGTTCCACCTTCATTCTTGTACCCATCCACCTTAGAATGTACACTCTGCCCTCTTGTTATTGCCATAAGATCTCTGCACCTTTGTTCCTTTACTGTGATCAGAACTTCAAGTTTCATGTCCTCTCTCCTCCTTGTCTCATGACTCACAACCTTCTTGTTTTCCACTCCACCAAATTCTATCTTAATGCCTACTGGCTGTCCATTGACCTGCTGCAATACCACATGACATCTAGCTGTCCCTACAAACACATTATCAGCCTCATCTTTCCTTCCCAAAGACTCTTTCCCCTCGCTCTTCCCTTTACCAGTCTGAACCACTTGGCTACTCAACTCCTTATGCCATACAAAGGCATGCTTCACCCTATCCTCATGCAAACCACACATTTACTTCTTACCCACTATTTGAGCATTACTCAGTTGTTCTCCTCTTACTGTTCCATCCTCATGAACATAATCTAGACCTGCAAACAAATTGGTCTTGCTACCCTCAAGCCCTAAAGGCTCTTTCTTCCCAAACATCACTACCTTAGACTTACCCTTATCCCTTCCACTTGTTTTCAGGGGAAGCAACTTAAAATTTTTATCATCCTTCTTGATGGTATATGTGTTCTCCCAACCATCATATATAGACCTCCTATCAAATTTCCAAGGCCTCCCTAAGAACACATGGCAACAATCCATTGGCAAAATATCACATAGAACCCTATCCTTATATTCCCCAATTTGAAATTCAAAATATGCTTGCTCTTTTACCACCAAAGTTTGATTATCATTGACCCAAGAGACTCTATAAGGTGCTTCATGAGGTAATTTTTCCAAACTCAGCTTGTCCACCATTTCCCTAGACAATAGATTATCTTGAGAACCAGAATCAATGACAACTTGACACACTTTACCTTTGATTTTGCATGTAGTTCTGAATAGGCTCCTTCTTTGACTCAAATCTTCCTCCTTGGATGCTTGCAATATAGTTCTTCTTATCATGAGTGCGTCTCCTTTTGATGTAAGATTCACTACTGGTGAAGTCACGCCCTCTTCATCTTCATGCACTAGTTGATTCCTCCTTTCTCCACCATAAGAGCTTGAGCTTGCTTTTCAGGGCATTTAAAGGCTAGATGTCCAGGCTGGTTACAAGTGTAGCATCTCCCTGAGAATTGATAGGAACCTCTTCTTCCACTAAATTTTCCTCTTGAACCTCTCCATCCACCTATTGAATCAGATTATTCTTTGTCCTTCTTGTCATCTCCTTGGGCCTCATTGTTTGACTTTGAATTAGGCCTCTTCCCCTAGAAGTGTTGCCTCTTCCTCTTGCTACCTTCTCTTGTCTCCTTTTTAACTTTTCTTCAGCCCTCATTTCCATTTGAAAGCATTGTTCAATTGATGTTGGTTCCATCAAGCTGATTTCATCCTGAATGTTGAATCTTAAACCATTCAAATACCTAGCAGTCATTTCTTCCTCATCTTCTTCATGTTTAGCCCTTATACTGTCATCCCCCTGCCGTTCCCAAACTTAGGCCCCTCATCCTCACATCTCGAAAACACATCCCCTGCTGTCCCCCCATCCCCATCCCTAAAACCCCATGGAACACTGAGAATTTACTATGTGTCCTGATTTCTTCCCACACCTTTCTATTGAGCACCAGTTTTGCACACTCCAACAAAATATTTATCTACTATTGTGCAACGACATCTCTAAATAGGTGAGGATGACTTCTATTTCTCAAGAAATCTACACATATAACTCATGTTGTTTGGCCTAAGTAATGTAAGAGGCTGCTCTAATATTCTTTCAAAACTCCATGCCTAAAATGCTAGGTAGCCACTCCTTTGATCTAGTCATAGAAGAACCCTCATTCGCTTGCCCCAAAAGGTAGTGGATGATTGTAACCAACGCATTACTTGTGTGTTATGGATCTTTCATCCATTCAGAAAGGATCATGCCTTTGCTCACATGCTAGAGAATGCCACTTTTGTGTGGCATGAGACTAAGGTAGTTGAGTCTGGCACATTAATCTCTTCTCAAAACATTCTTTGCAACACCATAGTCTTCACAAACTTCACCATGTTAGTACATGGTTTCTAACTTGGGAAACAACAGCGGTAGACTACAAATCTTTCACATCAAAACACCACACCTTAGATGGCACAATCTATTACACGCATCAAAATATATCACAAGCACAAAGTCTCTGATACCATATGGTGGTAAAATGTAAAAACGTTAATGGTAAAAAAATTCATTCATCATGCATTTTAGTATACAAGATACAAATAGATCCATGCCTAGAGAAATAGAGCAAGTTGATAAGATTCTATACAAAAATTCTTAGGACGATGAATCCTATATATGGCCATTAAGTGTAGACAACATTTAAATAGTGTTGGAAACCAATTGACAAAGAATTCATCAAGACCCTATATGCCAAATAAATCTCTTAATTTGAAGACTTCCTACTATGCAGCCTGAAATGATTGTTAGATTGTTACCCTTTTCAAGCTGGTTTTGAATCTCAAGATATGAATTAGGAATGAAAGTTGAAAAAAAAAACTTGGGATGATGTGGTTCCTTGGTTTGTCTGTTGGGATATTATTTTAACTATCAAAAGAACATTATTATTTTAACTGTGAAAGAGATCATGTTTGTCAACATTTTTCCCGAGTGAAAATTAGCCACCACAGGAAAATGCCTCTGAGATAGCAAAAATTGAGTGAGGTTATTGTAGAGGGGCCCAATGTGATCCCATAGGCTTAGATGAGAAATTTATAAGCATCCCGGTGTTTGAATACTAGCATGCTGAAGTTCGTAGCCATTTTGCACTTTGGACCCTTAAGGGATCGATCTAGTTGAACGTAGTTCAGAGCAATTTCGCATGTTTGGGTGTGAAAGAGGACCATGTCTAGCGTAAACATACCCACTCAGATGCATTGGAATGGTTTGTTTGGTCACACGAGATGCAGAATGAAAGTTGCACCACTTTGCAACTTTCAACTACTTGCATTTGACAACTTTTTCCCCAAGTGAAAATTCACCACCACGAGAAAATGCCTCTGACATAGAAAAAAATGAGAGAGGGTATTGTATATGGGCCCAATAGGATCTTGTAGGATCAGATGAGAAGTTTCTAAGCATCACGGTGTCCGAGTAATAGCATGCTAAAGTTTGCAGCCATTTTGCACTTTGGACCCTTAAGGGATCGATCTAGTTGAGCGTAGCTCAAAGCGATTTCACGTGTTTGGGTGCGAAAGAGGACCATGAATAGCATAAACGTACCCACACGGACACATTGGAATGGTTCATTTTCTCACACGAGATGCAGAATGAAAGTTGCACCACTTTGCAACTTTCAACTACTTGCATTTGACAACTTTTTCCCTGAGTGAAAATTCGCTACCACGGGAAAATGCCTCAAAGATAGAAAAAACTGAGAGAGGTTTTTGTATATGGGCTGAAAAAAATCTTGTAGGATTAGATGAGAAGTTTCTAAGCATCACGATGTCCGAGTAATAGCACGATGAAGTTTGCAGCCATTTTGCAGTTTGGACCCTTAAGGGATCGATCCGGTTGAATGTAGCTCATAGTGATTTCGCTTGTTTGGGTGCAAAAGAGGACCATGAATAGCGTAAAAGTACCCACCTGGACACATTGGAATGGTTCGTTTGGTCACACGAGATGTAGAATGAAAGTTGCACCACTTTGCAACTTTCAACTACTTGCATTTGACAACTTTTTCCCCAAGTGAAAATTCGCCACCACGAGAAAACGCCTCCGAGATAGAAAAAAAAGAGAGAGGTTATTGTAGATGGGCCCAAAATGATCTTTTAGGATCACACAAAAATTTTCTGAGCATCACAGGTTCTGAGTAATAGCATGCTAAAGTTTGCAGCCATTTTGCACTTTGGACCCTTAAGGGATCGATCCGGTTGAATGTAGCTCAGAGAGATTTCGCGTGTTTGGGTGTGAAAGAGGACCATGCATAACATAAAAGTACCCACTCAAATGTGTTGGAATGGTTCATTTGATCACACGAGATGCAAAATGAAAGTTGCACCACTTTGCATCTTTCAACTACTTGCATTTGACAACTTTTTCCCTAAGTGAAAATTCGCCACCACAGGAAAATGCCTCTGAGGTAGCAAAAAATGAGAGAGGTTATTGTAGAGGGGCCCAATGTGATCTCATAGGTTTAGAAAAATATTTTGTAATCACCATGGTTTATGAGTAATACACTGTTAAATATTTTTTCCCTTTTGCACTTTGGACCCTTAAGGGATCAAGTTGGTTGAACCTATCTCAAAGCGATTGTGCTCTCTTTTTGATGGAATTAGGTGGGAAGAAGAATTAAATCCATTTTAGTTATAGTTTGGTTGGATTTCAAGTGGTCAAGAGAAACATGTTTTGGGGTAACAAATCTGGTCTAAACCTCTATCTTAGTCTGATTGGCCAAAATCCCATGTCGAGTGGCAAGGTTATCCTATTGTGAGTTTGGTGAATTGATGTCCAAGTGGGCATATTTGAGAGAAGTTATGTCATCTCTCCTATTTGGTTGATCCACTCTGCATCATGGTTCTTGTTTGGAACAACCTCATTAGGTCCCTTTGTGGCGTTGTAGATTGGTGCATAGTAGTTGTTTGGTTGAATGTCATACCCTAAGGTATGTTAGAGATGATCTAGGTTGCATCGATTTCTATGAGGCATATGCTGCCCATACCTTGTCAACCCTATGGATTTTGCAAGCCAGTGAGCTCACTAGCTTTCCAGTTTGGTAGGATTGACAAGGTAGGTGGTGTAGGAGCACCTTGGCACCTAGTCACAAATCTCCATGTTTGATGGTTAGAATGCACCATTGCATTAAAAATGTGTCAAAAAGTGATTTTGAAAGCCTAAAAGGCAACATGAAATATTGTATCTCAATGAAATAATGGAGTCATTAGTTTAGTTAGTAGGAAAAGTGATACAGTTGCAAATTTGTGAGTTGCATAATGCAACAAATTTGTAATTGCAACGGTTATGTGTTTTGAAAAGTTGGTTTCTTGGTGGTTAGGGGCATTGATCAGTTATAGGAGGATGATAAATTATATGTAAAGCCTGGAGAGGCTCGAGTTGTGGTTGTTGGATTGGAGGGAAAAAAATAAATCTTGGAAATTACCATAGTTTCCATGAGATTGGTACTGGTATTGGTATGAGAGACTGGTACGGGTACTGGTACGACATTTTTTTGAAAATAAGAGATAGGGGTACTTGGAGACAGCATTTTTTTTTTTAATATAAAAATTTATAATATATAAAAAATCTGAAAATATAATGACATTGAACTTTCAAAACAATAGTAGTAGTAATGTTTAAGAATGAACATTTTCTTTAAAATTTAAATACAAAAAATGTCAAAATGTCAAAATTCAAATCCAAATGTCATTGTCACATTGTGTCAAAGAGCCAAAGAGTTCATACTTCATACTTCATACTTCAAATTCCATAATCATAGTTTTAACTTCTAAGTTCACATTTGACATTACATATTCGATTACATATTGAAATCATAAATATTGATAGTTCGATTGGTTGATATGCAAATGAAAAACAAAAATCAGAAATCTATCTGATATCTCATATCATCTACACCACATCAATATCATCCATGTCAAGGTCCTTAGTTATGAGGCTCTCCAAATACTCATCACTCTCTAACTCAGGGTCCTCTTTTGGTAGTAGAACTGGGGGTAAATCAAGAAGGCCATCTGGTTCAACCACTTCATCCACTATGGCTGCAACATCTCCATCAGATGAAATTTGGTCCCATTTTTTTGAAGGACCCTCATTGTATGTAGGATCTACATGAGAGAGAAGGTGAAATGAGCTATGAATGTACACCAGTTTCTCTACTTTCTTTGATCCCAATCGGTTCCTCTTTAGTGAATGAATAAAACCATAAGTACTTCAATTTCTCTCACAAGATGAAGAGCTAGCCACTTGTGAGAGTAATCTTATAGAAAATGATTGCAATTCAGGTGTTTCACCTCCATGGTTCCACCACCACTCTATAGGGTCTTTTTGTGCTCGCATATCATATAAATCTTCCATGGAAGAAAAGTCACCATGCGCACGTGAAAACTTATTCCATTGACTCCTCATAACTGATGCTTCCTCACATCTCTTGAAGACACATCCACCTCTACCTTTCTAATTTGAGTTTGATTTGCAACAGTTTCCCCTGTTGCCCCTATTGTTGAAGCGTGAGAGCTCATATTAGAAAATTTACCATCAGCCCTTTCTTGATCTCTCACAGCCTTGTATTGTTCCACCTCATTTATACAAGGATCAACACCTTTTCCAGGTATGTGAAGGAAATGAGCTCTAACCCTCGTGTAAGTACCTTGCCATGACATTGGGAATAATTTGCATGAGATTGTGGTTGTTCCATGTGAACCCTTCAGCCCTTAACACGATCAACATAATTCCACAATGGATAACGGATTTTTTGTTTCCCCCACTCGACATTCTTGATTCATATTCAAAAATTCTACAGAAAAAATAAAATAGAAAGAGTTAATATTCTTAAACCATAGATAATAATAGGATAGTGATTAGGTCTCACATACAACATTCACTATGGTTTAGAGACAAAACAACATTATGATCCATTTATGGCATGAGAATAATAGACATAAGAACAATACATAGTTTCAGGGTAGAAGGAAAAGCATGAAAGAGGTAGGATAGTCCATACATGGACAATTAAAAGGACAATTGGGTATGCAAAGTGAATTGGGGTAATGACAGTCATAACATGATACACAAACAAGTTTGTGTATGGAGGGAAACACTATGGAGAAAGGGTAGTGATCTTAAAGACTTAAACACATAAGCTAAAGAGTGGTCCAAGTTTGTGGGAGTTAAGGAAAGCTTTAGGATTGATGCATTTAAAAGGATCTTTCAAGAACTCCCCTTTTCACTTGAAGTTTTCTTGTTTTTATTTGTTCCTTGGTTTTTGTTAGAGCAACCAGCAATGGAGAGCTAGAGCAATCACTGTATAATGGCTCATGTATTAAAGGACTGGATACTTATTGCATTTTCAACAGTAGTGTTTTGAAAGTACCTGTTAGCAAGATTACAAGATAGAATGGCATGGAATTCATGAAATAGGTTGTATAGTTGAGAGATTACAAGATTTTTTATTTTGAGATACTCGGTGTTAGGGAGCATTGTTAAAAAATGTAGCAAAATACAATGACATGAATGTCATGGAAAATGGAGATGGCAGTTACTTTGGATTAGGATAATGACTGAAAGAGCAGAGAAACTCAGAAATAAGAGAGGCAGTCATGAAGACAGTTGACAGTGGGCAGTCAAGTGACTAATGACAAAGACATATCACATTCATGAAGGTGGTTTTCATATCATTACATACATCCTTGCACATGACAGTTGACTTGTGTTCGGTGCCTTGGCAAGGTTTGGTTTAATCTTTTAGTACCTTAATTCATCAAATTGCTCCTATCGGGTTCCTGAACAACCTTACGGGTTTGGGGTTATTCTAATGGCATAACCATCATCCCACCTATTGTCATCAAATGTAACTTGGTGGGATGATGTAGATGAGTGTAGGGAATGCTATTTTAGGAGTAGGAGGTGTGGAAGGATGATCCCTTGGCTTGAAAAATATGCATTAGTAGGGGCAATAAAATATGCCTTTCTACAATTATATTAAACATTATTTCATTTTTACTAATAAATTCACATGTTTTTCCTTGAAGACAACTTTAAATGTAATATACACATTTAATTGACGCATATATTAAGGAATATACACATTTGCACGTATTAATTTCTCATAATTTTAGTATATCAAAAAATACACTAAGTCAATGACAAATATTACAATAGTGATGGAAGAACATCTTGAAAATCTTTTCATTTGTCAATACTTGTAGCAATACATGCAGGGAAATAATCCTCCCATTTCCAGCACAGATCATGAAATATATTATACTTGAGAAGAAACAAAAGGAGTTGCTGCCCAGTTTCATTTTTCCATCCCACCTCAGCTGGCCCAGCTCTTTGCATTCCAAAATGGTTCAAAACATGTACATCCCCTGCTCCCTACGAAACACATGGGTAGTAGCCTCTTTGTGGTTGTGTAGTATCATAGGAATTTCATCCACAAAAAATCTACAAAAGCCTCTCAATCTTAGACATAGACTCACATAAAAATCATTAAAAGAGCAATAACTAAATAATGTCTGTCATACAACTGATGAGACCTACTATCACCTTCATGCATGCTAGATAAGGAGGTTGATTTAAGGTCCTACAATGGTGATGTTCCCCTTTGCTACTTTATCATCTCTCGATGACCCTATGTATAAATTTCAAATATATCACTGGGAGGCTTAACATAAAAAATGTAGCATATAAGAATCCGATAAATCTAGGAGATAGAAAAGAAAGAGAAGATTGACAACCAGAAAATGCACCAGCAACCGATGTTTCTCATACCACCAAACACTTTCACCACCAACCGATGTTATTTTCTTATAAACTTTGACAAACTTCAATATTACCTATAGTCACAATCAGAAAAGGATCAATGACAGTCGTAAATGCATATGACATCAAACAGTAATGGTGAAAAAGCCTTATTGCAAGGTGTTGGTCCAAAAGAGTGATCAATAACATGAATTTACAAATTCAATGTGCATACTTACAAATCAATCGATGGAACCATCTAGGTCTGCTCTACTCTATACTGTGTTGAGTATTGCCTCATGGTCAGACTCAGGCATTTTCCACAAGTTCTTGTTCACAGGTCTGCCCTTATATTTGATCAAATGAACGTTGGTGGCGATGATAAGGTTCAAATAGTGAAGAATTTTTTGATGCGTTTCGAAGTCCTCAAACAACCAAATTGCAACATTCTTACCTAGATACCTTGAAAGCCATGTTCTAGTAAAAACCAACGAACCTGTAAGATATTTTATGTTTTCTCCGTCTATAACTGGGGACTCCAATTTATTTTTGGCCTTGATACAATGGCATAGGTAATAATCTATACCCTCTTCATTGTCTTCATCTGCAATCACCGCATAAACGTGCCCTACATTGATATGTTCATCTTGTTAGATTTATTTACTGAGAAACATAATAAAACTTGTAAGTAAGATATATTACCTGGTTCTAGTAGGTTTGATACATGATCAAAGTCAGTGGATGATTGAATCTTCATGATTTGTAGAGCCATCGAGAGTTGATAAGTGTCAAGTGGTGTTAGAATTCTTACAAACAATTTGTCAACCCACTCTGTTGACTCACAATCATTCCATGATTGAAGTGTACATGCATAACAAAAGCATGCCATCTTCCTTGTTTGGATAGTCCATGTACCTGCATTGGAGCTTCTAAAAGAGTGTATCTCGCTTGATCCTGTTAGTGTACAACAATCCTCATATTTTTCAATGTTAGTATCATCTACTAAATGAAAAAATCTACGAACTAAAGAATTACCTTCACTACCTAGACCCATTGCACCATTGCACCACTGGACAATTGATCTTGCATCTGTCAAATTTACACTGTTTGTGTACTTTAACTCTTCCCATTCTAGGGCTCTTTTGATACATGCACCTGCTCCATCATGCTCCCCCTTTCCATGCCCAACCTCTGAGAAGTTCCACATATGTTGAACACCACTAATCCTATGCATCCTGCTCAAGCAGTAAAACATTCTGGCGTTCTTGAATTTTGATGTACAATTATCTGACCATATGATATGCTGACTAAATGATATGCCCCTGCTAGCCAGATCATCATTGAACATATGAAAGCAACCTTGAACAAACTCTGTAGAATGTGTGTGATCATCACTGATGTAAAAGTGACACTCCCTCAATACTTTCCTATTTTCCTCTGTACTATCTTTTGCATGAATGAATTCTATATGCACAAATATAGCAACCTGCATGGAGTTGTAGTACTGTGATTGCACCTCGTTTTGTGGTTGTAGTGTGTAGTTCTCAGTGAATTCGACAACTGAAATGATATGACGAAGTGGAAATGTGTCCTTGCATAACTTGAACTGTGAGTCCAACCATTGTGCTCTGTGTGTATGCGTTGCATAATCATAGACCACCTGATCACAAAAAATTCCCATAAATGAATACAATGGAATCTTATCACTGACCAATTCACACTTCTTTTCTTCTTTCCCATCTTTTAGACTATATGTCATTGCCTTACATTTTCCAAATTCCACAGTTTTGTCTCCAATTGTGTGTGTACTAGCCATGTGTTGGAAAATTGGAAAATGTTGCATGCCACCATAATGATCACATGTTCCATCTAAACATGATTTTTTGTAAAAAAATTGACCATCCTCTCTTTCACATAAAATGGAAGACAAAAATTTCCTTGACGATTTAGGTGGAGGCATTATGTTACATTCCTGCAAAACATTGTCAGTATGCATATCTACACATATACGTCGATAAACATCATAATGGTTAGAAAACTCAATATGAACCCTACAACAAAAAGTAGTGCGTGTGTAATTTATTTTGACATAAAAAGGCTTTAGCATTTCAAAATACCTTTGACATATTTTCATTTCAGGAAACTTCTGTACAAAATCGTCAAAAAATTGGGTTTGAGTGGTATCCAAATAATGCATTGGATGTGGCTCATGGTTTTTACTACCAATTCTCCTTCTTACAACATCTCTTTGATTAGGAGAGGTCCTTGTGTTATCCTTCCAATAATTCACAATTAAAGATCTCAAGCCTTGAGCAATTCTTGTGTCTTTCCGTGGCACTCTACCTGAAAATTCCCATAACTCATTGCTATTTGGATCCTCCACTCTTTCACACCTTCCTTTGGCTTTCATTAGAGATGATCTACTTATTTTCAAAGACTTACTTGCCTTTGTAAGGTTCACCTTGTTCCTTGTTTGACTGCTTAACAATGTTGTTGTCATCACACGTCATGTGGCACAACCATCCTCCGTGCGTGAGGTGGAACCCATGCTCTTGTATGCACTCATCAATTTCTTTACAATGGAATTTTCACTTGAGTCATTCAAAAATCTTAGCCCAAGAGCCTTCATGGTGGGCCTAAATTTGAGTTTCCTCATCATTTCAACAAATAGTTGGCATCTTCCACCCTCACTTAGCTTCGCAAAAAATAAACTCCATATCCTTTGTGCATATCTTTGACATGTACGTTTTGGAATCTTATTAGGCATCCATTTCAAAACATTGGAATCAATATCAATAAAAAATGTAGGTTTTCTATGCAAAACTCTAGGAGGAGTTCTCAAATGTAAATTTGTGTCAATATTGGGAAGGTCAACAACATTGGGGATAGATCATGTACCTTCAATTGGAGGTGCAATTGATGACATACCTTGAGATTGACATGTAAACAATGTTGTACCTCCAACTTGAGATTTCGTTTGTGGAGTTCCTTCAGATAGAGATGTGTTTGCTGATGTACTTTCAAAACACAATGTTTTTGATGGTGTGTCTTCAATTGGAGATGTGATTTCCGATGTACCTAGAAAACCACATGTTGTTGTCAATGTGTCTTCAACTGGAGATGTGCATTGAGCTTCACCTATGGTTGATGATGTGCACCCAACTTCTGTATCCATTCTTGTCCTTCCATGAACTTTCCTCATTCGTGCCCTTTGTTTTTCCAATTTGACATCTCTCTTAGATTGCATGGGAATTTGTGGTTGTATGGGCTGCAATTCCTTTGCTTCATGAGCTACATTTTTTGATTCTCTTCTCCTTGCATTTTTAGCTGCACGTTCTTCTAGTGTTAGAGGCTTCATTCATTTCCTCGGTATGACCTTCAATGCTACATGTTCACAAACACACATAGCACAAAAGTAAGTAATGCATTTTACAAAATATTGATATCGCTAATTACATTACATTAAATATGAAACACACTGAAGCATTTTATGAAACAAGGCATCGAGTTGTTTGGAATTATCAAACATGTCTATGCTACACAATATTTTTCATACAGACGGAGTTAGATGTCTGTAGGGTTAGGTATTAGAGTAGGGATTTTGAGTGTGTTTGAAGAGTTGGCAAAGTACCTATAGGTTGATGTAGTACATGTAGGGATCCACAATGAACTTGTTCAAAGATTTAGAGGAAGGCTCTTAATAGACTTACACACAACTTGATCACTTAACTTACCAAGAAACACCATTTTTGATGCAGAGAGGGGTGGAAACCATTCAATACAACAAATCAATGAGAATCAATCAGATTCCAAAGAAAAACCAGATGTTCAACTGAAAATACCAACTTCTACCAAGCTTTCCCTTGTAGCATAGGTAACCTGGTTGAAGGGCCTTTTCACCAAGATTTTCCAAAACACTTGAAAAAATCAGGGATGACTAAGATACCCATTTGCAAGTTATAAAACATAGGTAAACCCCAACATTGACTTCTAATAGACCCACCTTGGAAAAGGCTATTCAATTGACCTAATTTACAAAGGGAGTACCTTTTACACACTACATCTTCACTCAAAATACTCAAACAAAAGTATTTTATGTGTCAAAACCTCCAATTTCTTGATTTGTTTCCGGGTCCAAGACCTCTAGACCCCTAATACACCAAACCCTCAATTTCAAGCAAAATACTTGGGGTTTTGATGAAATTCCTATCTCTCAGACCTGCCAAACCCATACAAAGCACCAAACACACTTACCAGACCCCGCACATGGTGAATAATACATTACATGGACAAACCTTCCCATATTTTGTCAAAACACCACTTGAAGCCCTAATTTTTACCATGAAAAGACCCTGCTATAGTCCTAGAACATCATCCCAAACACCCGACCTTGACCCCACAACATTCTAAATAGGTTAGCCATGTATTTTAAAAGTTAGAGGACCCATTCCACAAGTTACAGTAGGCAGAAGAAAAAGTGTAATGGGTCAAATTACATAATGAAACCCCTCAATCCAAGAACACTGTGAAAGTAGGTAGCAACAGTAAAAAAAATATAACTTTCAATATACAAAGAGTTAGAACCTATAAATAGATGAAAATGAAAGATAATTCATTATTCTACAACATCCAACTAGTTTCATATCATCTTAGAGTCCGTAGAGGCCATACAACAACAAGAAAAGTGAGAGAAACCAATAAATTTCTAGAAAATAATGTTCTTCTTGATAAAAAAATGGGGTACAAATCAACCAACAACCTCTCCTTTGAGGAATTGAAGGTTATTAAACATATTTTGATTTCATTCCAACTCCCTCGAACTCTACAACTTTTGCATACTTTAGCAACTTTTCTGACCACATTTAGCCAAATTGCAAGGTATGACACAACTGAACTCCCTTAGCTCCAAATACATTATAAAATGGTCTAATTGACCTTACTGAACACAATATACTCAACATTAACTAAAATACTAGCATTTGATCATGCTCACTAAAGATGACATTTTTGACAAAATTGAGCTTACAAGGCGCTCTTGCACTTGAGGCCTGGAATGTTGATTTTGAAGTTGTGGACCTTTTGACTAGCATTATTGAACTTGAACTTTATAAAGGTTATGATGAAAAATTCATGAATTAGAGTTTCTAGTAATATTGAGTTTATTTCATTCTGTTAGGAGTGACTATTGTATGAATACAATATTTCGAGTAATAGAATTACATATGGTGGGTTTTGTTAAAATCTTCCAGAGGTTTAGAATGGTAGTCATCTTGAAAAGCATAGCTTGTTATTTATGGATGATCTTTGTTTTGTTTTAGATGTGAATTGGTCAGTTCAACATTGAATTGAGGTTTTTGAGATTGAAGATTGTTTGAAATTGATCTAATTAAATGATTGTTGAAGGTTTTGTCTCCCTGCTTTGCATCACTGACCTAGGGTATAAGTTGTTGCCACCTAAATGAAAAGTAGAGACTCTTGTGTTTATTTTTCTCAAAACCAAATTTTTGATTGTCAATGAAGTCATGAAGAATATGAATTCAAAGAAGGGTTTGTGATGCTATATCTTATAATTATTCACTATTTATTTGGTAATGAGGTAACTTAGAAAGACAATAAGCATTCTCAATTGCACAAAATTTCCAATTTTTTTATTTATTAGAAAGGTAAATGGTATGAATGAATGGAAACTTGCATTAACAACTATGTCAACTCACTTGAATTTATCTAAGAACATGTTCAATGAAGGTGAATTTTTTATGGAACAAAAAAATTAATGGACACTTGCATTAACATTGATGAAAGCTATTAGGTTTTCCAAATTAGATGAAAATAAAAGTTTTCCAAATTATTTGAAAAAGAATGAAATACAGTGAATTCCACTAACCATGCTGGAGATGGACTACTATAAGCAATGCAAATAGAATTCATAAGTAAATTTATGTTAAGTAAATGTCATGTTTTTTAAAATTTTTGTTCTTCAAACTCATAGAAATTGAACTTTTGTATGCAAATCCCATCTAATTCAATGTTGAATTCTATGTCCAATTGTTATGATTAATAAAATCATTAAGGAAATTTAGTTTATATTGTCAAAAACAAAGTATACTAAATATAAACATTTCAATTTACCAAAATGAATATATTACCTCAGATAATGTAAAATGATGTAGAAACTTCAAAATGTCTTCTTCTACGTTGTCTACCATGCAAATTGGTGGTAAAAGGGTGATGGATCAAGCATAGATTGGTACAATATGAAGTCAACTGCATAAAAAAAGGCGTTTCTGATTCGGATAAAGTGCTAAACCAAAAAAATTCACAAGAATGTGGGCCTGAATCATGGGGTCAAGCCTTATTTTACCATTTCAAGGTAAAACACATTTGGTTCTCACCAAATTTGGAGAGCACCAAATATGTTGTTTTGAAAAGGAGAAACCTGAGAGAGAGGGAGAGAGACAAAGTGGGAGAGAGATAGAGGGAGTGAGAGAGAGGGAGGGAGGGAGTGGGAGAGAGAGAGAGGGGGTAGGAGGAGAGACTTGAGAGAGAGAGAGAGAGAGGAGAGGGAGAGGGTGTGGGAGGGAGAAAAGAGAGAGAGGGAGAGAGGGTGGGAGGAGATACCTGAGAGAATGAGAGGGAGTCAAAGTGGGAGAGAGGGGTGGGAAGGAGAGACCTAAGAAAGTAGGGTGGGAGGTAAGTGAGGCTTGAGAGAGGGATTGGAGAGAGGGCATTGGAGTGACACTGATTAGTGTAGGTAGCATGGGAGGGAGTGAGCCCAAGAGAGACACTTGAGAGGGAAATAATTTATTCAGTTATATGGTGGGGGGAAAGACCTAAGAGAGGGAGTGGGAGAGAGGAGAGAGAGAGGAGAGAGAGAGGAGAGAGAGAGAGAGAGAGAGAGAGAGAGAGAGAGAGAGGGGGGGAGGGAGAGGGTGTGGCAGGGAGAAACCTAAGAGAGAGAGAGGGAGAGAGGGAGAGAGGGTGGGAGGGAGACACCTGAGAGAAGGAGAGGGAGTCAAAGTGGGAGAGAGGGGGTGGGAAGGAGAGACCTAAGAAATTAGGGTGGGAGGTAAGTGAGGACTGACAGAGAGGGATTGTGAGAGAGGGCATTGGAATGACACTAATTAGTGTAGGTAGCATGGGAGGGAGTGAGACCCAAGAGAGACAAACTTGAGAGGGAAATAATTTATTTAGTTATATGGTGGGGAGGGGGGTGTTGGGTCTCAAAAACTCAGGTTTTAACCATGAGAGGTTGTTAAGCTCTCACAAAATTTTTGGCCAATGTACAAGGCCAATTAATATAATTGAACCTTCTTCTCTTTAGGCTCTGCTAAACCTGGGTGGGTGCACCTATGTGTATGTTGCAGATTTGAAATATATTTCCTGCTCAATCAATCTATTCACAATGGCAATTGGAAGTGAATAGATAGAATCATGACTGCTACTCCTACTATATAAAAGAAAGAATTTGAATATGTTGTTTATTATGAATTTTATCATCTGGGTTGTGATAGATCAGTGCCTTCTATCCACATGGGCAATGGAGTCAAAAATCAAAAACTGTATGTGTTTCCCTCTTTGGCTTAACTCTAGTTGTTAGGCACTTTGAAAATTCTATGACTAGCATAAAAATTCACTAAATTTATGACTTGCATAAACTGTGCTGGAATTTTTCTTCACCTAGTTCTTCTTTAACTATCCAAAATAAATCCTTAAATCACTATGACTTATTGAAAGAATTTAATTCTGACTTGCAGACACCAATCAATTAAATCACACAAAATGGGAATACATTTTGACAAATCAGAAATATACTTGATACACTAATTTAGATGACAATAAGACCTCAAGTTGGAGACAACCAAATAAAGAATATGAATTAATACACACAACAACTAAACACCAAAAAAAATTCACCAGTTAAAATATTTTCTCCATTGATATGCTTCAAGAAAGTCTGTACATTATTTCCATTTTCCTAGTTCTCATCTTCTGCAAAAGTCTAACTATTCTAACTACTGTCCTCTCCTCCCTCACATATTTTTTGAAATATTTATACAGTAAATCCCAAGGGTCGTGACCCTTCACTTTCTTGTTACAACCGTTTTACATTCTTCAACATAAATTAAAATATTTAATTGGATTTCCTTATCAGAAAATTAAATATTTTAACATAGCTCTGCATTTTTGTTTTATTTTAATACTTTTTCCCTCTCTCTATATTTCTCTTTATACACTGCCATGAAGCTTCCTTCTATGCCTACCGCTCTACTGCAGTCAACATTATTTCCTCCCATAGTGTGGCAGTGTTTGACTTTGACTGCATCTTTCACTGTTAACCGCCTTACCTCGGTCTCTGATCCGACTGCCAACGATACAAAAATAACAATTGTTGTTCCCTTCACCATCCACCACACCACCGTAGTCACTGTGATGACTACCAGCGGTACCATGGTAATCCACCATGATCGTCAGCCTTGCCGTTATCCCCACGTCAACCGCGCTACCGTGATCTCTGATCTGACTGCCAATGGTACAACAGTAACAATTGTTGCTCCCTTCACCATCAACCACACCACCACAGTCACTATGATGATCGCCAGTGGTACCGCAGTAATCCACCATGATCGTCAGCCTTGCCGTTATCCCCAAGTCCACCGCACTATCGCGGTCTCTGATCCGACTGCCAATGGTACAATGGTAACAATTGTTGTTCCCTTCGCCATCCACTACACCACCACAGTCACTATGATGACCTCCAGTGGTACCACGGTAATCCACCATGACCATCAGCCTTGCCATTATCCCCACATCCATTGTGCTACCATGGTCTCCATTCTGACTGGTGGTGGTACCGTGGTGACCGTTCATTGACCGCCACCTTGCCGGTTGTCTCTGTTCACTGCACCGCCATGGTCAATGTTCTGACCGTTGGCGGTATCGCGGTGGCTGCCTTGACTATCGCCTCACTGCTTACACTGACTTGGCTAATTGTTTACCGTGCCATTGTGGTCAGTTTTAGGATTGTCTGCGGTGTAGCGGTAACATTTATCATGACTGTGCTTAACCACCACAGCCATACCACAAGCCACTTTGCAAAAGGCCGTGGTAAAGCGGTGAAGGCTATAAAGGGTAAACAATGGCGGTAAAAGGTATTTTAACATAATGGATGGGGGTAAAATGAATTATATGAAAAGGTAGGAAAATAACAAGTTTAAATGAGTAAAACCCTTTAGTTTTTTTAATGGAAATTTTGGGTTCTAACAGGGGGGAAGACTTGAGAGAGGGAGTGGGAGAGAGATAGAGGGCGTGAGAGAGAGAGGGAGGGAGTGGGAGAGAGAGAGAGAGAGAGGGGGTAGGAGGGGGAGACTTGAGAGAGAGGGGGGTTAGGAGGGAGAGACTTGAGAAAGAGAGAGAGGGAGAGGGAGAAGGCGTGGGAGGGAGAAACCTAAGAGAGAGAGAGGGAGAGAGGGTGGGAGGGAGACACCTGAGAGAAGGAGAGGGAGTCAAAGTGGGAGAGGGGGTGGGAAGGAGAGACCTAAGAAAGTAGGGTGGGAGGTAAGTGAGGCCTGATAGAGAGGGAATTGGAGTGACACTGATTAGTGTAGGTAGCATGGGAGGGAATGAGACCCAAGAGGGATAGATTTGAGAGGGAAAGAATTTATTCAGTTATATGGTGGGGGGGAAGACCCGAGAGAGGGAGTGAGACCCTTAAACCATGAATCCTATACCATTAACCCTTAAACCCTAATCCATCAACCCCCATACCCTCTTAATCCCTCAACCCTTAAACCCTAATCCCTCAACCCCTCTACAATCTTAATCCCTCAACCCTTAGCCCTCAACCCTTAAACCCTAATACCTCAACCCCTATACCCTCTTAATACCTCAACCCTCAACCCTCAAACCTTAAACCCTAATCCCTCAACCCCTATACCCTCTTCATCCCTCAACCCTCAACCCTTAACCCTTAAACCCTAATCCCTCAACCCCCATACCCTCTCAATCCCTCAACCCTCAAGCCTTAACCCTTAACCCTTAAACCCTAAACCCTCAACCCCTATACCCTATCAGCCCTAGACCCTTAACCCTTAAACCCTAATCCCTCAACCCCTCTACAATATTAATCCCTCAACCCTTAACCCTTAACCCTCAAGCCTTAAACCCTAATCCCTCAACCCCTATACCCTCTTAAT